>JADRCH010000236.1:134098-311925 GCA_019843965.1 Rhynchomys soricoides
AGGCAGGTGTGTGTAAGGCAGGTGTGTGTAAGACAGATATGTTGGGGAGGCAGGTGTGTGTAAGGCAGGTGTGTGTAAGGCAGGTGTGTGTAAGGCAGGTGTGTTTTAGAGGCAGGTGTGTTGTGGAGGCAGGGATGTGTAAGACAAGCTTGTAGGAGCAGGTGTATGTAAGGTGGGAGCCATGTGCTCCCATTCTCAAGAAAAGCCAAGGGTTGTGACTCTCTTGCCCCCACCTCCATGCCCTGTCTCTGCAGTGCTCTCATCTCTCAAGCCCAACCTGACAGCAACCTTCCAGCGGCCAGGACTGGCAAGTCTGGACCTCTTACTAGAGATGGACCCTGTTATGGAAACACTGGGAGTAGTATGTGGAGAGCAGAAAGCTATCTGCCCATTTTCTTCACTTAAGAAGCTGGTGAAATCACGAGCAAGGATTATCTCCACACTGGGACAATTCATGTTGTAAAAACAGCACTGGGATGTCAGAAAGCAGGCAATTTATTTGCTGTCTTGGCACTGCAGCCTAAGCAATTATCATAATGGCTAAAGGACAGAAGTTGTCTCCATCCTTCCTGGAAACCAAAGGGCTCTTCTTGAATGGTATGTGACATTTTCATAAGGGACTAACATGGAGCTACTGGGGAAGTACAAGTTAGGCCAGAATCTGGCCTAAGATGACCAGGGCCAGTGGGAACAGAGATGCCACAGGGAGGGAAGTCTGTGACAGAAAAGCTCACAGAGTCCCAGCCTGTAGGTCCAGCCTCCTGTGACTTTTACAAAGAGGCTGTATTTTCTAGAGAAAACATGGCAGAAACCACTTCATAAATGACTCTAATATTTTCTCATATTTGATTGCTATTTTTAAAATACAGGGCACTTTAAAGATGTCATGCTATCTAATCCTGTAAAGTGGGGGGTGTTGCTCCTATTTTCTAGGCAAGAAGACCTGGAAGCTCACAGAAGTCCACAAAGGAAGAACAGGGAAAGCAGACATTTCTGAGCCTTACAAAAGGCAGCCTAGCCTGTAGGAATAATAAAACCAACCAAGGCACCTGGCACTTCCCCTGTGCCCTGCCTGGCACTAGAGACTTTATACCAGTGATAGCTCCTGTTGGAGCTTAGTAGAGAGGTGTAGTAAACATTTGTCAGATGGGGAAATCAATGTTCAAGAACCTAGGAAGTTACCACAGGCCACAGAAGTAGCAGGAGGCAAAACCAACATTGAAACCCTACTCCTCCCTTAAGTATCTACCAGAATGGTTTCCCATCTACAGCATCCATTATAACCACCCAGAAGAATGGTTGTCTGCTCTAAGGATGCTGGCCATACCCAGAGTCTCTGGATGGCCGATGGGGGATGGGGAGGACTAAAAATCTACACTGAGTTCACAATCAATGCTCATAAGTCTAGTGAAGGACTCCACCCCCATCGCTGGGAAATTCCGCTCTCTCTACCCTACCCTTGTCACTCAACAGTTAATGTGAAGATCCAGACAGGGAGGTGAGGAAACAAGCCATGTAAAATATGGCTGCAGATAGTTCCTTCCCTGGTACACAGGACACTCCCTTAAACAGCACCCATACATGACATTTGAGCACCAGAGGCTGTAAGTACCAGCCTAGGGATGTGCTGAACCGATACATACTAAAACTCACTCCTATTCTTCTAGAATGGAGTGTAATATTCACTTTACAACATGATTTTGGAAAGACAGGGAACATGTAATAATGAGTATCACATAAGTCTACATATGCCCCATCATATGTTGTGTTGTGGCAAAATACATACAATGCTCAACACACACAGAAATACCCATTTAAAATGATGATGGGAAATATGTTGGTAGTTCAATATTTCCTTTCTATATTCTGAAAGATAGCTCCCGTTTTGGAGAATGCTAGTCAAGAATTTAGTGCTGCTATTTCTAAGGTCTGGCTGTGACAGCCTGTGAACTGTCCCTTCCCCCTGGGGACCAACATCTCTGGGTTGGTTGAGGAAAAGCAATTTCTTCTTTGCTAGTTAAGCCCCTGGAGGAAAAATGATGCCAATCTAAGGTCCATTCAGGATTGAGGGGTCTCAGGATGCCAGACTTTAGATGCAACTGGAACAACTGGTAACTGTAAGTATGGGCCATATACCTGGCAACTGAACATTTATCAGCTCCATCCTGGTCTTGACCTCTGCTGTGAGTTCAAATCCAGTGATTGCATTTACAAGTTTTGAGCCAACTTTTCCTTATCATGGGATCATTTCTTTAAAGAGCTGAGAAACATAAAGGTGTCCTGAAAGATGACATCTGCCTCCAAAAATCTGTCATCTAAATGCAGACAGAGGGAGATGGAGCCCTTCCTCCTTCAGAGGGCATGGAGGAGCACTGAGTCAGGGACTGAAGAGTAGTCTCTGGGATCTCCTCCAGTAATAATATATGACATTCAGATAATACTGTATGCCCCAGGACACTAGCATCCTTGGCTGCCAAATGAGGTATAGTGACCATATGGCTTAGGTTACCCCAGGATTGAGAGGGTCTTCCAATATGCCAGACCTTGGATGCTAAAACCTTAGCAGCCCAGAGCTCTAGCCAACTAAAGCAATTGGTAATGTTAAGGATGGAGCATGTATGCAGCTAGGACCAGGTGATGGAGTATTTATCAGCTCCACTCTGACCCTGACCTCTGCAGTAAGGTGTTCAAAGAGAGCTGGAGGGTACCTGAGGCCACTGTTCTCAAGGGTGATGTAATCCTACCAAGATAGAACTGATATAACAATAAAAATAAGCCATTCAGTACATCAAATGTCAATATCAGAAAGAAAAAAAAACAGATGCTGGAAAGAGAATATAAGGCAGGCTGAACTGGCCAGGATGGATGGTCTAAAGGTAGCTGGGATGCAGGAGATAGAATGGACCACAACATCTCTTCTAGCTCACCTGCAACTCCCTCCACCCCCTGCCTCTGTCAAAGACAGCAGAATAGAACCTTCTATCAGATCCAGCCTCTTGCTGCTCCTCTCAAATTCCACAGCCTCAGTGTTCTTGTCTTTAAAATAGAACCAAGCCCACCTGACTTGCAAAGTTTTCTAGATTTTGAAGGAAGTACTTCACACAAACACTTTGACATCGTGTCTTAGAGAGCATGCTCCATAAAGCTCCACTGTTTGTAACCTCTCTTGCCCTCTTTCATCTGTTCACAGCCTGGAGTGTTTTAAAGGGGCAGTGCTTTGTACCCAGAACTTTCCCATTAGTGAGCCATTAAATTCAGTATCAAAGACTGAGGACTGCTCCTGCCTGTCACTCCCAAAGCCAGCCAACAATGTATGTGAGGAGAGAGTACAGAAAAGCCAACCTTCAAGCCAAGCCAAGCCTGAGAGCTTCTCCCAGCTCTGATCAGATAAACAATGTATTCAGCTTCCAACTAGAACTCAGTACTCCACTCAAGTCATAGAGAGGTTCTCCTGGCTCCCTAGCCCCCAAGTACTAAAGACAAAATTCTACCTTAGGAACGGTCCTCTCAGACCATGACAAGCCCAAGCCCCCAGCTAAACATTAGCTCAGGATAACTTAAGACTCTTGGAAAAGAGCCTCCTGAGAGCAAAGACGCTGGTCTCAAGAAGCCCTGGATGTAACATGTTGGCGATAGGATCAGGGAGGATCCCCTCCCTGCAGGCCAGTGCTAGAATTATACAAATGTAGTAGAATTCAAGGGTTGAATTTCCACCATTAAGAATTCACCTCAGTCTCATAGGTTAATCGGAGAGACAAGCCACGTGGGAGACAAAGATGGGGATAGATATAGGGAGATCTCACTGTCCATCAAAGGATTCCACTCCACTTAACTCCTCCTACATTTCCATTTTGTGTTACATCTTCAACTTAAAGCCCTAGTAAAAGCAATTAGATCAGGTCAGAATTTGGAGATTTGTTTTTTGAGGGTTTTGTCTGTCTGTCTGTTTGTTTGTTTTTTGTTTTTCGTGTTTTGAAATAGGTTTTCATGAAACCCAGGCTGCCCTCAAATCATATAGCCAAGGCTAGTCTTGAACACCTGGTCAAGTGCTGAGATTACAAGTGTGCCCTGCCAGACTCTCCAATCTTTCTCAATGTGCATTCCCTCACTACTGGGGCCACTGCTGTCAATTTGGCATCACAATCTGGGACAAGAGACACAACAGATATCCTGTGATGGTTTTTTAAAATCTGTCAACTAAAGCCAACTTGAAGTATAAGACATTTGGAAAGGAGTAATAACTTAAAATGGTCATTCTCAAACTGTGGCCCTGGAGCGGTAGCTGTATATGCAAATTAAATAGAAATGTTCAGGTCTCCATTCCTATCCCAGATCTATGGTTTAGAGTCCTGATAATCACACCCAGGGTGATTTTGTGTTTGAGCATGGCCTCCTAACAGTGTTGGTGCCCACTTAGACTTAAAAGCCAGTGATGTCGTCCTGTACTGTCAGAAACTTTAAAATACGTGACTTCCACAGGTACTCACTCCCTCACGTTTGAACATCTACTCCGTAAAGGTCAGTGACAATCAGACACTGGATCTCAGATGGATAGTCACAAGATGGCAGGTAGCAAGATAAATCCTCCAAGCAGCCATCTTGTGTGATTCAGAATGTTGAGAAGCATTCCGTCCAAATCCCCTCTTAAAGCAACACTGAGCCAACAGGCAGAAATGCTACCAGGCTGGGACTTTCGACAGCTCGCTGTTCTCCAGGAGTGGCTATAGACGTGAGCTCCTCCAGGAAGCATCTCACTATCTAGACTGGTAAACAGTACAGGAGAGGGGACTGCTCAGACGATGCTAGGTCCTGCCTGACTGCCCACTTTGTAGCCTATTGTCTAGAATGCTGAGGAAGCAAGGCATGCAGAAGACCAAGCAGGAAAAACAAGGATCCTACTGGCCAGCAGGAGCTGTCTTGAGCACAGAGGGAGCATCACCCTGCATTGTCCTCTCCTTCTGGACCAGCTGCTGCTGGCTGCCCAGCTCTGTCCCCTGAAGCAAGCTCCAACGTCAAGGGCCACATGGGGACAGCAGTCCAGTCCTGGAAGGTGCTGTAACCAGGTGGTTCTCAGTCCCTGTGCCCTGGAAGCCAGCAAGAGAGGACACTATGCTCCTAGTTCAGCAATAGAGTTGCCATGACTTCCGTCTGCTCTAGTGTTCCAGGGACACAGGTGACTTGCTGACACTTCACTTGAACTATCCTCCAGTTATAAAAAGGACTACTCACCACCCTCTCAACTTACAGACCATTTGGCCCACCATGGATGGCTAGCTTCCCCTAGGAACCTGCCAACCCAGAGCTGGGCTAATGTCTCACCTCTCAGGGCCACCATCTATCACCTCAACAGTAGCAGCAACAACAACAAAGAAGAGCGACATCTTACTCATGTGAAACCCAAATGAGACAGAGAGCCAATTTCTATTTCATCTACTTATTCTGCAGACTACATTCTATTAGCAATCCCAGAACAGCAAGAACTGTCCTTCTCAGAGTAGAACTTGGAAAGGCACAAGAGAAGAGGCCTGGACAGTGACCTAGAATAAGACTTCATGAATCTAAGGAAAGTTGATTTTATTTTTCCACAATGGAAAAAGCGTCCAGAAACACATGAGGTCCAAACCTCAGATATTTACCTTTAACTTTGCATCCTAGCCATGACTCAGAGATGTTCCTCATCTGAGCAAGTCATCTTCTTCCGTTCAGGATCTATTCTCCATCTTTGGATTTAGGTAAAGGGTCTATCCCAGCACTACTGCCATTTGGCCCAGGGGGTTCTTTATGGTGGCAGCTGTCTCAACATGATGGGACAGTGAATGACATCCTAGTTTCTCACCCATCAGATGTGAGCAGCACTCCACCCAACTGTGCCATATGTGTCATGTGACCATTACTCTTGCTTAGGAACCCTTGCACAGAGTAGTTGGATATCCTGACATGTATATACAGATCTGTGGGAAAGATTCCTCTTAATTCTTGAACTGTCACAATGAGCCTAATGTAAGATGTGAGTTACCAAGGTCTGATTACATGACAAACCGTCACAAAGTGTACCCCCCTACCTGATTCACCTCCTCCTCAGCCAGCATTCCAGAACTGGCCAGTCAGTGCCCAGTAAATAGCCCCAACTTTTCGAGAGCTTCATCACAGCCACTACTTGACAAAACTCAAACGTGAAAATGCCAATGCCCTGACGATAGGCAAAGACATATGCTTCAAAGCCAGCTTCTGCAGTTTCACGATTAATATGAAGACAATGCTGGTAGCTCTCTTCAGGGTGCTGCCACAGCTATGCCTGTGCCTGGTTAATGAGGGTCATTTAATCCTCCCAACAGCTCTAAAAGGTTGATGCCATGCCAAATTATGTTTAACAGTTGAAGGAAAGGTTCAGAGAGGTTAAACACTTTGCCCAAAGTCACAGAGTCTGCCTGAATTTGGAAACCAGGATCTTTCTACTACAGCAGTGTGCTCTTTACTGGGAAGAGCAGGACCTGGGAGCTTCCTGGTTTCATATTCTGGGTAAAATCTCAGGGATGGACTTTACTCTCCAGAACTATATGAAGCCAGCAGACAGTGGTCCTGCAAATATTTTGAGGGCATCTTTACCATACGAAGAACCTCACTTGTTATAAGGATGCTACACACAGACATCCTCTACTTATGACAGAGTTATGGTGCAGTAAAGCCATCATAAGGTAAAAATATTATATGTAAGAATGACACATAATATATATACTACCAAGTAGTGGGGCTCATCCTAGCCAGATTTCAGACACCCAGTACACACATATCCACTCATACTTGGGCAGAATCATCTTACATGAAGCCAATTTGGTAGTAAATGCTGGGTATCACACATGATCCAGAGAACACTCCACAAGAAACTAAGCCTAGAGTGGACACACACAATTAATATAGCTAAAAGCACATGGAGCCTAGAAAGTGTTAGAATCACTGGACTAAAATTGATCACTAGACATTGACCTAATCACAATACAGATGATAGAGTCACCTAAGGGCCCCAATAAGCACTATGGCTCATGGCTGCTGCCTGGCATCATGGGGCAGATTCATGTCACATATCACTCATTGGGAAAAGATAAAACTCTGAAATACAGTGACTGTTCAATGCAGATTATTTTCACTGCATCCTAAGCTAGGTGTCTAAACAACACACTAACTTGTAAACATTTCTTGACTAGGTGTTATCCTGAACCTCTTTGTAACTCCAGCACCTACTACAGAGCCAAGGTCACAGCAGGCACCCACACGATGAATATGTTAGTTGTGTAAAGTACTCCCCGTGGAGACTCACCTCTCTAGATATAAGTGATTGCAAGGAAATTAACTGCCACCTTCAAGTGACCTCAGCCCTGCACCCCAAAGTCTTCATAACACTGCTCCTCGGGTTTGTGGGCTTGTTTGTAGGGTTCCACACCCCCTTGAATATTATTGCAAGAGGGGAGCTAGAGATTTGAGTGACCTGGTTGCCAGGTAACCCAAAGGACTGGCCTGGGAGACCCCTGAACAATTTCTGGAACTCCTCTCTGAAAATGCAAGTGTTCACACCTTCAGTTACTAGGTCACCTTGAGTGGGGCTGCCACACTGTTCTGTGACCCAGTTTCCCCCTTGGATAGCACAGTGAGATCTGCCCCCCACGGTGTGCTATTATTACCTGGCACACCAAGGAATCAGGCCAGCGCCACAATAAGGCCAACCCGCCCTCCAAGATTCTTCAAAACTCTGCTCCTTGAGGCAGGACAACAAGGCCATGTAGGAGAGAGCTCCGATCTGCTAAGATCCACAGAAGAGGAAACTGCACAGTGACCTAGAAGACATCATTCCCGGACACAGAGCCATGACAAGAGGGACCACAGGACAAAAAACAATAAAGAGTGGCCTCAGCCTGGAAATATAGGATTACAAACCATACATGCCCATACAGACACCATCCCCACCGCTAGAGAGGGTAATTTTAGTAGCCACGCAGCCCAGCGAAGCACTTTGTGAGCAGTTATTTTGAGAAATGCTATTAGCCACCGAGTTATTTTTAAGGCCCCTCGTGTGACAGGCATTTATGACACAAACAGCAGCTGAAAGGCAGTTAACCCTTAGCTCTGGATGCACCCAGGGGCCAAGGGCTAGTACCTCAGAATAATCCCAAGCCCCATTTAGATGGAGGGGAAAAAGCAACCATCACATGTGCCTCAACACCTCCGTCATTCTGGTGGCTCCTGCTCTGCTCTCCAGCGATGGGCTGCCGAAACGGACGAGTAAGAAACCTCTGTGATCTCTGATCCATGATAGTCACGTTGCTAATGACAGCCCTGAGGGCCTGCTCATAGGCCATTTTCCCTCATATAAAAAACCCTTCACACAAAATGACCTTCTTCCCACCTCCCAGAACCCAGCTCCCACTGAGCTCCACACTCCGACCTCTTTCATAAAACATCTGTACCATTTACCTGTTGGCCAATGTTGTAGTATTCTGTTGTCCAATATGGTAACTGCAGAGAACAGCAATGAATTGTTCCAAATATCTAAAATATGGGCTATTGGATGCCCCTCAATAAGGACGTAACCAGTGTTTAAGATGATGTGTATGCTAATTACCTCCATCTGATCAACATAAACAACTTTATGTGTACTGAAACACCACATTGTGTCCTAGAGTATGAAGAATTATCATGTACAATCAAATAAAATTTCAGCATTATTAGTGTGGGTCCTCTGATAGCTTTTATTATATAAGTGTTTTGTGTTTCAAGACAAGGTTCCTCCATGCAGCCCTGGTTGTCCTGGAACACTCTATATAGACCAGGCTGGCCTCGAACTCAGAGACCCACCTGCTTCTGCCTCCCAAGTGCTGGGATTAAAGGTGCACACCACCACTTCCCAGCCTTAGCTCTTAGTTGTGATCAGCTGTGTGAAGCTAGTTCTATGGAAACTGCTTCCAGATACTGAATGTTTAACAGGGGCTAGGCATCACTCAAAATCCTTTACAAAACTCAGTGAGTTCTCCAAGAGAATTTAACTGGGCCTTGGGAAGCTATATGGAGCTTCCTTGCAGGTTGGTCTCTATGCAAGACCAGGTAGCAAGGCCACTAAAGTCCCAAATTCAGAATAGGACTGCCTGAGTTAAACCCCAGTTCTCCACCTCAGGTAAGTTTCACACAGCCACCTTGTGCCTCCATCTTTTTCTAGGCTCCCACACTGTGTGGATGAGCAAACCTAATGAAACCCCTTTGCTGGTGCCTGGCACACAGCAGTAAAGGTGAGGCACTGGAGTGTTTAGAGTACAATTAATTGATCACCTACAATGCAGCAGGCACAATTCTGAAGCATTCCACATGCATTATCTTATTTGATGCTCAAAAGACCTTGTAGAAGTTTACAGAGCAATCAAGCTTAGAGAAGCAAAATCGTTCACCTAAGGTCAATGCTAGAAGGTGGAAATTTGAACCAAGCAGTCGGGACACAAGTCTGAGTTTATTAACCCAAATTCACTGCTGCTTGTCTTTGCAAACTCATCAACTCTTCAGATTCCCTGCTGCTCCTGGCACTGAGCTGGGTCCTTTAAACAGACTTTTAACAACTGTGGGCTCTGGCAAGACTGGCTGACTACAGACCCTGTCTGTGGACTAAAGATCTCCAGCCCCTTCCAGGGCACCCTTGGCCTATCACCTCTCTCTACCCTACTCAGAAGAAGGTCCTATACTTAAACTGCAGAAGCAATGAGGTAGGACACTTAGAAAGGCATCCCTAGGATTCAGAATGACAACAAAGTACCCACAGAGATCCAAGGCCCAAAGGTCAGGAATCTGGTCCCAGCCAGCCAAGGCAGGCACCATAGTATGAAGGAGAAGTCCAGTCTGATAGGCATGGGACGTGAGCTGGAGTCAGGATGAAGGAAGAAGGAAAGTCCAACTGAGCCATTCATGGGAGTGAGTTATGTGTGTAGCTCAATTTTAGGCACTGGGCAGATCTGTAAAGCTCAATGCCCTCCTACAGTTGCCTACAAAAAGCCAAAAGTTTAACACCATACCAATCAATCAACATAGGTGTGCCGGAAGGAGAGTGTGCCCAACCCCAAGCAGGGAGGCCAGCAGCTGAGGGAAGAGAGTCATTCCTGGCCCAATGGCTTATGATCTTAGCCAAGGAAAAGACCAGCACTTCTGGGAACATTCATTGCAAGAATCAGTAAACTCCAATATAATGCTGATTAATTTAGCATTTTCCTGTAAACCTATTATGTGCCAGGGAACCCCTGTGTATCTCAGAGCCTGTGACACCTTTCCTGGGCAATGCCAGTAAACACCTGGCACAGTTCTGCTGCAGATGGTAGGAGAAGACAGCCCCCAAACAAATGCTCCTCTCCTATGCACAGAGGGGCCTGGCCATCTAGGAGTGCAGAATCAACTAGAGCAGCTAACATTCCGAAAATGATAATCACGGGCTAGGGGGATGACTCAGTGGGTAAGGTGCATGTTGTCCAAGCATGAGAACCAGGGTGCAGATCCCCAACATCTATGTAAATGCCTCACAGGACTGGCAGCCTATAATCCCAGCCCTTAAAAAGCAGAGACATGAAATTCCTGGAGCAGGCTGGCTCTAGACCAGCCAAACCAGTGTGACCTATAGGTTCAGCAAGAGACCCCGCCTCAGCAAATAAAGTCGACAGCCAATGAGGAAGTCAACTGACTGATGTAAACCTCTGATCCCTACATTCACACACACAGCACACACTCATGCAAGCACACACACAAGAAAAAAGATAACCACAACTCCAGAGTGGCAGGTGCTGTCCGATAAGGCAGCCATGGCAGAGGTTTGCAGTGCTAAAGAGACTCATCACATTATACTTGGCTTTGAAAGACAACTTCTGCTCAGTCTGGGTATTTTTCTAAATAACAGAGTCATAGATTTCATGATCCAGTGCCCTCTCCAGCCTTAAGATGGGCAGGATAGGTGCTTGGTGGCTGCTGAGGAAGGCTGGCTATGCAGAAGGGTGGCCCTGCTGCCTGCTGGGCTTGATACACATATTCCTGCCTGGGGCAGCCTCGCTTCCACATCCCCATGACCCCAGCTAGGGGAGTTGGAGAGGAGCAGACACAGGAAAAAGACACAGGAAGTGGAAGGTCTGCAGCCTTCAGCACAGGCCATGAACTGTGCTCTGCCTACAGAAGCTGCCCAGAGTCCTGGTGGCTCAGAAAGCACTTTCCCACATAGCTAAGTAGCTTTGTCATTTCCGAACAGTTAAGGGCCTGGATCACACAGATCTTCTGACACCAATAGATGTGGGTTTCTTCTTGCAAGCTTGGTGTGTTCGTTTGCAAGGGCTCTGTCATTAAATATATACACAGGGTAGCTTCAATCTCAGACATACTGTCTCTCACTTCTGATGTTCCATGGTCCAAGATTAAGGTGTCCTATTCGGCAGGACTTGGTGGGTACCCAAGGGCTGGACATGGCACACTTTTTTATGACTTTTTCTTTATGATCTGGACCAATAAGTATATTAGCCAGCAAGTATTCATAACCTCTCAGCTTCTGCATTCTAGAAAGATCTATGATAGACAAGAAAGCTAAGCCTCCATGTATCTACATCTAAAATGTTCCTCTGAGAAACCTACAGGGAAAACAGTTGCCCAGTGAAGACAGATAGCCTGAAATACCCCTAAGAAGCTGGGAACTTGTGCCATCCATGTGCCCCAAACCTAAAAGAAAACCTATGATGTTTGAATAAAGAAGATAGAGGCTTCCTTGGTCATCCTCACTGGCTAAGAAAGAGCAGAGCTGCCCAGATCAGTAAGACCTGCCAAAGGAGGTAAACCAGGCTAGGGGAGAGAAGTAACCAGGGCAAGAAAGAGTCTTCTTATCCTTGTAAATGTGTGGGTCCACACAAGTGTGGTGAGGGTGTGTGGGAGGTGTCTGGGTGTATCTGGATGTGTATGTTTATTTGTGTGTGTATACGTGTACACATGTGTATGTGCATGTATCTGTGTCTTTTTGCATATCTATCTCTCTGTGTCTCTCTGTCTCTGTCTCTTTATCTCTGTCTGTCTCTGTTTCTGTTCCCCCCCCATATGTGTGTGTACATCTGTGTTTGAATGTATGTCTGGGTGTGTCTGGATTTATCTATATATCTGTATGTATATCTATGCATATATATGAATGTGTATGTGTATGCCTAGGTGTATCTGCCAGTGTGTATCTCTATCTCTCTGTCTCTCTCTGTCTCTTTCTGTCTCTCTCTGTCTCTCTCTGTCTCTGTCTCTCTCTCTGTCTCTCTCTCTCTCTCTCTGTATGTGTGTGTGTGTGTGTGTGTGTGTGTGTGTGTGTTTATAGAAACACTGGGAAGCCCCAAGAATCGCATGGCTGGTATATCAGAAGAACACTGGCTGAGGACAAGGGGCCTGTCCCTGACACAGCAGGTGGCAGCTCCAGGAAGGAGGACAAGTTTGAGCACAGTTTGTACCTGGCATGGTGGCCAAGTCAAACAGCAAGCCAGAGGAAAACAGTTGGCACTCAGGGCAGTGGCTTTACCAAGTCAGAAAAGTGTCGTGAGGTTGAGCTCTCACTGGAACTATATGGATCTGGCTCTCCAGGGTGGCCTCACAGGTGGTTGGACCATGTGAGATGTCCTTCCTTAACCAGTGTTCTGGTGGCAGAACCACACAGCATTCTCTTGAAATGAGGTAAACTGCAAAGAGACCCAGGAGAATCAGCCCTCCCTGACTGTGGGCAAACCCTGACTGTATTCATGATGAAAGCCATGAAAAGCAGCCATCAATCCTATAAAGACATTTGTAAACATCTAAGCAGTGAACACAGAACTCAAAGAACGGATTGGAACAAAATGACTGCTTAGTTGGCTCCGGTGGCCACCCTATAATCTCAGCAGGACTGTTTTAAGGAGGCTAGCTTTTACTACACAGTGAGTTCTGGGCTAGCATGGGCTACAGAGTAACTCTCAAAAAGTAAACATGGAAGGGAGAGATAGCTCAGTGGTTAAGAGCTCTCGTTGCTCTCGTAGAAGACCTGAGTTCAACTTTCAGAACCCATACTTGGCTGCTCAAAACCAAATGTAACTCTAACTCCAAGGGGATCTGATACCCTGTTCTGACTTCCATACACATACATGTATAGACACAGACACATATACCTATTCATAAGTAAAAATAAGTCTCAAAAAACAAGTAGAAAAACAAAAGAATGACTTCAGAGAAACCTCTTATGGCTACAGCCTAGAGCACAGGCTCTGCCTACCTCTTGGTGCCTGGATGAGGCAGAGTAAAGCAAGACCCTCTGAGTGTACATTTCTCCAATCCACAGAGTGAGCACAACCAAAGCACGTGGCTCTCAGCCTCACTCTACCAACTCAAGAAGGAACACACAGCAGGTAAGACACTCAGCACAGTGTTCAGCAAAGGACTCAAGCATCAAGTCCCTGTCAGCAGCCAAAGCCAGGAACGCTTGCTCCTGAAACCTCATGCACAATCACTCCCAAAAGGAAGGGGAAGAATTCTGAGAGGCAAAACACCGAGAAAGCTGGGTACCAGATCATACACAACGGGCCCAGGCAGCCAGATCATTATGAACAGAACTGGAAAAACAAAAACAGAAACAGAAAACCACTTTCTAGACCTTCGGCTAGACCTGGCTGTAAAGGTCAAGGGATAGCTATATGATTAGCAGATGTGTCTACTGACTCCATGGTGGCATTCCACAGCACCCAAGCAGAAGACATCAGTTGACCTTTGAAAGGAAGGAAAATCAGCTAGAGTCTGACTAATTCACAAAACACAGCTGTGGGGCCACACACCACTGGGAACTTTAGAAGGAACAAAATGCAGAGGCTGAGAGGCTGACTCAGTAGTAGAGGGTTAGCTTGGCCTGGAGGGTGTCCTGGGTTCCATCCCTAGCAGTGCCACAAAAGTAGAGGAAAGAGCAATGAACCAGAGCAATTGTTCCAGAATGTTCCATAGGTGGTAAGTGTTTCGTATGCATGGTTAAGACACTGATCAAAACTAAGTATTCAACAAGAGTAGATGTCCATGGGAGTGAAACCTTAGCAATGAGCCTTAAGTCCCATTAAGTTTAAATAACTCTCAATATGCCATCACAAATAACAATGAACATGAAAGCTAAGACTTAAGAGAAGATGAGATCATAAAAATAATAAATACAATCTAATACCTCTATAATAGCAGTTTAAAATATCAGCCCACACAGTAAAGCACAATCCTGACTGTATGTTGTCAGAGGTTGAGTGGCACAAAAAGCCATGAGAGCACCCTGTACAGAAGCCACCAGCAGAATGAGGCGAGACAGTACTCCTCACACCTAAGGAGCAAGACAGGTAGAGCCAACATTGCCACTTGCTAGAGATAAGTATAAGATGAAATTTTAAAATGTCCCATTACAGAAACACAACAGAGGCTGCAGCGAACCATTTCAAAGTGAGGAAGGGAAACAAAACATATTATCTGGAAGAATAAAAATAAATGACACCTTTTATGTAGTATAAAATAGATAGAATAATACATGACAAGTTAATGCATACAATTATGTGTTTTGTATAAGAAATGTACCCTGCAAAGAGTGATAAAATAAGGTTAAGAGTAGAAGAGTAACCCAAAATATGTCAGGCAAAAACTAAGTGCCAGACTGGAGGCCCTAGAGTCAAAGCAAGAAAAATTCAGGACAATGGAGATCAGGTAGGATGGTGTAGAAGCAGGGTATAGGAACACACAACTGTCAGTACAGCCTCAGGAACCTGGAGCAGGGGGATCAAGAATCTGAGACCAGCCTGGTCACACAGAATGGCTCTGCTTCAAAATCATAAATGATAAGCAATCCCCAGAATGCATATAAAGAACCAGGCATGGTGGCATACATTATAATCCCACTACTGGGCAGATAATGACAAGAGCTCACTGCTCAGTCAGGCTGGTCTAGCCAGACATGCTCTAGACTAGTTAGAAACCCTTTCTCAAACAAGCTGGAGACAGGAGATTGTATCTTAGTAACAATGCTCAAAGTTAACCTCTGTCCTACACACACACACACACACACACAGTATATCTGTGCACATACGATGTAGCTGTACACACATTTAGGTACCCAAATGAATGCACATGTATGTGCACACACATATATTATATATGCCTATGTATAAATACACAGAGGTTTCCAATGACTATATAACATAAGAGTATTCAGGGTGTTTTATATTGATAAGAGTATAATCCAAAATGAGTATCTGAAAACCCAGGTCCTTTCCACACCAAGGAAGCAGACGGGGGAAAAAAAAAAAAAAAAGCTCTTTACCTCCAGCTGTTTTCCCTAAATTAGGTTCTCAAGCTAGACACAGCTGTGAATGGCTGAGAAGGATGCCATTCATGGGAAATCAATTAACCAGTGGTCTGGAGAGAACATGTAGAGATGCCAAGCTCTTAGAGGGTTCTGCAGATAGAGAAACTGGGACAGGAAGCTGTGTAAGGAGTGTAGGAAGAGGGGGACCTCAGACCTTGGCACGGCCATCACGTGGAAACATAAATCAAACTCCACTAGAACCAGCACCCAGGTGCTTCTGGTGCAGGCTTCAGGCTGACAACCATCTGCAGTGATGAAGTCCGAGGCTTCAAGAGGGCCAGAGCCTAATCATGTCGTTTTTGACCACTGTTAGGTGACTTCAATTTGCTCAGCTTCACAGGGTCTCAGATTCATCATTCCTGAACAGACCAACACTAGCACCTTCCTCCTGTGTGGGTATGGTTCGTTCCACCACAGCCTGCAGTAGGAGTGCTCACTTACATCTCCCTCTGCTTTCCAAGTGCAAGGCAGAACAGCCTTGACTCCTACTGTTCATCTCCACCCCCAGTTCTTCCACACTCACTCCTCTGTGCCTGTGTCCAGGAGAATTTCAATCTCTCTTTCTCAATCTCTCTCTCAATCTCTCTCTCTCTCAATCTCTCTCTCTCTCAATATCTCTCTCTCTCTCTCTCTCTCTCTCTCTCTCTCTCTCTCTCTCTCTCTCTCTCAGAGCTGGGTCCTTGCCTGCTGCATTAAGCAATGCCTTATTCCCCCTCCCTGGGGCTCTCCAGCTGGAGCTTGAAGCTGGTGACTCACGGATCCTGTCATCTCTGCCTCTTTCCCCTCCCACACGGCCTCTATCTCTGCCTCCCCACCCAGGTCCTCCTCACTTGCAGCACAGTGGATCTGCAGTGTCCTACCCTGACCAAGGCTGGTCTCTTCAGAGGACAGGGAGTTATCACCTCACGTCCTGTCTGAGAGGCTTCTTGTACTGCCTTATGTGACAGGCAAAGGACCAGCCCTGACATGGAAATGAACTTGAAGGGGGCAGAGGTGTCACATCCTCCTGGGGCATGGAGGAGTTGGTACAAAAGAGGGTTCACTGAGGTGGGAGGGGAAGAACAGTTACATTCAAGCCTTCTCTCTGCCCTGAGCTCAGAAGTCAGAGGGAGCTGTCAGTGAGCATCTCACTCTAACATTCTGGTTGAAGGAGCAAAAAACAGGCACTGCCACCCATGTGGGAAGGAATCAGGGCAGACTAAAGCTGAGACCGAAAAACACGTTCACTGTACCTATAAGCAGACTGAGGTCAGATGTATCCTAGTTAAACCGAAATGACCTGTGGCAGGAGTTGACTCTCGGTTCATAAGAATGCAATTCATGTCTGACCTGTGTCATGGATTTCTCAACTGCCAACTGTGTGTCACCATGCTTAGATCACACACATAGCTATAAGTGCCCACAGCGATCCACTGGAATGACCTCTTTTGCTAGAAGAGACCTAGGAAGCACAGAAGATGCTTCAAGCAGCACTTATGTCACAGAACTAAATGAGCCACCTGTGAGGTCTAAACCCCACAGCCAGTTCCAACGCAAGCTTCCAACTCCTGCCTAGTGTTGCCATTAAAGCAGTTAGGCACTGGGAGAAGAGAAACTCACGAGGCATGCTCCCCACACACTCCCACTTGTCATCTGACAGCGGAAGCGACTCCTCTCAGCTGCATGATTTTTCCAAGGGGAATCCACCTCAGCACCCCTTCATTCATGGGCACTCATGCGGAGGAAGATGGGGAAACTGAGGCCAGCCCTCAAGCCACTTACCTCTGTCCTCCTTCCTCTCCTATTATGCCTGTCCCAACCCTTGGCTACCCACCTGATCCATGTGGCTAGTTCATTCTTCCAGGAAGCTCTCTGTGCAAACTTCCTCCTCTCCCTCGGCAGCCCTCAACCCAGATTCTCTGGAGGACTGAGACTCCAGGTTTACCCACAGATCATCTGACCAGATCATCCTTATATTTATAATATATCCTTATATTTCCTATATATAGTCTGCTCTCTAAGAAGTCATAGAGCCCCCATGGGTCACATCTCTAGCATGCTGTGGACATTCAGAGAAGGGTTGGAAATCCTGAACTGAGTTCAAATTTGCCCCCAACTGGTTACCCTTCCCTTGCAATTGGGAATGACCTGTAGTGTATCACCGTTCCCAAGTTTACCCTCCAATGAGTAAACTTGGCTTCTCTGGCCGTGAAAGCTTGAAAGTATGGCTCTAAATCTACTTCTTGGATAACTGAAGCTTCAATACCCATGGAAGCTCCTTGCTCTCTCTCTTTCTCTCTCTCTCTCTCTCTCTCTCTCTCTCTCTCTCTCTCTCTCTCTGTGTGTGTGTATGTGTGTGTATTCATTTTAAGGGTTGAGGACAGTGGTAGAGCGTCTGTAGAGTGAGACCTTGGGTTCATTCCCCAAGGCTGCAGAATACAAAATAAATTAGATGGCACCTAGTAAAAATGATGAGATTAATAATGATGGTTTAAATGCCATTAGCATGCAATGTAGGCTTTTCCATTCAATTTCCCAAGGTCTCCTGGCAATGCTATTAAAGCAGAAGACAAGGTGCCTCTTTGGCTAAACTACTGTCTGTGTATTGATCTAAACCCTCTAGGCCAGGGGAAGGGCAATAACAGACTTTGATTTTTAAAATGTAATAATAAAACCTACCTTCCAAACATAAACTACCCTGAATTGAGGGTTTTTTTTTTCTCAGAAAAAAAAGACATCATAGACCCAGACCCAGACCTGGAACTATGTATGCCAGGGTTAACATCGGATGTCTAATCCTTATTTATCTACCTCCTAAGTGCTGTGTTACAGGTATGGACTACCATGTCCAGTTTATGCAATGCGAAGGAGCAAACCCAAAGCTTAATGCATGCTACACAAGCATTTTACTAACTGAGCTATATCCCCAGCACTGGGTCAGATTTAGAACAATCGTGTTACCTCTCCCTCTTGGACCAGATTTGGGGTGTATGATCATTCCAACTCTTCTATACAAAACATTTCTATGTAGGGTCTGTCCATGCATTCAGCAGAGGTAGTTCACGGACCCAAAACTTCAATTACAGGTTCAATAAGGATCCAGAAAAGTCCAGTAACTCCTTTTTAAGTTAATGGGATCATCAATTCATAATGTTGCATTTCCCAAAGGTTCTGAGCAGACCCACCGGTGCCTGTTGACTGAGGGCATTGTTGGATCTGCTTCCTGCATCCAGCTATCTAACAGTGACCCAACTCATATGCTCCATGCCCAGTACCTACAATTTACTAGGTCATGTTTGTGCATTTCATTGTATATGGTCCCCTGCCCTCAAGAATCTACCATCTAGGGCTACAAATGTAGCTCAGTTGGTAGAGAGCATGCCTATCATGCAGGAAGCCCTAGGTTTGATCCCAGAACCCCATAAAATTGGGAACAAACGTATGATGGTTTGAATGAAAATGGCCCCCACAGGCTCATAGGGAGTGGCACCATTAGAAGTTGTGGTCTTGCTGACATGTAGCCTTCTTGGAAGAAGGGTTGTCACTAGGGGTAGGCTTTGAGGTTTCAAATGCTCAAGTACTGTTCAGTAGTCTTTCTCTCTCTCTCTCTCTCTCTCTCTCTCTCTCTCTCTCTCTCTCTCCCTCTCCCTCTCCCTCTCCCTCTCCCTCTCCCTCTCCCTCTCCCTCTCTTCCTCCCTCCCTCCCTCCCTCCCTCCTTCCTTCCCTCCCTCCCTCCCTCCCTGCTGCCTGCTGATTCAGATTTAGAATTCTCATCTACCTCTCCAGTACCAGTCTGTCTGTCTACAGGCCACCATGTTTCCCACCATGACAACAATGGAGCAAACCTCTGAACTATAAACCAGTCCCAATTAAGTGTTTTCCTTTTTATAAAGAGTAGCCATGGTCATAGTGTCTCTTCACAGCAATAGAAACACTAAGACAACATCCACCAGTAATCCCAGCATGGGAGGTGAAGGCAGAAGTATAGGAAGTTCTGGGTCATCCTTGATGGCACAGTGAGTTCAAGATCAGCCTGGGCTACATGAAATCTAGTTTCAAAAACCAAAACCACCCCTGAAATTGCTTCTAAGAAGTGGTTTCTAAAAAGGCAAATGGCTGGTGGTTCCCAGATCTGTATTCACAGTAGGTTCTGTGTGACTATCTACAGCTGGGAGGGGTCACCACCCCCTTAGCTATAGGAAATCAAGTGTCTGAAATGTCACATCTTACTGGAGTTGTCATTGCAGCTATCTTCTGCATTAGGGGGTTGCAATTTAACAGTTCAGACACCATGGGAGGTGCATGTCGTGTGCCAATGTTGACTTTAACTAAAAAGTGTGGGAAGGTACAGGAGGGCAGGGCACAGGTTGCTGGATATAAAGTCTCTCCTTGTTGGGGGTCTAATCTATCAGCAGCAGCCAAACTGTGCCTAGTTGTCCCTTCTTTGTTATCCTCCTGCCTCACAAGAGCTAGTTTCTTCTGCTGAGGCTGACATGGGGACCTGAGCTACACTAGCTGTGTAATTAAATGTATTTTTCACAGTGGTATCACATATTCAGCATTCATTTCTCTCTCCTGGAAAGAAGGTAGAAAATTAAAGTCCTCCCTCCTCCCCTGTTTGTCCTCTGCCTGCAATGTCTGCACAGCTGGAGGAATCCAAACCCCGCTCCATCCACCTTTAAGTCTAACCTGTGGCCACCAGCTGTATCTTACATCCAAACAACCATGGCTAGGGAACTAGAGATGGAGAAACTAGCAACTGAAAAAGGCTTCAGCCCGCTCATGTCTCTCCTACCCAGAAAGCAAAGAATGAACATCCCTCTCTTAGCTTCTGATACAGCCTGGAACTAGAAGCAAGGATGTGCATCTTCTATTGCAGAAAGAGTATTGTCTGTCCTTCTAAATGCACAAGAATCTCACCCTTCTCCATGCTGTGATAAAGTGGACTTAACATTAAAACATATTTATTTCTAAACTTTGCAGAATATCTAGTTTTGCAGCAAAATGAGTTGTCTTAATACTGTACCTTTAGGCCTTACCCAGAAGGCCCCAGGTGCAGACCTCTAAAGTTGCAAAGTACAGATCTAGAAGACTGGAGTCCTGGACAACCCTGTAGCCATTTCATTCATGCCACTGTTCATTCATGCCACTGCTCATTGATTCAGAGCCCAGAAGAGACACAGCCTGGAAGCTGAATCAGCAGTCCTTCAGCCCATCTCCCATTCTATCTCTCTCAGGTATCACTACCTGTCCTGTGCTTGTGTTAAGCCAATCCAGATCCATGCTAAAATACAACAGGAGGTGCCTGTGAAGTCTAGTGCAAGCCAAACAGCAGAGAAGGGTGGAGATAAAAGTTGACAGCACCAGACTCCTTCAGGCATGGGTCCATTGATGCATCAAGCCTTCTGGGTTACTGACCATGTGCAAGGTACCTTAGCCTGGAATGTGCAGCACTCATGGGTGGACCAGAGTTTCATAAAATGAAAGGAAGGAAGGTTGGAGTCTATAGACTCCTAACAGAGGGCATAAAGATAAGAGCATGAAGAGAAGAAATGATGTAGAGGCTATGGAAGGGAAAGCTGATGTTAGGAAAGAGAGAAAGAGAGAGAGAGAGAGACAGAGACAGAGAGAGACAGAGACAGAGAGAGACAGAGACAGAGAGAGACAGAGAAAGGGGTTGATTCTTGGAATGTCAGATTGAGGAAAGCTGGCCATGGACAAGTGGGATTTCAAGCTAAGAAAACAAGGAAGCAAAAGGGTAGACCTCACTAAGCCAAGGGGCAGTAAATAGAAGGTAACAGCTAGAGGGCTGGAGTCCAAACACAGAGATAAATCAGGACGAGATTATGAAGACCCTTGAGGGAAAGAAAAGTTTCCAAGAAAGGTGGAGTTTCTGTTTCCCTTCCGCAAACAAGGGGCTTGTGGAAGAGTCATCAATGAGGAACGTGAAATGACCAGCATTCTGAAAGTCCAGCTGAATGGTGGGACATGAGAGCCAGGGACCCAGTGGAAAGACTGCTGCAATGGTCTGAGCAAGGTCCACAGAGGCCTCAACAGGACAGAGAGCACCATGAAAAGGAAAACTGTGCAGCCGCAGTCAGAACACTTGCTGGACAGTGAGGAGGGAACCCTAAAAACCATACCTCTTGGAGGAGGCCATTTTGTTCTCCCTTTCTCAGCTTTTTCCTTGGGAAATGTAGTGTACCCATTTCCTTGTCACTCTTGGTAAATTTAACCCCTCAGACTTACATGGAGAGCTAATTAGATTTTCTTCAAGCAAAATTAAAGGCACCAATAGGGAGCCTCTAGGACAGATTTAGGCCCTTGACTCACTGTGCCTGTCTATCACCCCTTTATAGAACATAGTGGAATCAAAAGATGGAGTCTTGTTAGGGATTCCTTCAACCAAGAGAAACCATGGACACCATTACAGTACATGTTCCTAAATACAGAATTTGTGTAAGAGAGAAAAAGAGAGGAAGGAAGAAGGAAGAGAGGAAGTAAGGAGGAAGAGGAGAGGAAGTGGGGAGGAAGAGGAGAGGAAGTGGGGAGGAAGAGGAGAGGAAGTGAGGAGAAAGGCTTCCCTTGCAGCCTTGTGTTTCCAGCCTTCATCCTCTTCCTCACTCCTCCCATGACCATCACAGAGCTTCATTCCAGAATAGTCCATTCAATCCAGACCAATGTTTAGGCTGTCAGCTTAAAATAAGAACAGAATGCTATTTCTCCAACGGGCTGTGGGAAGCCAATTTTTATTTCTATAATCTGCCAAAAAGAATTAAATTTTTCTTTAAAAAAAAGAGAAACTCTATGAAACATAAATTGTTTTCTTTCTCTATCTACTCCTCTCCCTCCTCCATCTCCTCTCTCTCTTCTCTCCCTCCTCTCTCTTTTCTCCTCTCTCCTCTCTTTCCCAGGTCTTCTCACTGGTCTCTTCACTATCCTCTGTGTGTTGGGATGCAGGAGACACCTGTGTTTTGGGGCCTGAGGCCAACCTTAGGTGTTATTCCCCAGAGACTGTACATTTTGTTTTTGTCAGAAAGGGTCTCATTGGCCCAGGACTCATCAAGTAGGTTGGGCTGGCTAGTCAACAAGCAGCAAGAATCCCCCTGCCTCTGATTCAGCACTGGGATCACAAGCTTGTGCACAGTGTCCAGACTTTTTCACACGAGTTCTGGGGAGCGAACTAATGTTTCTACAGCAAGCGCGTTCCCAACTGGGCTTCTGTGGTTTGTCAGAGCGTGAGTGTGGCTTCTGGAACACCTGGGATGGATGCAAAGGACAGTATGGCAAGTGAGCTAAGACAAGAAAAATATTGTCTGAGGTCACACACACACACAAACAGATATGAGAGAGAGGAGGAGAGGAAGAGAGGAAGAGAGGGAGGGAATGAGGGAGAGAGAGAGAGAGAGAGAGAACGAGAGTGCACAGTGAATGTGAAATGGTTTCTAGCAGAGGAGGAAGGAGGTGAAAGAAAATTATAAAGTATAGGTCAAAGGTCAAAGGATACCAGAGTGAACACATTGAAAAGATCTAATATCCAGTATTCCTTTTTTAAAGATCTTACACATTAAAGGTTTCTGCTTTAACAGCAAATATAAGCTGCCTTTATCACTATGAAAGCTGGCAGGGTGGATTTCACACAGTCACGTTGCAAACCTCACCTCCATACAACTGCTTTTGAAAAAGCAAAAGGGAGCAAATGCGTGGGAGAAAGAGCAATGGGACAGGAACGTGCTTTCCACTTGGTTCCTCGCCCTGTCCAGTTGGAGAATCCACCTGAGAAACCAGGTTCTCATCCCTTGAAATGTTGCATCTCAGAGCATATGGGAGAAAGACAGAGGGGACCTGCCTTGCTGCTTGCCATGAAATGTGATCTGAGGGCTGATCGAGCATCGCCCTGGCCCAGCCAGGGCTGAACTTGCAATCAGCCTAGATAAAAATCGCTAGACTGGAACCAGAGCTCGATATCAAGGGATTACCTGTGAACTGGCTGTTCTTTCCCGTGGGCAGACTCTGAGAGGCCAGTGGCTGAACGCTAATCAGCCCAGCTCAGCACAGAAGCACTCACATGCTTCAGGGCACAGTGGCAGCACCCCAGGTCTAAGGGCTGGGAATAGGCCTTTCCTTCTCTGCATCCCCCAACCCCCGAAGTCCTAAAGAAAGGGGACAAGGCCCTTCAGAAAGGCTGTTTTTTCTCGCCCGCTTTGGATGAAGGTTTTGTGTAAGCTGTACAACCTTTCTGGAAAGCGACTTGGCAAAGTGATGGAAAAATCTTAAAAATGCATTCTTCCTTTGGTCTGAGGAATCCTTTCCTAGGACTGTATCCTAAGCACAGACAAAGACCTTAGCTACAACCCACCCAGTCTATGACAATGAAAACCGAAAACTCACTGAAAAAAGGAGCTATCATGGGGAGACAGTTAAGAATTGTTGCTATATTTATGGGGGGAGGGGGGAGAACAGACGTTATTTTATAAAGTAATTTCAAAGTGAGGCGTGGTGGTGCATGCAGGTAATTCTGATTGAAGCAGGATTACCACAAGTTTAAAGCCAGCCGGGAGTACACAGCCAGACCTTATCTCCAAATCACAAAACAAAACAAAACAACAACAACAAAGGCAAAGGCTCCGCTAATGAAATGGAAAGAAATTGTAAGAAGAGGGTGGTACAAGATACATTAAAATACCCACAGACATCACCTTAGATACGGAACTGTTGCTCTCGTCTCTATAGATCTGTGTGCCATGGGGTATGCATACGTGTACATGTGGGTCATGTGTGCCTACATACACGAGGAGGCCAGAGGTCCCAGCAGGATATCTCAGCCTCTGTTGATCCCCTCCTTAATCTCTAAGCAAGGGTCTTGCACTGAACCTGGAGCTCGGTGTTTCAGCTAGACTGGTGGGCCCGCAAGCTCCTAAGAGCCATCTCTCTCCATACCTCCCTACCCCCAGTCCATAAAGAGGGCAATTAGGACAGGAGCTCCAGCAGACACAGAGGCAGGAGCCATGGAAGAGTGTTACTCAATGGTTTGCCCAGCCTGCTTTCTTACGTAATCCAGGAGTGCCTGCCCATGAGTGGAACTGCCCACAGTGGGCTAGGCCCTCCCATATCAATCATTAATCAAGAAAAAGGCCCACAGGAGCTGGAAAGATAGTTCAGTGGTTAAGAGAATTGGCTGCTCTTTCAAAATATCTGGGTTCAATTCCCAAATTGAATGAGCACCCACATGATGGCTCACAACCAGTTATAACTCCACTTCCAGAGGATCTGACACTCTCCTCCAGCCTCCATGAATAGCAGACATGCAAGTAGCCCACAGACATGCGTGTAGGTAAAACATCCACACACATAAACAAAAAAATAAAAACTTGAAGCTTAAAATGATTGCTCCAGTAACATGACCATGGGCTAATCCAAGGAATACAAATACTCAGATAAGATGGCAGAGACAGGCAGATTTCTGAGTTCGAGGCCAGCCTGGTCTATAGAGTGAGTTCCAGGACAGTCAGGGTTATACAGAGAAACCCTATCTCAAAAAACCAAAATATCTATCTATCTATCTATCTATCTATCTATCTCCTGCTTCCCAAGACTCCCATTTACATCTCTGTTTTTATTTCTGTGAAATTTGAGTACCGGATGATAATTCATCGCTTAATATGATAAGCAGCTACCATTATTCGCTAGCAGTCAGCCAGGATTCTAGCCTACAACCTTCATGGCATTTGGTATTATTCTGACTTTTGGATAATAATCATCCTATACTTTTCACTTATTTTCTGGGTTCCCTACAAGAAACATGGGTATGCTTTACAATTGGAAAGATAAGAATTAATGTCATGATTTATTTATTTTTAATGTCTTTATTTTTCATGAGTGTTTTGCCCACATGTTTGTATGTTCACTATGTGTATATCCTGTGTCCAAAGAAGCTAGGGTGTCAGATCTCTCCTGAAGCTGGAGTTCCAGATGGGTTGTAAGCTACCTTGTGGGTGTTGGGATCTGAATTCAGATCCTCTTCGAGAGCAGCTAGTGCCCTTAATCACTCAGCATCTCTCCAGCAACTAAGAAAGCAACTAAGACACACACATGACATTGACCTCTGGTTTACACACACAGAGGAGATGGATTACATATTACGGGAGGTATTCTTCGCTAAAGAAAACTTAGGTTTCCCAAACATACTAGACACTAACCCTCCTTTGAGCCTGTCAGCTACCAAGAGTGCATGGGCTGACTTGAAGACTTGAAACCACACAGCTTCTGTTCTCAACCCGTCTGAGCCTCAGGTTCTGGCTCCCCATAGGTATCCAGCCTCAGACTTACAAATGCAGAAACAAGGGAGTACGACAGGGCCTCTGTCCCACAAGGCTGTCAATCCAGAGAGAGGGTGCGAATTACACGGAAAGCCGTTACCCCAAGTCCCAGGACCCAGGTCACTATCTGTTCCAGTGGCTGAACTCGGGCCTGGCAATATACCTTCCTAAGAAATGCACACAGAAGGAAGAAGTTGCTGATTGATGGAGCAGATTTTGAGAAACACTAGACCATAAGAAAAATCGGCCTGCCTTGTGCAACACCCCACAAAACAATCAAGTCTCATTAAGAACTTGAAATATTATTCTTTTCTAGGAAATATTCTTTAACTTTTTTTATTATTATTATTACACATACAGATATTTGACCTGCACGTATTTTTGTATGCTACCTACATGTGCTGTCACATAGGCCAGAAGACGGCATTAGAACCCTAGAACAAGAGTTGAAGGTAGTTGTAAGATGCCATGTGAGTACTGGGAACCCAACTTCAGGAGGGGGAGGTGTTGAATGCTTAAAGTACAAATTGCATAGTGGTTAGCGAGAAGGGACTCTGAAGTTTGCAGATCCCAGCTCTACCAGAGCCTAGCTGAAGGACCAGCGATGAGCTGGTTATTTCTTCTTCCCAACCTGTCATTTCTCCATTGCTAAGATAGGACTCATAAGGGTGACACCTGCTCACCGAATTTCTGTGGTATCAAGATAAAAATGACAGAATGCTCAGGACCAGCCCTGGCACCTAGAAATGACTGATGGTGTTGGTTATTAACTTTATTACCACCTCCCCTGATAAACAGCCCAACATCTGTGTGCTTATAGAAGACACGTTTGAAAGCTGGTGACTAAATGAAAACAGCGCATTGGTTCTTCCTTACACTCACTGCCCGGGACCAGCATATGCCACACCTGTTGTGTTTGCCGACCCCATCTGTCACCCCATACTGCTGGTCCTCAGAAGGCACTCTTGCACATGGTCACCCACAAAGATCTGCTAGCGCTGGCTGATCACTGTCCTGGAGATAAACTAAACAAGTGTGCTGTGTGTTCAGGGGACAACAGCAGTGAGTGTGAGCCCCATGCCACCCACTGAGATGGCTCAGAAAGGAGAGGCACCATGGGGGTGTGGTCTCCGCACTGTATATGCAGAGGGACTAGATAGTTTTGTAAAGAACAGACCGAGTCAAAGCAAGGTCACTAGAGTACATCCTCATCCAGTAAGACTGGTGTCCTAGGAGGGAGAAACTAGGAGCCAAAGCAAAGGCCATGGGACTACACAGAGAGAAAAGGGCCAGGCTACCTGTGAGCCAAGGGAACAAGGGATCTCGCAGGAATGCAGCTTCAGTCCTACCAACACCTTGACCTGGAAGTGGAAGAAGAGTGGGAAGAAGGTAACTGTGCTGTTCTAGCCCCTCTCCTGGGTAGGGCAGCCATCCTCCCCAGGGACGGCTCCCAGCTAAGACCAAATATCTGTCTGACAGTGAAGGCAATCTAGCCTCCTGAGACCCCAGGCTAAGACAAGGAGACAAGGATGTCCTTAAGCAAGGACAATAGGTGCAATTTTCAGCTGCTGATTGGCTCTGGAACATGTCCTTGGTCCTTTGGGGACCTGTTTCCTCCTCCAATGGGGCTGCTGTGCAGGTTGAGATGGATCCAGCTTGGTCCTGAGCCACTGTTCTTCTTTTTTCTCTCATCAGGACCAGCCAGTTCCCTCCTCTGGAGTTCTGCTTCCATGCCTCTCCTGCTTGCTTCTCAGGCTCACTGCTACAGACTGAGCTTTAGCAAATTCTAACTAGGCTGCATGCATGGCTAGCTAAAGCCCTCCAACAGTGCTCCTAGTACTGACATGGAAAGTCAACCTCCTCACTGTTGCCTACAAAGATATAAAAACAGGCCCTGAAAACCTCCTAGTATAGCACCATGGTATGTACACTCCACTCAGAAAACGGCAAACACTTTCCCATCCTACCTCAGTTCTTTTGTACAAGCTGGCTCTACTGAGAGATTCTTCCCTCCAATTTCCACTGTGGTGGCTTCCTCTCTAGATATCTCCGCCTCAGAGAGGTCTTCCCCACCATCAGAAAATATTTCCCATTACTCCATACCTTGCTGGCTGTCTTCTCAGAGGTTAACAGAAACTGACATCGCCACCAAAAAGCCATCCCCCACTGCTGCCTAATGTACCATAGCATGTGCTGTTTCTAGAACTTTGCCTAGTGCCTAGAAGGAACTTAGTGTGTTGTCAGTATAGGGGGCAGGGGATGAGAAATCCCTGAAAAACATAAAGTGCTCCAAAGAACTAGCCAAATGATTCAAAGATGGAAAGGAATTAGGGAATAAACCAAGCAACCATAGGCCGGATATGTGAGGCCTTTGGACCAAGATGACAGCTGGCCACATTGAGGCTTCACCCCTGCCAGGGCAACCCTGTTCCATCCAACCACAGAAGCTGCACACACAACAGTGACTACTGTAGCTCCAGTCCTGTTGAGTCAGGTAGCTGGGCACCCTCCTAGGAACCAGAAAGGGGATCCCAGACTCACTAGCAAGGCTGACTACTTCTCCCCACCCTCCACCCCCAACCCATCCTTGAATCGCACCCACTTGCATCTGGCCACTTCTCCTAGCAGAGCTTCCTTCCTGCCACCAGCCTGGGGCCTGCACAACCTCAGTGGGCGGGCTTGTGATTCACAGATGGCCTGTCATTCCCAATGCTAGCAGTGCATCAGCTTGCCTATCTTTAGATGTTCCACAGACTGAAAAAAAAATTGATTTACCTGCCTGGCACGAAGGCCAGAAGCTTCCTGATAACATCAGTGAGCAATATGAGGCTTCCCCTCGGTATACCCTGGTACATCAGGCCCTTTGTAAGGTCCAAAGGGAAAGACAGTGCTTCTGTCTGAGGTCCACTAGCCCCCCACTAATACCCCAAGCCATGTTATTCTGTCTTTTGGAACTATACAGGTCTCAGGGGAAGCTATAGGCAGAGAGTCAGTCCTGGAAGTGCCAACAAGAGGAGAAAAGTCATTCTGAATGTCCGCTCATCCAAGTGGCACACTCCTCTGTCACAGGATCCATGTGGAGTCACATTAGACCAGCTTACCCCAAGAATGTGGCTTTGGTATCCTCTTTAGCGCCTGGACCAGTAGTAAGAGACCAGCTTGAAAGGGAAGCAGGCGCTCAAGGCAGGCCCTTGAAGCTTCCTGCCTTTTCTAACCCTGCGGTTTAGAAAACCTCAGGTAAGTTGGGCAAGGTAAGGGGATCCTGGATGGGAGAAGGGAAGTAGTCTAAGATGCCCAGTGCTAACAGGTGTCAGATCTTTGCCATTCCTCTCAATAAACACTGAGTACAGTCTTAATAAGCAGAACAAGGCAAAGAGAAGCTGGGGACCATGAGATAGGAGCAAAGGAGACCTACCCCCCAAAGCTGCACACTTCTTTTGCATCTCCCAATCCCTATGCTCAACCTTTTAGATGTCCTTGACCTCTGACTTTTACCCCATGCACCCACGTATAGAAGCCATTGTTACATAAGTGGGAGGCATGTTCTCTATACAGTTCAGGGATGTAGCCTGAAGCTCTGCCCCTCCCTGTTTCTTTCTGACCTCAGAAGGGACTCACTGGGACTCTCCAAGAGAGAGGCCAAACAGTGCTGGCTCCTATCCGGGCTGTCAGCAGAACTTTAGAGCCCAGGAGACAGTTGTGAGAATATACAGAAGCCCGCATTTGTTTCCTTAATCCAAAGACGGTGTTTTTTTAAGGCACCAGGGAAAAGGGGTGGGTTGCAACTGTTGTATCTATTAGTCAAGATACCATGAAGGGATATAGGCCATATATGTAGATCGTCAATCATTTTTGTTAGGAAAGCGAACAACCCAGATAATTTATCAAAAAAAACTTTGGTTTGTAAATGGAGATGATGAATTGAAAAAAAATTAACTGTGCTGACAACACCAATATATTTACAGAGTCCGAGTTTAAAGCAGAGCTGGGTGTCAGTGGTCCTAAGATCAGAAGACTTCTTTCTCCTCTACCTCTCCGCAGGGAGGTCTTCCTGGCTATGGTCTAAACATACAAGTCTAACCCAAGAGGACAGCTGAAATCATGGCTCCACCCACTTGGAGGTTGGAAACAAATCCAAGGGGAATCATCACAAATCACAGTGTAGGTACCACTGCCCAAGTCCTTGGGCTCACCTCTCCTCATGCTTGCCCCTACTCAAGCCTGGCTCCTCCCCCTCCCAGCACTCAACAACCCCACCATCATTGGCTTCTCCTTTACATACCCTACTTCCAGGGCCCACACATTCACTTAAGCACCCACCAGCTGGGAGCCCCACAAGGAAGAGTGGGGTTTTCCATCTCCAAGCCCTACAGCCATATCCAGAGCCTACAGAACACAAGAGCAGCTCCAAGCAGAACCAAGTAACTCAATCAAAAGGCAAACGATCTCTGAGCCCCAGCCTGAAAAGAACCCCATACAGCCAAGGGGCTCAGGGGGAGACCAGACTTTGCAAGTGACACATATGTTGAATAAATCTCCACCATTGAAGGAGACTCCACCCTGCTGGCCTACCATGCTGTCTTATCTCAGCACTGTCAGGCTTGCTTCCTCCTTTGATGACAGAAGTCTTCACAATGGCTGACGAGAGACCCTTACAGGACATGAAGGCACCTTCTTATATTCAGTCTTCCCACCCTATTTCAGGGATCCCTTTGTGCCATCCCCACTGACCACATCTTGTCTTTTTCGCCTTGTGTAGGGCCTGTTTCTGCCACTGGAACCCCAAGCTCTCCAAGGCAAGACTGTCTGCATTACTCTCTGCTGTGCCCAGTGCCTCCAAAAGGCCCAAACACATGATAGCTACACAATGTATGAGACACAAAGAAGTCAGACATTTCTAAAGAGCATTAAACAAAGTCAAAACCTGTGCTTGAGCCACAGATGGACTCCTGACGCCTCTCTTCCCTACCTTCCCCTCCTCCTGCTTTTCTCCGTGGACAGGATAAGAACTTTCCACTCTGGCCTCATCACGTTTCTGTGTTCCAGTGTGGCTGTGCTGATCGGAAACTCTCCCGTGTGAGTAGGAGAGGTGAGCGAAGGAGAGAAAAACCTCTGGAAGAGAGCCTCCCCATCCTCATCTCAAGGAGCTGCCCACATGTGGGCAAATGGACACAGTCCCGGAGCAGCTGGGGCAGACGGCAAAGGGTAACAGCCTAAGGGACACATAGATGTGTGCACTGAAAAGGGCAGGAAAAGGGGTAACAGGCATTTAAGTGTAACTCCCTGGTATAAACACAGACTGGAGTCAGCAGCCATGGAGACCTCTGCTTCAGGACCATGAGCAAGAGTCTATCCCTGTGTCACTTGCTGCCTGACCACTGCACAGCTGCGCAGGAAAAAGATGCTATTGGCTTCAGCCACCACAGAACCCATAAGTACATACAGTGTCTCTGGAAACATGTCTCGACCCCTACATCTGGACATTTTGGGTGACCTAAGCCTGGATGGGATCCTGGCATCCTTCAAAAGGACTCCATACTTCGGCTGATTTGGCATGGGGCTGATCATAGATTTAGATTCTACACACTGAATCTAAACTGAAGCATCATGGCATTATAGAGCACAGGAGTATCATAAGGGGGTCACAGAAGATGGAAGCAAAAAATTCTGAGATGCTCAAGGCAGGGCTCACAGACCCAGGAACCTGATTCTTAGCCGTACCTTCCCAGGAGCAGTGAGACAGGGACACAGACATCTAAAGACTCCATTTCCAGCCCCTTCCTCTACCTCTGTGCCTTGACCTCCTCACCCTCTTCCCTGTCCATCAACTTTTTTCATCTCCTCTTCAAGCCAGAAGATGCAGAGAACCACCTCCCTGGGCTCCTCCCTGGTGGAGAACTGGACAGAACAGATAAAATGGAGCCCTCAGAGGACAGTCATGGAAGCAAGAGACAACACACATACACATACAGAGAGAGAGAGAGAGAGAGAGAGAGAGAGAGAGAGAGAGAGAGAGAGAGAAAGAGAGAGAGAGAGAGCTACCAAACATAAAGGTATTAGTTGACAATGACAAATACCCCGAGAACAAATAAAACAAGGAGAAAGACAGGGAGGGGGTGCAGGGTAGTGGACAGAGTCACTCTAGCAACCAAACTCTAGCCACTGCTATTTCACATACCTGAACACACAGTTCCCTCAGACAACTATCTCATGGTTTCCTGGTCTTTAAAGAGAACCTGACTGGTCATCCACACACTCAGATGACTACCCCATGACCTGCTTCATATTCAAAATCATTTAATATCATAGGAAGTGAAACCATTGCCCATTTACCATGCTGTGGCTTCCTACACTAGTCTATAAGTTCAAATGACTTCCTGTCTGTTAGCACTGGTTAACTAGCACCTGAAACAGACTAAGCTGTAGCAGGCCTCAGGCCCCAAATGCCATAGTGGACTTTTTCTTTATTTCCAATAACCCAGGTCCTCATGGGCCAGCCTGGGCATTCTTTGTAACACATGAAACCATTATCATAGTCCTGTGATAAACTCTATCTCTCTAAGGGCTGAAGGCTGGAGAGATGGCTAGTAGATGGGATGCTTGCTGCCTAAGCATTAAAGCTTAGTGTAGTGGCACGCCACTCATCATACCAGTGTTGCCAAGGTGGAGTCAGAAGGGTCCTCAGGCCTTGCTAAACAGACATGATGGGCAAATAAGGTGTGGGGGAAAGGAAGATAAGAGATGGGAGTAGGGGGTGAAACTACTGCAAGTCTATTTATATCAAACAATAAAAAATAAGGTAGGCTCTAAAGAGATGACTCAGTACATAAGATCATTTATTCCTCATGCAAAGAACCTGGGTTTGGTTCCCAGCACCCACATTGTAGCTCACAACTCTCTGTGGCTCCTGTTTCAGAGGATCTGATGTCCCAGTCTGACTTCCAAATATACCAAGCACTCTCATGGTGCACATATCTATGTGCAGGTAAACTACTTGTACACATAAAATAAATAAATCTAATTTTTTCCTCTTTTTTTTTTTTTTTTAATGGTTTTTCGAGACAGGGTTTCTCTGTGTAGCCCTGGCTGTCCTGGAACTCACTCTGTAGACCAGGCTGGCCTCGAACTTAGAAATCCACCCGCCTCTGCCTCCCGAGTGCTGGGATTAAAGGCGTGCGCCACCACTGCCCGGCTAATTTTTTCCTCTTAAGTAAAATGGGAAATAAAAGAGTAAAAACACCCAACATCAACCTCTGGCATACATAGACACACGCAGGCTCAAAAAACCATAAGGGCATGTGTGTGTGCATACACACATACAAACTTACACATGCATGCAAACGTATGCACATACACACTCACATATATGTAAGCAAACATATGCACATACATCACATCACATCACATAAATCTAAGAGCTGGGGTTCTGTCCCCACTCATAAGGAATTCCCTAAGCATTCGTTTCCTTGTAACTTTGAGGCAAGAGGGGCTCTGTTGGATTCTCCAGGGAAGGGACAACTCAATTAGGAAAGGAGACACACTCAGCTGCCTCCTGACTTCAGCCTCGAGGGCTACAGGTCTGTGGTCTGATCTCTCTGCCTCCAGCAAGCAGGGGAAAACCAAATCACAGGGGGAAGCCACATGCACTTTATTAATGCACTCTCTGAGAAGATGCCTCCCGTTGCTAAGCACCGGCTGTACACACAGGGTTACTATTAGAAAGTTAATCATGGAAAATGCTGAGGTCTCTTTCCCCAGCCCTGCATCTCTCAGCTCCACGCTACAATTTCATCTTCCAGATCACGTTACAGGGCAATGCTATTGGCCCCATCCCTTCCCTTGTCCTGGGCTTTTGTGACCTTTCCATTAGCTTCCAGCCACACGCCACGTCAGCCCCACAAAGCTAGCTGAGAGGCATGCAGGCTTTGGCCTGGGCCATCAGGCTGACATTTTCCATGCAGCCTCACCAGCCAGCCAAACGCTCAGGGGGGATTAAAACATCGTGCTGCAACACCTTCGGGAATGGGACAAGATCTAGGCCCTACTAAGGCAGCTGATGCTATCCACACACCATCTCTACACAGAGGTGACAGGCCAGGGCAAACAACAGCTCCTCCGGCCTTGCTTTCACGTCTCACACTTTCTAGAAGTTGGCCAGAGATGCAGTCCTGTTTTGAAGGCCTTCCTGTAAAACACTTAGTTCTTACTTGCCAATCAACACCCCAGTGAGAGATAATTGATTCTTTTGTTTTACAATTATTTTCAAGGGCTGGCTCCCATTCCATGAGTCTGGACCATCTGACAGGAGGCTGTGGAAGTATATTAATATCTCTACAAAGGTCAGGCACTGCCTGCTGCTGCCTCACCAACCTCAAGGCTGAATCATTATGGTTTTTATTACTAATAACCAGAACAATAAATAATGCAAGTGATTATGAAGCACGGGGAATTCTGTGTTCACTGCAACAGCCAGAACTTGCTTGGTCACACATAGAATGAGGGAAAAAATGTCCTATGGTGCAAGTTTGGAGCCTTCTGGCAAGAGAGGTGTCTGTCTTCTGCTTGGTGGCACTGTAAATCTGACAGGGACATTGCATGAAGAAATATCTTGCAAGGTCCAGCCTGGCTCAGGGCTGTCCCCAGAGAGTTACACTATTTAGCGGGTCCTTGTGTGGAGACAGGGAAGACTTCAACAAAATGGCAGACTTAAAAGACCTGGCAGAGTGCCTGGCACACACAGTAGCCTCTAAGTATCTGCTGCCACTACTGTGTGACAATTCACAACAACTCCAGGTAGGAAAGACCAACTTGCATCTGGTCCTCATGCCAACCCAGGAAGAGAATTCAAAACAAGATGTCTCTAGCTATTGTTTAGAGGGTCCTGTGTCCCTTGGGAAAGCTCTGGCCACCACACAGCATAAGCTACAGGAGACATGCAAGCCTCCATATTCACTCCAGTCTCAGTTTAGCCTCAGCCTGTGAAGCACACAACAGCCTTTCTCGCGGAATCAGCCAGGGGAAAGAGGAACATTAACTTAGTCTGCAATTTTGACCAAGAAAGTCCAGGTTGGCTTTAACCTCATCTCCCCTCCTATAGCTCTGGACTACATAAGACATCAAAACACCAAAAGGTTCCCTGAAAAGTCTTCCCAACTTCTCTGTATAGTTATTATTTTCTCGAAGCCTGTGAACTTCCGGTTCATTTGCTCAACAGATTTCTGCTGAGCATCTACCATGTGCCAGGCTTTATAGGCAATGACTTTAAACTAGAATTTGGCAGGGAAGAAGAAACCAATATACAAAGAGAAGAAACAGCAAGGACTCTAGCCAAACAGAAATACACTTGCAAAGGCTCTGGAGTACACAGGACCATGGCATGTGCTCAGTGGAACATTCTAGAGGTAAGAGTGCCACTAATGGTTGACTCATTTCTTAACACCCTCACCCAATAGCATATTCTCAAGGAGCCACAGAAAGGACCATCTCTAGCTCAGGCCACTTCTCATTCCTCAACTTCCTTGTCTTGCTCTCATCTGCCTTCCCTTGGTTTCCACACAAGTACTAGGGTCCCTGCTTTAGTGATGTTGCTAAGGCAACCTAAACTCTCTGCCTGTTTCCTTGCCTGTCAGTTGTGGTTAACTGAGAACCACTTCTCAAGACTGAAGCCCTTCACTTCAGCCCCCAGCACACAGAAGGTGTCTGATAGAGCGAGCCTCATCACTTCTTGGGATGGTTGCCATCTCAGCAGAGCCACCACCGCCCCCTCCCCGTGCCTGAGGAGTGAAGTCTGAATGGACAAATGACATCCTTGTGCTCCCCTTCCCAGACTCCTGGTCTTGCGGTCTTGCTTATCACTACACTTATTCAAATTCTAAATCCTCTGTCTATGGGGATTTGGGGGAACCTTAAAGAGATCCCAGAACTTCCCAGAAGTTCTGATGAGTCATTTCCAGCTGCTTCCTTCAGGGGCCTTCTCACCCACCTTAGGAAAGCCAGATCAGGATCAGGGAACTCCATAGTCTGGAGACTATCTGCACCTGTCTAGTCGTGTGCTGCCCTAGATAATTTTCCCCTGATTTGGCTTCCCCAATATGTTTTTAGTTTGCCTCTCCTCCCCCTCAACACCCCTTGAGGTAGGTAACTACCTCAAGTCTCCAGTCTTAGAACTGGGGAGCTGCTGGGGGCTACAGTCAAGGGTGCTAACTTGAATGTGAGACAGGAAAAGCAAAATAGAGCCTTTTCCCAGCATCCCCTCACTCACACCTCACAGCTGTCACTCCTGAAGAGCTGCAATAAGCAGGGGAGGGGGGAGGGGGGGAGGGCTGATGTTCAGCCTATTTCTGTCTTTATCCAAACTTTTGAGCTCTGGTGAATACATATCTCACAAGAAATGGGTCTCAGAGCATCCAACAGTTGAAATGACGCTCTTGCTTTCCACCGTGGAAGTAAAAATACCACAAGTGCCAAGAGCTTTAATGGGTTCAACTGAACCCATGGCCCTCCCCTCCAGTGAACTGCATACACTCAACCCCAGCACAAAACACAGTATGCTTCCCATCAGAGTGTAAGCTCAGGTCTCTTGGAAGGGCAGAGTTCTCCACAGGTCAGTATAAATCCCAGCTTCTCCCTACAGCTGGGGTGGCTCTTTCCTGCTCAGAAATCTCTCAAGCAACAGCTTCCACACAAATCAAAATCACAATGAAGCTAGTGCACCTCTCATCTCCTCTGCTAGGCTACGGCATCCTAGAGCAGAAAAGCATTGCCTACCGCACTGGTCCTCATTGCCAGCACTCCATCTTGGCAGTAGAATCAAGGGCAGACCTAGAACACCTGTACAGGCATGAGCTCAGCCTCATCAGCACCGAGATATATATCATCATCAATAGCACAGACAAACAAACAGTATCGACCAGAATGCTGGGCACATAACAGTTGGTTTCTAAAGATCCACAGCTTGTTTAGATGACTTGCCTTGGAACTCCCCAAGTTTAGGGGGGGAAAATAGAAACATACAAAATGTGTTTCTAACTAGAACTTACCCCAGGTACATAAGCCATTGGTAAACACAGCTTTTCCTACTTTAAGCTTACCTGAATGAAGGTGATCAGAGAAGGCAAAGACAAGAGCTAAAACAGAGGATTCATTAGTGGGAAACTCCTACATGGGCAATGTGCAGGCTGGGCTGGGGTCTGGGTGATGAGTGTAGAAATGCTAATGAAAGAACATGCATTCTTCATCTCTATGGAAATACTGTCTTCAAGAAAGATGGAAGATCTGATGTCTGAGTTCACTCATGTTGGTGGTGGTGATGGTGGTGGTGGTAGTGGTTTTTGGTTTTTGGTTTGTTTTTGTTTCTCTCAAGTTTGAAGAAGTACCATGGGCTTTACAGTAGACCTGGTCTTCAAAGGAAATAAACCAATCATCGATCAATGGGCCTGGTGGTACACAGCTTTAAGCCCAGCATTCAGGAAGTAGAGACCAGAAATTTAGAAGTTCAAGGTCCCCCTCTGTTATATAGCTAGTTTGGGGCCAGCCTAGAAATTGTGGGATCTCATCTAGAGGGGTAAATGGGTAGGTAGGTTGATGGATGAATAGACAGATAGATGGACTGATGAATGAATAGATGATAGATGATTTGACTATATTCCCCCTTCAATGTCCAAGTGAAGTTAGTATAAGAATAGGGTTTATGTTACAAAACTCTTCATCGGGAGAGCTCAGGCTCTGCCTAAGTGCTGTACCCACTACAGGAATGACAACCCCAGGAGCATGTGAGATGTTAAAAGGAAAGCTGGAAAGCTCAAGTCATCAAAGAGCCAAGAACATTCCCTGTGATACAAAAAGAGAGGCTCCAAGAGCCTGCACCACACTCAAGCCTGCAGGAGCTCAAAGACCAAGATTGACGATGGTGTTCACTTTGAGTCTAAGATAGCTTCCCCTGTCTCCTGTGGGCATCTTGACAGGTCTAAGAGTTTCTAACAGTCAAATTTCATAGGATCCTGAGCCTGGCATTAGAAAATGTTGCACACTGGCATGTGATGCTCTGAGTTCCCAATTCCAGACATACCTGGAGACTCAGCTCCAGACTAGGAAGAAAAAGTGCCAGAGTACTGGCATATCAGTGTGGGTCACAGTACAGCTTTATTTTGAGGGCATTTCATAGAAGCACTCCCTTAACCACTGAGCCATTGCCAGCCTCCCTGCCCCAACTCTTGCTTCTTTTATAAATCCATGTGAGCCTTTAATTTCAAGTCTTTGGACAAAAGTCCAAGAATATGAATATGCTCAGCACAGGTGCTGACCAATGGTAACAAGATGTCTCTAAAAATGTCAGAATAAAGGAAGAGAAGTACCCAGGGCTTCACCAACATCACTGAACCCTGGCACAAGAACTTTCTCCCCCCACCCCCAATTTATGTTCTCCCTATGGGAGAAACATGTCCTTATTGTAAGCTAATAGGAGTTGGTGTTTCCCAATAGTTGTAGTGGAAAGCATCCTATCTAACGCAGGTAGCCACCAGTTTGGAAAGAATGCAAGCCCTCTGGAGAACCTTTAACACCAAATGCCTAGAAAATTTCCTGAGGCACCATTCAGATGGAGGCTACCCTTCAGCTAAATCCTTGACCTCAGTCAGTACGATTATGATCTTGACACTTTTAATGCTTGGATCCTGGCCAAGTGGGATCAGCCAGGTCATTCTCAAAGTAAACAGCACTGACTAGCCCCTCTCCATGGAGATGGGAGCAGGGCCTCAAACCTTGCCTTGAAGGAAAGGAGCAGGAACATGGATGCCAGCACTAGAAGGCCAGAATTGGTCATGTGGGTCCTTCTGAGCTCCACCCCTCTCTACCTTTTCTTAATCTGCTTACTAGCTAAGACTGTGGCAGAGTCCAAGATGAGCTTGTAGGCTCCCTTCTCTGCCTCATCTCTACCTTTCTGGCTCTTTCCTCTTCCTCCTCTCCTCCTCTGTCTACCTTCCTTCTCCTTCTCCCCCTCAGTCTCTAGCCAAAGCAACAAGAGATGCAAACATCCAGTCAATCATTCAGTGCCTCCCTCAAAACACCTTCCTTAATCCATGGCCATTGCCCTTCCGGAAGCATTGTGTGCAAATATAGCGAGCAGCCTTAGAGGGAAATAATGCCACTGCATACTTCTGTGAGCACGTCATGCCCCTTTAAGAGGAGGCCCACTGTTCAGTTCCATTCTAGGCCACATCTCTGGTTTCAAGGCCCAGGTCTCCTTACTGCCTCATGCAGTATTAACATGCCCTGGCACCCTCCCAGCTTTGCATTGTGAGCCATAATCACTGGAGCGAAGTTCCACAGGACACACTGGTTTGGAGCTACCTCTTCACTTCCATAGGGGGCCTCTCCATATCTGTGCCCAGGCCACGTCTTTCTCAGGGGATCCCTACCTTCAGCCTTACAGAGTAATACAGGCTTTTGGAGCAGAAGCTAATATGCCAGTGTACAGTGTCCTCCTTGTGGGTTACTCACACAATGAAGAGTAGATACACTGTCTTGTAGCGGTCATCCGGTAGGAAGAAGGTACCCTGGGACACTAGTGTTAAGGCAAAGCAGGTCACCTCTGCAGTAGGCCTTAAAGTACCATGAGCAGCCCATAGGCTAGGGAGTTCTGGGGACACTGGAATACCTGTTGAAGGGGTTCACACCTCACTACCTTCTCCTTCCCTCCAAGATAACTGAGTTCAGGAGCTCTCTATGGTCCTATGCCAAGGAGAATCAATCCATGAGCCTTTTCCACTTAGGAAAAGACAGGTTGGAGGCTGGTGGGAGAGAAGAGGAAGTAACAAGGAAGAAATACAGAAGAAAGGAAATCAAGCATACTGTTGTTTGGGCCCTGGGGTCTCACATGGGTTCCACACAGTATACGTAGCCCTCCTGCTGCAACTGGGAGGCCTTGGGAGCTCAGCCTTGTGATGTTGGTACTGGAATAGCATCTCCAAGGCAGATAGGATATGTAGAGATGAGACTGGGATCTCAAGACATTCTGTCCAAGTTCTCAATCCATCCCCACTTTCAAACTGAAAAACCTTGCACAGAGTATGATGACCTGGGGAAGGTCATGGTCATGGTTGAGAAAAAAGTGAGGCTTAGTGTAATTCCATCTAGTCTCCACAGCCTCAGATTCCACCTCAACTCCTTTTATAGGGGGAACCTAGCAGTAGGCCTCTCCCACCATGATCTAACCCAAATCTATAGAGGTTAGAAGGGAGAAACCAGAGGCCAATGGCATCCTGGCTCACAGGCTAATGATCCAACATTATAGGCACTAAACGAGAGACTTTTACAGCTCATCGCTTCTTCCCACAGTTGGCTGTCCAATCCTCTTTCTAGCATGTGAGGACCAGAGAGCCCACAGCAATGGAGAGTACACAGGATTATACATCTGAGTCCAGATGGGTCTTGTGCTAAGACCTTTAAACAAAGAAGCTGCTGACCACAGTAGGAAGCCAGACAGGAAATAGTGTCTTCCCTGGGAGAAGGCAAAAAGATCACTTCACGTATGCTACTATTGCTACATCTTTATGGGAGCCAAGCTCTCTCTGGGTCTTTTCTTCAGTTCTCCATTCATAAAATACTGTGTATAAAACCAACTAAGTTTTACACAAAACAACAGATCATCTTCAAGACCTCTCCTAGCTCGCAGGCTCTGATGCTATGGCAACCCTCAAGTGCCTGGATGACCAGGCAGAATCCCCTGCTAGGCTAATGGAATATACAGGGTTGGTCCACTGCCTGTCTCTGCTCTTGTGCTTTCTTACAGCCCTGCCCACCCCCTCCTCCAGGAATTAACAAGAATGGAAAGACATTTTGATCGGTTCCTATTGTGTTGTCTACACTAGGCATTTGTAACCACTTAGCACAGCAGTGGCCATTTTGCTGGCTTGGACCATGTCTGCTTGCCCTGTTCTAATAAGCACAACACATTGTCCTTTAAATCAACTCAAACCCTATCTCCATTCTTTTTTTTTTTTTTTCAAAATAATGTTGTCCTGGGCAATAATATCTGTGAAATCACAAGCTCAAAAGTGCCACTTCTATTTTTTCACAAGCACCTCCAAACACACAAACTATAATAAGAAATATGTCTGTGGCCTTCCCCACAGCACCTTGTATACCACAGGCTTGGTCAAGCTGTGGATCCAAGGAGGAGCCCACTTGGTCTTCATGGGCAACATCCTTAGATCAAAGCTGTTTTCTACCTTCCTAGAAAAGACACTGAGTGGCAGAGAGGGTGGCATTTAGGTGACTCCACCAACTTTAGTGAGCCCAGCTTCAAACACATGTGTGCCCGATTCCAAATCCCAAGACTTTGCTGCTCTTCTGAGCAAGCGTCCAGCTCGTCTGCAGGCTACAGATGTGATAAAAGTCAAGAACCGACCTTTATCACACATTCAACTTAATCCCATCCTAAGAACTTGACAGCAAGATTTTCCACAATGATCTAGAAGGAGACAGATCCTTGTATTCATAAGCAGGGCGTGTAGCCAGTGGTCATAGGGGTGTATTGGAGGAGTCCTGACCTGTGAACAACAGTGGCAGGTGCTATTTCTATGTGCCAGCAAGGTTGAGGTTTATTCCCCATCAGGGCAATGCTAGAGTCAGGCTGTCCCCATCCAGATGCTATACAGTGGCTCTGCCAGCCCTCCCCAAACACATAGCTTAGTCACAAGGGATTCTGGCTGTGCCAGCACATGACTCAGCCACATCCATCAGGCCCCTAGGGAAAACAAAGGCAAGAACACAAGAGTGGATCAAGGATATCATCCTAAACATGGAGATACCCAAGCTTTCACACACACAACTACCAACAAAAAGGGCTTCTGTCTCAGCCTGGAACTCAGAAACCAGAACTCAAGGGCTGCCCGTCAAGGTCATGTTATATAACATCTCATAAACCAGTAAGGGAAAGCCAGATCCAAGAAAGGGCAGTTGTGACATGCCCAAGGACACTCAGCAGTGTCAGGGCATGGTTGGAAAGAAGTGATGCCATCTTGGACCATAGCTCAGGCCTGGAATGTCCCAGTTTCATGCAGAGTTAGCAGCCACAGGTCCCACACTTATTTCTGCCCATGAGGGCACTGATGAAATTGTCAATTACAGCACTATCTCGTAAATTCAGGAATCGATAAAGTGTAAGTGGAGAGTCCCAGTTACCCATATGCATTCAACAACAACAAAGAAAAATGAAGAGGGGAAAGCTGTCCGGTTCATTATCCCTGGGAAGTGTTTTCCAGCAGCAAGTCAATAAGCATTAGAAATAGTCCAGAGGAGGAGCAATGACAAGAAGATGCACAGAGTCCTGCCTGTGGGGAGAGATGCTGGCTGCCATCTCCGCCTGAAGAGACTCCCTTGTTGGTCATGCAATATGCCAGCTGCAGAAGGATCTCCCAACAGGCATCCCCCTTGGTTCCAACACCAGAGACCTTTAGGTGTGCTCTCAGTGGGCTCCCAGAAGAGCCAGAGGCTGGCAAGAGAGGAGAGATTGCCTTATAAACAAAAAAAGCAGAAGAAAGGTGGTCTACATAGATGCTTGATGGGTGGAAAGACACCCAAATTACTATTTCTTCTCCCATTTTGTACTCATGTAATCAAGGGAATCGGCCCACTCAAACTAGCTAGTTCACAACAGAAAACGATTCCATGAACCTAATGGTTTGAAGACAGGGTTCTGATTTCCTGTGTTTGTTTCCATGGCAGTGGTAGTGGATGGTCTCAACAAGTCTTCACGGTCTCTTCCTTTTGAAGATAAAGCAATGCAGCCACATAGAGAAGCAAACAGGGCCAGTACGATGGTTCAAGAGGTGACAGTGCTTGCAATCAAACATGAGATAAATCTCCATGACCAAGACAACTTAAAGGAGAGAAGCAACCTCTACAAGTGACCCTCCTGCCACTACACACACACATGCATACTTGTAAACACACACACACACACACACACACACTGTGGCACTTATGTATCCCTACACATTAGATAGATAGATAGATAGATAGATAGATAGATAGATAGATAGATATAGACAGATAGACAGACAGATAGACAGGTAGATAGGTAGATAGATATACTAAAATATTATTAAAAAACAAATGACATTTTAAAGAGTAACCCAGATGGTCAATAGTCGAGCTAAAATCAAGTATAAAATTTCAAGGGAAATATCAGCTGATATTGTGAATCCTTGACTTTCGAGCCCAAGCAGCCTAATGGTGTTGAAGGGGACCCAGAAGGCTGTCATGTCCTCTATAGATGTTATCCTGACAACCCTAAACCACTCTCAATTTTGTGCTGCTACCATCTGTACTAATTAATCTTATGTCTTCTGTCGAAAACTTTACTGCTGGAAGCATTGGAAATATGATGTGTGTATGTGGGGTGTGTGTGTGTGTGTGTGTGTGTGTGTGTGTGTGTGTGTGTGTGCGCGCGCACGCACGCTGAGTAAATATCTCCATCTCCATTTTCTGATATATGTTACATATGCAGTCAACAGTCTTAGGCTGGTCATCCATGCTCTGAAAACCCCATGCCTTCTCTACTCTGAGAATCTCTGAGCATTGTCAGTGGATCTCTGGTGTCCTAAAAAGGTCTTGTTATGCACATAGGAATCAGGAAGGTCAGATACATCCTTCACTCCAGTGACAGCAAATCTAGAGGGAACACTGACAAACCAATACATTCCAAAGCCTACATGTAATAGGGATTGGAACCCTGGAACCTGAGGCATCTGGATTCCCATCCCTGTTCAGTGGTTATACAGCCTTAGACAAGTCATTTCTCTTCTGCAGGACCTGCTTCATTTTCAAACACAAAAGTACTGCAGCATCTCAGAAGTGAGACAGCCAATTCTGGAGGCAAGAATCCTGAAAACTAAAGATATAGTTCAGTGCCTCCAGTATGCTTCTGTAGGGCAGGCCCTGCCCCACCCCTGCTTCTCTGACACCATCAAGAAAGTCTGACCCAAACCTACAAATTGTTCCATCAATAATCCTAGAGAAGGTTGAGGTAGCTCATCATCCCCAGCTCTCCCAATAGCCACAGACAAATATCCAACAATCTCATGAAGGGCATCCCATCACCTAAGATACAAGTTCACCTAGAGAGTGACTTTGCACATTGATAGTCGAGGGACCACCACAAAGTAAGAAAGTACTGAGAACTTGTGTCCTCTTCTGTATTCAAGTGGGACTGTCCCTGGAGTCACCTACAATCTCCTCCCTACTCACCGCCTCTTGCTCTTTTCTACTCTCATATGCCTTTAAATGGAGATATAATTTTTATGGACTATCACTTTAAAACTTAGCCTAGGAACAATCTGTTATTAAAAATATGACAACTCCTAAAAAGCCATTAAAGTCCCAAAGCAAGCCAGCTCTCCTGTCACCCAAATCATCATGATGGGCCATTTGGACCATAAAGAGCAGTCAGCACCTCTACAGCTCTGAACATTCTTTACAGTTTTTCTTTAGTTGGTGTGTGTGTGTGTGTGTGTGTGTTGCTTTGTTTTTGTTTTGTTTGATAGATTAGGCAGGGAAGAAACCAGCGTCTGTGCTATGACAAATGAGTGGACCATGGGCAGTCTGGACCTTTGGAAAGCACTGTACAACACACATACATACATATATACACATACATACACAGAGAGAGAGAGAGAGAGAGAGAGAGAGAGAGAGAGAATAGATGTGTGATACCATGAACTCTCCATACATTTGCATCTATTTTCATTCCACCAGCTCCCAGGAAAACCTACAGCACTCCCACGGGACAGGATCTTTGGCCACTGCAAAGCAATGAGGACCCCCTTGGCAATAACCTCTTCCAATTGTAGAACCTTCTTGATCCTTGTGTGGACTTCTGAGTATGTCCTATCTACATTAGAATCTGAGCTTCCTGCTTATTAGCCAAATGGACTTGGCAAAGTCAACCAGCTTCTCCAAGCCTGTTTCCTCAAGGGCATCAGTAAAAGAATCAGTTCTAGACTCCAGGGTGAATGTAAGTTATTATTTACCAACACACTCACCATTAGTCCTGAATGCCATGAGCCCTTGGGCAGCTCCTTCTCTAGGCACCCCCAGGAACTCCCCAAGTCTCCTCAAAACATTAACAGCTCAAGTGTTACCACCTGACCATAGAGTGGAGGGAGCATGTCTAGAGCATGATTCTAAGTTCACACATGAGATCCAGTCCCCTACCTGTGAGCACTGGCTGTTCAGATACTAACTACATGAGACACTTAGCACAGCAGCCACCAGCAGGTACTGCTAAGACCAGGCACCATTTGACACACAATGACCTGCTCCCTGGTGCAGGTGCACCATTTTTCATCCTGCATTTGCTAGTAGGTAGGGATGGATGGATCCAATGTAGGCTGAAGACAAGGGTTTCAAAAAAGACCTGGAAATTCTGAGTCTTTTCCCCATCCATTTACCTGCTCCTTGCCCAGATAAGCAACATGCCAGCCTGACCCTCACCCTTCCAGAGCCTGCAGGGCCATTCTCCCACTGGTCTTCTCCATCCTTCTGTGAGTATATGCAGGAAGAGGAAGCAGCTCTGCATTACGCAGGTTACAAAGCAGCCATGGTCCATGTGCTTATCCAAGAGCACACAGAGTCTTCTAACCCCAGTTCATTAACACATCTGCCACCACCTGCCCTAATGAATTATGGGTAAGATATAGAGGAGGCTAAAAGGACAGTCCCCATCTCTGGCAGAATTGGTCACATCCCCATCTTATTTCTAGTTCTTGCCATTCCAGTATCTATTAACGATTGGCAGCCCCTGTCATAGAGCAGTGTGGATAAATGCCTGTCAAGGTTCAGCCAGTGGTCCCAGGTGTGAATATTGCCACACCTGTGCTGCCAGGGCCACTGGAAGACATGAGCCACAAGAGGCTCACTGCCATCTCATTCCCACTTAGAATTCCTAGATGAACAGTGCAGAACTTGATGGCATATCTAAAAGACACCAAGTGGGGGGTTATGGATTCCTACCTGGCTCCCCATCAGCACTCAGGGGACAACAGTAGTGGAGAACTGCCGCCTAGATATTGGGTCATGTAAAAACATCTTCCACAGAAAAGGTCTGCTTCACTTCTTCCCCCATTCTAGAGCATCCCTTGCTGTGCCCCTGATTCACCAGCAATTGCTCCTAGAATCAACAAGATCCACTTCACCACCCTAGGGGGCCACTTGCCAGGCAGAGTCACAGCCAGAGCAGTACAGAGCAGCCCCAGTCTTGGGTCAGAGGTCAGAATGACAGGCGCGGTATCAGATTTTAGTTGAACAAGTCAAAGTTGGGATGGTTTTTAGAAAGAAGTTCAGTTCATTGCTGTGTAAAAGCTACCAGTGACCTCATGCCTGTACTGTGCTGAGCACAGTAGAGCATCTGACACATTGAGCTGGGGAGACAGCTCAGTGGGTAAAATGCTCCTGACAAAAGACTTGTGGGGGGGGGGGGGTAGAGAGAGAGAAATTCACTCTGTAAGCTGTTACTATAGAGAACCCCGACTAATACAGTTGACAATAAAGAGGAAAAAGTACTATATTAAGCAAAGCAAAAGAGAATTTATGACACTCATCACTCCAAATTCATCTTGGTTCTCAAAACAATGCAGGACAGAATTGAAATCCCTACACTTTGCCTGAGGAACAGAGAAGTTAGGTTACTTGGTCAAGATCACACTATCTTTTACACAATTCAATAAAACATGATATTCAAAGAAGGCTGCCCTTTCAAAACTAATATAAGAGGATTTCATTAAAAATATTAATTTTTTGCTTGTGTTTCCTGAACTGTGTGATGTTTTAAATGAACAATTTAGATTCAACAGTGCCCCTACCAAAATTGCAACGGCCAACAATGTTGGGAGAGGTATATATGAAATAAAATATCAGTGCCTATAATCAAAAAAAAAAAAAATCACACAGTAGGCAGGGGGAGGAAAATGTTCCACATTTGGTTTTCTATTATTCCAAAGATCATGCTTGCAATACAACAGTCTACCTGTTCTGGCCACATGACCTCAGAACTCTCCAGTGGGTAGGAAATAGATGGTCCCCAGCAGAGTATGAGTAAGGAAAGTGAAGAATGGGTCCCAAATTACTGAGGACATAAGGAAAGGATCTACTGGCTAGGACATCAGGGGCAGGAGACCCTGACCCAGTAACCTCTGACCAGGGAAAAGCCATCTGTTATAGTTCAAATCTGAAATGTCTCCATAGACTCATGTGTTTAAGCACTTGATCCCCAGCAGGTTGGCACTGTGTATGGAGACTGTGAAATCTTAAGGAGGTGAGACCTCACTGAGAAAAGTCACCAAGGCAGGCCCTCAGAGGATATAGTATCCTTCCAATCACATTCTCTCGTTGCCAGTGTGTTTTCATGACTTAATGGGGCCGACCGCCATGAATTCCACCACAAGCCATGGTGTGACTTTCCTCCACTGGTGACAGTGGCAAGAAAAATAACTAACAGAACGACATTAGTGTTTGAGGAAGCATCCAAAGTGCCTCCAAGTGCTCTCCCCTGAAAACAAATGGCCAGGGCAAGTCTGCTATAAGATGTGGGCAGTGCTTTGGAACCATGAAGGACAGAAACTACATGACCCTTCAATGTAATCCCTCTGCTATGGTTTGAATGTTATTGTACCCAAAAAAGTTGTATGTTGAAGACCTAACCCTTGGGATTAGGACCAGACTCTTTTTAGGCACCTAAGTGAGCTGACTTGCCTATTCCACTTGTGGGAACACAACAAAGTACCATCCATGGAGCAGGACATGAGTTCCCACCAGACACTGAGACACCTCCACTGTGAGCTTCCCAACCTCCAGCAAACTGAGAAATAAATAACCCTGTGCTAACAACCATTTTTTCTAACTAGTTCTGCAGACCAGGCTGGCCTTGAACTCAGAGTTCCACCTGCCTCTGCCTCCCGAGGGCTGGGAGTAAGGAGTACATCACCACACCTGGTCCATCCCTGCTTCTTAAAGACAATACAACAAATCATAGAATCTTGGGGTGAGAAAGAATGTGATGGGAAATTAGTGAAGGGGGCAGTTCTGATGCTAAGGTCTTGTTCCCAAATTGGTTCTTGATTTGCCAGTAAAGAAATCCAGGGGACAATTGTTGGGCAGAAGGTATAGGTGGGACTTCCGGGTCCCAGGAGGAAAAGGCAGACACAAGGAAGGAGAGAGAAGTTTTCTGCCATGATTTGGAGGGAGAAGAACACAACAACCATGTGAGGTCTTAGAGGGAGCTAAGGCCTGTGGCCAAGGATGTTTGACAGGGACTAGGTGGAACTGGCCACTATATTTAGGGCAGGTGGAGAGATAGAGATAATAAATCGGAAAGAGCACGCTTTTCCAGGTGGGAGATATCTGCACCCAGCAATTGTAACAAGAAGGCAAGTTGTAAAGGAAAATCTGTGTGTGTGTCTTTTGTCTGCAGATTCAAGGGTCTTAGGTGGGAGCTGGTAGCACTGCCAATCCTGGAGCCAAGGCGTTAGTGTTAAAACTACACAAAACAAACTTATACTTAAAAAATCAAACTTCTCTGGCTGTTAGAATTTTCTGGGACACTTGGTGAAATAAAATTTTCTGTGCCCCATCTCTAGGGCACAAATCTAATTCCATATATATATTCTGAGGGAAAAAAGGTTTTTCAATAAAAAAAAAAGATACTCAGAAAGTTATGAGGAAAGGTGACTGTAGTGGCTATTCCTGATTGTCAACTTGACTATTTCTGGAGTGAACTACAATCCAGAATTGAAGGCTCACCTGTGATCCAGATCTTGAAGCTGGAAGACACAAGTTTCTGACCTGGATCTTGGCATGGAGATCTTGAGGCATAGTGGCCCTGAAATGCTTAGCCCCAGGCAAAGAATTCCAGGAGAATGAGGCAAGGAGATCTCTGAGTTCAAGGTCAGCCTGGGCAAAGCAAGTCCCAGATCCAGGCATGGTGGTACACACCTTTAATCTGGGCCACACCTTCTGCTGGAGACCTACATAAGAACATTGGAAGAAGGAAGATTCTTCTTCGCCTCTGTGCCTTGTGGGACCAAACAACTGCTAGATCCTTGGACTTTAATTCACAGCTGATGCTGACCACTGTTGGGGAGTTGGACTACAGACTGTAAGTCATCAACAAATTCCCTTACTATATAGAGACTACCCATAAGTTCTTTGACTCTAGAGAACCCTGACTAATACAGTGACAGTTCACAATAACTGCCTCTTTCAGTACATAATTGAGCAAAATTGTAAAAACAAATACCAAGAAAGAAGGCCAGTGTCAATTAAGCAAGGGACTGCCACATCCTTATGGCCCTGAGATCTGAAGTGAAGACTAGGTAGGGATGGGCATGCCAGTCAGGCACCCCACACACACACACACACTTCATTACTAGGAGCATTAACAGCCAAACATGTCCAAACATGTTCTACTGATGGCTACACTTTGGAGAGAGGCAAACTGTGGGTATATTATACACACACACACACACACACACACACACACACACACACACACACCCTGCTCTCATTTTGGACTTCAATAGAGAAAAATTAGAGAGAGAAGTTGAAATGAATTAGAAAGACAACTGAAAACAACAATCAGGACCCCCTTGACCATAGAGACACAGCTACAAGGCTCAATGCTTCTTTGAGAAGATGGTCAAAATGTCCAGAGCAGCCCATGGTGTATCCTCTTTATCGAAATGAACAGTGGAACAGGACAGCAGGTCCATGCAAGGGAGTGCATCTCTGGGTCTTACCTCATCCCACAGGTTCCCTTCAATCCCTGTCAGCATCAGTAAACAGCTCAGGCACCAAGGCCAAAGTTTCAGGGCAGGAACACAATATAATTGTTCATAGTATCAAAGCAATTATGACTAGATAATGCTCCCAGAAAAAAAAAAAAACAAAAAACAAAAACATTCATAGCACTTGAACCATATTTTGTAAGGGGAAAATAAGGCATAAGCTGTATGTAGAAGCTAAAGTGCTCTCTCCTAAAGAAAACAGTCTAAAGAAACAATGAATCCCCCCTCAGTGCTTAGTGCTTTAGATGAAATTAATAAGAATATAAATGTCATGAAACAAGCTAGCCTGCAAGTCAAAGAAGCAAACCAAAGACCAACCTAACAACATTTCAGACTGCTAAATAAATTAGACAGGAAGACTGCGCCTAGATATTGAACTCTTGCATGAGGAACAGGGGTCTGGGAATTACCAGTATTATCCATCTTAACAACATAAAACTCAAGCCATTTCTGGATAAGGAAAGGGGGAGGAGATATGGGGAAGTCTGGGAGTGTTAATTGCTTCATCTTGTACAACATGATCTCCAAAGTTTAAATCTAAACAGGATATTAACAGAAAGCTGTGACTTCTGACATCAAAGTAGAAAGAGAGTGATTGGAGGGGAGGGGAGAGACTGGAGGAAAGGAGCGGGGGCATGGGAGCAGAGTTGGGGAGGAAGACCAGTAAGAATAAAATACAATGGAGATGTGTGTATTTACTCATAGATCTGTCCAGCTCAATCCCCATCAGTTCCAAAAAACCCACATCTGGTCAGAACACAAGGGAAAGGTGTGTATGGGGTGCTCAGTAACAAATGAGACCTCAATCTCACGAGTCCGTCCCCAAATGCTAAGGGAAGGTGAGATAAAAAAGGTAAGGGGCGGAGGTGATGGGGGGCCCAGGTGAAACTGGGGGCCAGGTGAAACATGGCCTCCTAGATAGGGCAAAAGCTCATTGCTTACCTGAGACCTCCACAAGACCAACTCAGCCATCATAAGATCCCAGCACCAACTAAGGAGCTACTGACAGTTGGAGGCTTCAAGGGAAGGGAGAATCAGTTTCATTAAGGGATTGACCACCCGTAAGCCAACCATGTTCCAGAGGATGAGCCCACACCCAAGAATATGCAGGCAGCTCAAATAGGACTCAACTGGATTTTTTTTTTTAAGGCCTTGGAACTAGGAAGGTGAGGGAAGGGTGGATCAAAAGCTGTTAGGGGAAGTAGAGAGAATGACTATGACCAGAATATAGTGTATGCATGTATAATATATGCCCCCACAAAAAAATAAAAATTTTAAAATTTAAAAGAACAAAGTATGTATGAAAATGCCAAAACCAAACCCATAAAATAGATTTTAAAACTAACCTTTAAAAAAGCAACTACTCAACTTCCTAATATTTTTTTATAATCACAGTGACATATTTTGAAAACACCTATTCCAACTAAGAAACATTTACCTAGATTAGAACTTCCTTCAAGAGTGTTCATTTTCTGTCAGAAAATTAAGCAAGTACGTTAATATTTGGTGTCAAAATCAAAATGCAGAAGAAGGTGATCTGGTTCGTGTAAAATTATTTCCATAGATCTATAATCTAGCTATCTAGGTATACCTTCCAACTTTCCAAATTTGGGGGGTGGGGGGAAGCGGAACATTGAGTGGCTGTCTTCCAGAGTCTGTATGGCTTACTTCTTAGATATTAAGATGTTAAACAATTTTATTTTTTTACTTCTTTCCTGAATGTTACTGTTTCTTGACTTGCTTACAGTAAATATTTCGAAACCAATTTGTTCATCATCTCTAAATGGTTGAAATGAACACAATTTAGCAAGAGTACCAGTGAATCCCCAAGCAACAGTCCTGAGAAGCCGCTCACCAAGCTATTGCCCAAACTATGGTGACATGGTTTGTTCAAAATTCTCAGGAATGCAGCCCACTGCTGAGCAAGCTCCTATTCACAGCACTTCAGAGTGCCCTGCTACTGTTGCTGTGGCCACTATCCTCTGCTGAAGATTCCTACTATTTACTGAATGGCCTTTAACTACCAGCTATGGGTATCTGCTGATATTCTCTTTTGGATCTTCGGAGAAACACAATGGAGTTATGAAGAACTGTGAGAGTTTTGTCCATTTTCTGAGGAAGGAACCAAGGTCCAGAAAAGTGAATTTCCCCCAAGGTCCTCAGCTGGTTGGAGGCAGACCTTCAGTTCCCGTTCTGTTCAAACGCAAAGCCAAGGTTTTAACAAAAATGCTTGGCTAGAAATTAATGCATTGTATAGAACCCAAATCTAGTTTGCCTTGTATCAGTGAGTAGATAGACACACATGTGTACATATTCAGCTGTATTGGATGCATGTCAAAACCAGAGAATGGCACTGAGATATCTTTTTCAGTAACTTCTCCACCTCATCTTTTGAGATATACATAGTCTCTTACCAACTGGAGCTTGTTTCGACTACATTAAGAGAACTCCTAGATCCACTTGTCTCTTCCCTACGTCAACTTCACAGACACGTGCTGTCATGGACAGATTTTTATGTGGGTGTTAGGAATTAGAACTCGGGTTCCCATGCCTGTGCAGCAAGCAATTCGCCTGCTGTACCATCAACCCAGCACCTGTCCAATCCAGGTTTCCTGTAACTTCTAACTAACATCATGCGATTGGGACTCTGAGAACACATGTCTAAGCCCCTCCCATATGGGAGGAGCCTTCCAGTACCCAAGGTCATAAATCATGAGGCTCTCACCTGCCCATCTTTTTTCCTCCCCAGTAGACCCCATGACAGATGCAAAAGGTACTGGAAAGAGGTTGCATTTCTTTCCTGATGAGCGATGAGGTCACCGAGTAATATTTAATCAAAATCATGAAGTTCCCAGCATGCGTTTACCTATATGCAGCCCTTTACATTCTCTTTTGAGGAATACCCAGTAGTTGGGTCCCCTGGGAACCATTCCCATGAGAACTTCAAACTATGAACATCTTCCAACTCTCCGGGTTAATGGGTAGGTGCGGCAGTGTGCAAGAAGTCATTTATATCTAGCACAGAAGTGTATTATAGGCATTTTTCAATTTATCTTCCTAATGATATTTTTTTAGCTACTCATATTTAAATGAGTTTCTACTCCCATAACACTCCTGACTGACAGTGAAGGGGAGAAAGTAGGATAAAATGCTAAGCACATTTTCCACCAACTGTGAATCCTCCAAGAAGGAATTGCTTAGCGCTCACTCTCTGGGCAGGAAGGGATGAGACCCTGCAGGGTTGTGGGGGAGGGGCTCTCTCAGAATTATAATCTCCCCAGAGTCTATCTTCACATAGAGATGCATCAGCCTTTCCAGCTGGCTACACACACTGTCTGGTGTTTCTTATGCCAACATCAAAGGCATCTGGGCATGGATTCCCGGCCTGACCAGGAACATTCTCCCAGCACTGCAAGATTCCCAGCGGGGTCTTATTCTGGGAAGCTCAATTCTAGCTAAATATTATACACCCTTGGTTCTGCACAGAGCTCTCCATCAAAATGCACACCTGTGATGGCAACAGGATTATGGACCCAGGCCTGGAAAACATGGCCTCATGCCTGGGTGAGCATGCCTCGGCATAGGAACAGAGACCCAATATAGCTCAGTCCAGACTGAGTCAGGGCACTGATCTGGCTCCCCTGTCCCTAAATCCCTCCTTCTGTCATTGATGTCCTTGATGTCATCTCCTTTATTTCCTAAAGTCCAAGCCCCCCAGTGCATAGGCAAGGTTCCCTATTTTCTTGCTTTTCCCAGGCTTGGTGTCCTTAGAAAAAGAGGGAGACACTCCTAGCCACAGCCCAGAAGGAACCTCCACAGGAGTCAGGCAGAAACCACAGACTGAAATTGCATTTTCTCACTCTCCTCCTGTTTGAAGGAAAGTCTGTATGGGGCTGGCTGTGATCACACACTGTCTACGTAAGTGAGAGAGCTATCTCAAACAGCAGCTTTCTCCTTCTCCCTCCTCCCCCTCTTCCTCCACCTCTTCCTCCTCCTTGCTGTCCCCCTCCATGCCGTCAAGACCTCCCTCTTCTGTGGTGCTCCTGTTCACTGACTCACAATATGCAATCTCTATCCCCTCCAGCACCACTGAGAACCCCAAGAAACCCTAAAGGAGAAAGAACACATAGGGCAACCCCAATATAGACATAGGAAGCAAGATTCAGGTCGTGCTTAGACAGAAGAAATGTCATATGGGGGTGAGGCCATCAAGTAGAAGTTTAGCCTTGAGGATCCTACTAAGACAAGGGCAGGGCAAGACAGCTTCTGATGTCCATGGCCCTAGGCAACTGTTGTCCCTTCTTACTAGCTAATTTATACAAGGTCATGCATGATCCTGAGGTATGATCTCCTTCCTCAGAGCTGCCTGGTTCACACACCCATACCCCAGTGTCTCGAGAGGAGTTGAAGAGGCAGCTGACTCACAAGAGACCACTCACCATGCAATAGTCGCCTGTTGAGGCTTATTCCTACTTAGGAACATTAGCATTGAATAGTTTCTTGTCAGGTAAGTACCCAAAGACCTGTTACATGTCAGTCTGCTTTGTGACCAATAGCTACCCAATGTCCAAGAGCAGTGAGGACATACCTCATACATCCCTCTTCCCTCTTCATACAGACAAGGACCAGAGTCTGAGGACCTGAGGGTCACCACAAGTAACAACACACAGCCAAGAATCAATCTGGTTCCAGAAGCCACAATTTCGCCACCACACCAAATGCCTGTTCTGAAACATGCCATAACTTGATCCAAGAAACCATCCCATCCTGAACAGTCCACCAGGGCAGAGGACCAACACTCTTAAATCAAAATGAAAGATTCTAATAGCAAGGGTGTCAACTTAGGAGTGCCCACGTTTCCATCAACTTTCTGTGTAAAGATGAGCTAGATTTCTCCCTTGGAAGCGAGTGCCTCTGACATCCAGCCATCCACCCCAAGCTGCTAAAGGGCACTATTGCTTCCCTGGAGACCTGCACATCTTACTATAAATTATTAAGGAATGGTGCGGTTTTGGCTGAGTGAATAGAACTGGTTGATTATATTTCACACAACCTACTAAGCCTTAAATATTATGCCTTGGCTCAAACAGTCCTTGCCTTTCATTCATCTTGGCCAAGAATCCAAGTATTTGAAAATTTATAGTGACCAAACCTCACTCAAGACAGGTCCTCCCACCCAGACCCACCTATGTGCCTTTCCAAATGAACTGGAAACTGGGGAGAAGCCAGCCTCTCCAGACATAGCAAGTCTTCAAAGAAGGCACATATTTCTAAAACCTTCAATACCTTCTCCTTAGTGTATTTTATTGGAAAGGGTTGTAGAGAAGAGGCCAAGGGCAAAGTCAATGCATGATTGTCCCTTTTCCTTAGATTATCTGACTCAAGTCACACCCAAGAATAGCAAGCCAAAATAAGCTGACCCCAAAATCACCATTGAAAATGGGGGTCCGCAAAACAACAACCTGTGAACCGAATCTGCCTGTAATCTGTGGACAGAAATGAAGTTTCATTAGGTCAACTGTATCCATCTGTTCCATTCTGTCTACGGCCAATATCATGCTACAGTGACATCGTTGGGTAGCTGCAGAAGCGTAGCCTACAGCAGCTGAAAATTATCTGGCTTTTAAATAAATAAATAAATAAATTGCTGATTCTTGGATTACAAAACTTTCAGAAGTAGTTAGGACTATTCAGTGTAAGGCTTTTAAAGGGTTTGTTTTTCCCCAGTTGGTTGGTTGGTTGGTTGGATTTTTTGCATGTGTATATGTATTCGTGTATGTATTTGAGTGTGGGGAAAGATGTGTGGTGACCCAAAGCTGATGTCAGAGGTCTTCCTAGATCACTCTAGATTATTCATTGAGTCAGGGTCTCTTATTTGGACACAGGTCTCACCAGAACAGCTATTCTAGTCAGCCAGCTTGCTCCAGGGAATCATCTATCTCTGTCTTCCAAACCCTGGAATGAATATCAGGCAGTCATGTCCAGACAGCATTTATGTGGGTGCTGGGGATACAGTCTCTGGTCCTCATATTAACATGGCAAGTGCTTTACTTACTGAGCCTTCTCACCAACCCCTCTCTAGACTTTTAAGGTAAATGCTATCTCTAGATTATATTGGTATTGCAGGACAAGGATGAGGAACAATGATTCCTGAGACTTGTTTCAACCACACAGGAAACTAAAAGGGAGACCTGGTGCCTGGTACCCAGGGCTTCCTGAGACAGACCTAGCCTCACAATGATCATTGTTCCACCTCAGACAAGCAAGTGTTGCAGGTGCCTATTCTAAGACCCAGTTTTACCACACCCATGTCCACTCAGCATCTGGAAGCCTAAGGAAGGCAGTGCCTGCTTTAGGAGGACAGGCGGTCACATGTTCCATGCTTACTTAGCTCAGGAACAGAGAAAGGCTTCCCCAAAGCAGACCCTTAGTAGGGCTTCATTCAGCAAACAACAACCATCTATCATTTCTAGCAACTCCGATCCTGATGTGCACACTGGGAAGCCCTGTCCTAGTGTGCTTCTCTGCTGCTGTGGTAAACACTGTCCAAAAGTGACTTGGAGGAGGCAGGGTTTATCTGACTTGCAGGTTATATCATAAGGATCTGTCTTACTTACTTTTCTATTGCTCTGAGGAGTCACCATGACCGTGACAAGATGGTACGGCAGAGAAAGCATTTAGCAAGGATCACATGTGAATCCAGAGGGCTGGTAGTCATGATCATGATGGCCGGGAGCAGAGCAGCAGGCAATAAGTATGGCACTGGAGTAGTAGCTAATAGATATATCCTTATCCTCAAGAGAGAGGCAGAGAAGAAGAGGCAGAGCTGGGAATGGCCTAGGATTTTGAAACCTCAAGCCTATCCCCAAGACTCACCAATTCCAACAAGGCCACACCCACTAATCCTTCCCAAACACTTCTACCAATTAGACACCAAACATTCAAACACATGAGGCTATGGGACCATTCTCATTCAAATCACCACAGTAACTAAGGCAAGAACTCAAGACAGGAATCTGGAAGTAGAGCAGAGACCATGAAGGAACACTGCTTGCACCCTCTGGGCTTGCTCAGCTACCTTTCTTATGCAACCCAAGACCACACCTGTCCATGGATGGCACACAGTAGGATAGGCCCTCTTGTATCAACTAGCAACTAAGAAAATGGCTTACAGACATGTCCATGGTCAATTCCAATGAAGGCAACTCCTCAGTTAAGGTTCCTACATTTCCTGTATGTCAAGTTGACAACTGGAATTAACTATGACACCCAGAGGAGCAGCAGGACATACCAGCCTTCATAAAGCTAAACTGAGAGAATCCTAGCTTTTGGCCCTTATGATTCTAGGCTCTAGTTTTCTGTTTATCCAGATGGGTTCATATCACATGCTATATTTTATGCCTGGCTCTCAATCCATCAAGGCATAATCACTAAGCATCTCATATGAACCACATCAATTTTTTAGGCACTTGAGATAGAGTAGCTTCAAGACGGCCTTAAGGAGCAAATAGACTGGAGACAGTTCTAAATGCTATGGATTTCTAACCCTGAACCTCACAGCCACCAGCACTGAGATAGGTCTCTCTCTGTATCATGCTCAGCAAAGGGGGGCACTAAGACCATACCAGTGAACCCAGATCTCCAGGAGTACACATCTAGAAAAAGAGGGGTGCCAGTGACACTCAGCCACTGCCAGGCTATCAGACACATGTATCTGTATACTATGATCCCCTGCCTTCAATATGAAGAATGCCAGTGGGTGTCCATCCTTTGGTTATCTCGGTACTGGTTGGCAGTACTGAACTCAAGTTATGTCAAATCCTTTATCCATTATCACGATGAGGATTGCCATGGAGCATGTCTTCCTGGATGGAAAAAGCAGCTCTCATGCTGGACAGGCCTCAGGCTCCTTAGCATTGGTAGCCTCACACCTTCTTTGCTCAAGGTCCTGCTGGGTGGGGACCTAGAAGATAAGTGATCAAGGGACCCAGAGGGAGCCTGACCCAGTCTGTTGGACTTAGATAAAAAGAAGGATTCGGGGAGAGGCTGTGGCCTATGAGAGCCAGAGTGGCTGGATGTCAGAGATCTGGCTGGTACCCACTGCAATGGTTTGAATGGTGGCCCCTCAAGCTTGGTTCCTGGGGTAGAGGAACTGAGGGGTAATATGATGTTTGAGAGCTATGGCCTAGTGAGAAGTCTGTCAGATACTGGGGCTCTGGGAGAAGATTTGTGGGTCCTCCTTGCTGCTTCTCCCCTTATTGACTCATGCTGTGAATGCCAGCTTAGACATACACTCCCATGGCCATGTGCAGCACAATTCCATGGAACTAATTAATCTTGAGCTTCCAGAACTGTGAGCCCAAATAAACTCCTCTATACTTCATAAGTGCCCTGTACCAGGGACTTTGGTACAGTGACAGAAGCTGAGTTAACTCTCGTCAGTTTGGTTCATTTTCATTATTCCCCAGGATTTCAGTGATACGCTACTGCAATGTCACAGCCAGATTGTTGTCAACACAGCATAAGTCATCAGGTAGGAAAGTCCTGCACCACATTTTAGACTACCATGGCTTGAGAGAGGTGACACTACCTTCAAACCAGCATCCCTATGGTAGTAGTAATAACAGAAATTTTCCAGAGGAGGACAAACGTGAAAACTTGGGGATTATTCAACCACATCAGAGACCATGTTCCCACTGTCAATGCCGGGGCATGCAGGAACTGGTATATTACCATAGCCCACTGCTTCTCTTTCAGAAGAAGAAGATGATAAGACAAGATATGCAGAACTGTATGCAATCCTGAGGCTCCACAGGGACACCCCTATCCCGGCCACTCATCTAAGCCTGGTGAGGAGGCTCATGTCTTCAATGTTCACTCCAGGTCAGGATAGAGCAAAGGAGAAAGAAGAAAGAGGGGAAATAAATACCAAATTAGGAGGGTGGAGGAGAAGATGGAGTACATCAGTCCACCTAAAGGCTCCATCTGACATGAGCTCAGGCTGGGGCTGCCTCCCCTCTCCCACCTTCTACAGTGTAGACATCCCTGGCTGCTACCAAGCAGAGGCATGGTAGCCAGAGCCATCTTCCTTCTGCTTCTGGAAGGCAGAAGTTTCTGGGATTCCGTGCTCTTTTGGAAGCTCTATGCTTTCCGTCTCCTCTCTTTGCCCTTTTCTCTGGATTTAGGATCCTGATCTAACATCTGTGCAGCTGTTAATCTGTATGTTTTAGCTTTGTGACTTCTTGTAGACCCACTGAACTCAAGCGCTGAAAGTTACCTTCAAGAACACTTCCAAACAAGCATTCCAGATGCAGGCATTCCCCCTTTCAGGGCTGGGAGTGTAGAGAGGGGGGAGGCTGGCTGGTTCTAGGAAGATACACAGCTGTGTGGATTCCCTCAGAGCACATTCTCAGAGGAGGGGGAGCATTTTTAAGCTAAGGCGCTGGCATAGCTGTTGAGTCTTGGAAGGAAAGATGGAAATAAAACTCCAGACGTGCAGGACAAGAACTCTGTGTGGAGTGCTATTTTTATATGTTGCCCCCACAAACTAAGCGATGCCACAGGCTCTGCCCCTAAGTTTTGCCTCCAAGAACGTAGGAAGCTACTCAGGGGGAAAAAATGAAGCATATTGGAGTATAAGCTGATGAAAGATTCAGGGAAATGGCATTTTTATGTAATAGTGTGTGTGTGTGTGTGTGTGTGTGTGTGTGTGTGTGTGTCCATACACATGTCATTAATTCAATGCTGCTGCTCATAGCATAGAATACTGGATTATGCACTGAACTTGAAATGAGGGATGGGAGGAAGGATTCTTCTCCTTTATGCCCACTCTTCTTATAGAATTGGGTGTACCCAAATTCAAATTCATCCAGTGTTGGCAACAGAAGCCCAGAGTTCTCCCAGCCATGGTGGAAAAACAGAGAAGTTTACCAGCAGGAAGTTCTAGAAACCTCCAAGTCTCCCATGGTCCATTTTACAAAAGGGAAAACTGAGACACCTCTCCCCCCAAATTAAAAAAAAAAGAAAAGAAAAAGAAAAAAAGAAGTACATAAGCAAACCGGACTCACAGACCTTGAACCTTATGGGATGTTCTTTCAGTTGATATCACTATCTCTATCCCTTGACCTTCCTGGTCCCCTCCAGAGGCCAGTGTGTGGCCAAGATGCACCCTTGATTAAATCTTTCTGGTTGAACACATTAATGTTTAGAAATTCTAGACAGAGTGAGACTGGCAGTTTTAGTCTATGTGACAGATAACCTCTTCCCCAGTGTGATCTGTTTAGAGTCCCAAGAGCAGTCACAGTTGCACTATCTAGCCCAGCTAAGCTCCTCTGGTGACAGCTCTTGGAAGTACATTCCCACAAAGGAGACATCATGGTTCTCATCTGGTCCATCTCTCATGGACAGCCATCTGCCTATTGGTACTTGCATGACCTAGCCCCTAAAAGGTCAAAGTGTGGAGCAAAAAGAAAACTGTCAGCAGCAGAGGCTGGGAGTCACTGTGGGGAACTATCCCCTCCCCCAGGCAAATGTACAATCTCAGAAAGGAGCTGTGTACAAAAGGCCGGCTGGGAGCCTAGCTGGCAAGAGAGGAGAAAGAAACTCCATCACTGGAGAATGTGCCAGTGCAAGGGGGCCAGAAATCATGATGGAGGAAGTATGAGGTGGGCAGCAGAAGCCTGGACCAAGTTTGGCTTCTGCTTCTGGAAAAGGCAGCACAGGTCTGGGGACATGGCTGCTCCTGAGTTAGGGACCTAATCCCTCTATTTTTCAGCTCTGTGATCTCAATGTCCTTTTCTGGGTCTGTTTCCCCTTCCAGAACATGCATCACATGGTGGGGGGGGCACTAGATGTGAGAAATACGGAGCCCACACCTGGCCTCATCTGGGTGGCAGCTATGGTGAGTAACTTGCAGACATGCACCCTGCTCATCACCCCCCCCCCTTTGTTCTGTGAATTTCAAGCACGTACACCTCCAAGAACACAGAGCTTTGTCCTCCCTTCCTTGCTGTAGTTTTCTTCATGGTTTTCTCTTGTCACAGATAACTGGTGAGCCACTGTGCCCTGGGTTCCTGGGGCACCTCATTGATGTCATTCCCAGTAAAGAAAGACAGGAAGCAGTGATTGCATTACTTTATCACAAATAGTGCAGACGCTGACACAGCGATGACAAAATAAGTCATGGTAATCTTCGATATATCTTTCATTAAGCTAAATTATAAACTTTTTAGTCTTTTGAGCCTTTGGAAAACCTATGTCGCATTCATATTTTAAATGATCCCATGTTGGCTTCACGAGCTAATGGCCCTTCAGCCCAGGTAAGCATCCTCTCCTGCCTCACTTAGAACAGTAGCATTTGGGAGAGCAGAGGACAGGCTCAGAAGACAGCAGCAGTGGCACGCCTGGGTGACATGCTTCCCAAGATGCATAGCAGTATCCTGTTAAGACTGTCCCCAGGTTACCAAATCTGAGAATCCAGTTGTTGGGACACAGCACACATCTTGCCAGGGCCAGGCAACACTTTGATCCAGAGGAAGCCCTGAACTATTCAGCCAAAAGCCTACCAGTCAAGTCTCCAGGACATCCCACCTCCAGAAAGCAGACTGTCCCAGGGCTGTTCCCAAGTCATACCCCATCAGAAAGTGAGTCCCAGAATCCCCAACCCTATGGATCAGCAGCAGCAAGACATTTCCAGCAAACAGCTATATTACCAGGAGCCAAACTCAAAGTGACCAAAAGTACAAGAGGCCCTTTCCACAAGAGTCACCCTCCCCTCTCCCCCCAACTGCCTAGAGGGGTAGAGCCCAGGCATAGAAGCCGTGGTAGATCTAGCTTAAATAATACGGATCTCATATTTCACTCTGAACATTCCAAATGAAGGGGTTCAAGTAGGGATCAATGTCTTTGTTGTTGTTCCAGTAGAAGACAGGGAACTACCAACCAAGGTCACCGTGAATGGACACTGAAAGGAGCCTACAGGGTTCCTCCACTGGCAGCACCAGCTCTTCAAAGCAGACCTAACAAATTCCTTGGGGCCAAGCCAGGCCAGATTTTCCATAACCATGACAAGTCTGCTATTTTTCACCCTCTGAAAGCCTGGGTGATACCATGGGGTACAGCGTAGAAACAACCATGACTCCCTGGCAAAGGGTTCCAGACAAGAATGTAATAGCTCATCTCCAGTAAGGTAAACAAGATGACACAGAAATCCTGTGAGCAGTTTGGAAAAGAAAAAAAAAATCCAAGGACCTCCGGTCTCTGGCTGGAGAGTCTACCTTCCCAAGGCTGCCTGCTCCTAGAAGGTCATTTTGTTCAGAGACTCTGCACACAGAAAAACCATGACATCACAACTCTGTGGACAAAGTGGGACCTAAAAGTCCTAGGGCAAGTAGAAAACATTCAACGAGGAGGGTAGAGGAACAAAGGGACTGTACTGAAATGACACTGACACCCCCAGCTTCCAGGATCATGTGATCACAAGCCCTGTTCAAAGAAAAAGCATTCCCTAGGGAGAACTGCCTAGTCACCTCTGGTTTGCAGACTGAGGCTTCCCTCCACACGCACGCAGGTAGCTGCTCATAAAAAAATGTATTAAACAGAGAATCCTCCTATCCAATCAAGACTGCAGGAGGATGTTTTTCCTGGAACAGTGAGTGGCCTGGTGTCTGGGGAGCCAGAGAAACAGTGACACACAGCGAAGCTGATCTGCTTCTGGAAGGAATCAGCAGTCTGCCCTCCCAAGCCAGGGTAGCCACATGACAAAGTCACAAATCCCTGTAGAGTGTCTTGGGACTTGATTTGAGCCCAAATAAAACTCAAGAGCTCAAAGATCACTTCTGGCTATTCTAAAGAGGGGGTATTACAGATAAAGACCCTGAAAAGTACAGGTGAGAGGGGCCAGCAACACAGGTATTGGAGAAATGACCTTAAAATCAGGGTCAAGAGCCAAGCTTCCTTCTAACAGGAAAGAAAAATATTTACTAAAGTGGCAAACCGCTATTACGTACTTTTTTCAAGCTTGCTTCTGAACTGGATTTAAAAAACAGTTGAACCACTGGTTTTGCTCATTTGGTTAACAACAACAACAAAGTTCCCAATAGCTTCAATCAGGGTCGGCCCTACTTTGTTTTCCATTGCTACGATAAAGAACATATGACTTAACCTTTCATCTCCTACTCCATAACTGAGGGAAGTCAGGGCAGGGACTCAAGCAGGAACCTGGAGGCAGGAACTGAAGCAGAGGCCACAGAAGAACACTGCTTCCTGGCTTGCTCTCCATGGCTTTGCTCAGGACCTGTTTTCCCAGAGGTGGTACCACTAACAATGGGCTAGGCCCTCCCTCAGCAATCATAAATCAAGAAAACAACGCACAGAGGAGCCTACAAGCCAATCTGGTGGAGGCAATTCCTCAAGCAAGGGTCCCTCTTTCCAGGCGACTCAACTTGACACAAAGGAGTACAAGAACCCTTTGCTGAGGTTAGAAAGGATATAAGGAAGCAATGTAAAAACATCGGAGTTTAACACTTTGGAGATTAAACAACAGACGAAAGGAAGGCTGTACAGAGGCTCAAGCTAGATCACCTGTGCCCAAGTGGCATTTGCCAATGAAGTTGTGGCTTGGGCAAAGCCAGGAATCCTGGTTGTACTCAGGAGCCTTGGGGGCTTTCTTGAATCATGAAGGTAAAACTCATTACATTATTATAACCTTGAATCATTTCATGAAAATTAACCAACATTGAAGCTCTGAGGGGCCCATACCAAACCGCAGGCTCCCAGAGTCCGCCTAAGCTCCCCTCAGAGAAGATCCCGTGGGAATCTGCAGAGCCCACACACAGTTTTCAGACATCACTTGGGTCAAGTGCCTGTTGCTTAAAATCCCTTCTATTGTGGAGATGTAAATGTCTACCCTTCCTCCCTGAGTCCCCACAACAAACTAAGGTAAGATTCCCCACTGTGCACTCTGGAGAACCGATGAATTTATTAGGCTTCCTTACAGTGTAGTGTAGGAGAGGTGGCAGGCAGGAGCATGGCTAACTTTAAAACAGCCTCAGTGGAAGAACTGATGATTTATCCATGGCTGTGTAAATGGAGGGCTCTCCTCCCACTCTCGCCCACCCCCCATATCCTCTGGACTCTCTCAGAGACCCAAGTCCACGTGCAATTAGAGCAGAAACAGTGAAAGATGGCTGCATACTCAGGTGAGTGCACACTCAGGTGAGGATCTCCTCACCCTCCCCACCCACTCTGTCCAAAAGAGAACATCAACAGGAAATAAGCCCAGCTGTAATGACCTTTGGCATGCATCTCAAACACACAAGGTGGAGGGACCAAGCAAGTTGGTTCAGGTGGGAAAAGGCACCCGCCACCAAGTCTGACAATGTGAGCCCAATTTCCCCAAAGCCACATGGTAGAAGGACAGAGCCAGCTCCTACACCTTTAATCAGGATTTTGCCAGGGTATGCCCCTCTTTCTTACACATAAAATAGATATTAAAAAATAAATGTTTATAAATAATTATATTAAAAAATAAATAAGGTGAAAAATGATAGAGGAAGATACCCAGTGTCAATCTCTAGCCTATACACACACACACACACCCATATATACACACATATATATACACACACACCCATATATGCACACACACATACATACATACATACACACCACAGCCATATATGCACACACACATATACACACACATACATACATACACACACACATATATACACACACCCATATATGCACACACACACACATACATACACACACACCCATATATGCACACACACATATACACACACCCATATATGCACACACACATATACACACACATACACACATACATACACACATACATACACACATACACACATACATACACACATACATACACACACATACATACATACATACATACACACACATATATATATACACACACCCATATATGCACACACACATACACACACACTCTTGAACCACACAAGAATACAGGATAGTTCTGGAAGTGGTTTGCAGGGATTAAAAGTTCTAACTCATGTGACAGAGGGCTAATACTGCTTACGTGCTCTCTGTAGTGGGGACAATAGTGAAGACTGAGACACAAAGCTGGGCATCCATGTCACCTTTGACTCAATACAGTGATTACACTGCATCAGGTAGAAACCTGGACAGTGGAAGGAATACGAACCAGACCCAGTGAGCTCTGAGGAGGAAGATGAACATGGGCATCCAAGTCATGAAGACTCCCAAGCAGGGAGCTCACATCCAACTACAGGCAACCACCATCCATCTATGTGCAACGGCCACATCGTGATGTTCACACATAAAAGCCAAACTCCCTAAGAAATAGAATTCCTGGGCATTTCCCCAGCCCCAGCCTCCAGACATCAATCATAAACACAATAATAATAATAATAAAATCCATGGTGCCTCTCAGTGGTCTCCTATAGCCCCTGCCAAAGCAGATTGGAAGTCACTGTGGCAATCAGCATACATTGTATTTGATGGCCCTCCAGCTGCAGTAGCTCATTGGTTTGAGACTAATATAAATAACTCCCTCAGATAATGCTGGTAATTAATTCTGGTCAAAGAGCAGGAGATGAATGTGACACCCACTGAGTACAGAGAGCACAAGAGGCAGGTTTCTGAAAGGTAGAGAGAGCTACTCAAGGAAATTACCCCCACAGTGCTTTGCAGGCAAGTGGGGGCTCTGGACTCATTACTTCAATCTTGAAAGTTGTCAGTCACTGTCAATGGGCAGTTTAATATTGCTCTAGTGCTTTCAGGCCCACTATGAATCAAGGCACACAATTAGCCCTGTGATATAGGGTTCATGAGTTAGGGGCATTCTCCAACCTGGAGGATGCAAGCTTCTCATATCCAAAGTGTGTCCGGCTCGTGAAAGATGTAAAAGTACATATACCCAGCCAAGATATACCCAGAAGAAGGGCTGGATGATTCTGGATTTCCCAGCCCCATGCAGTCAAAATGTTTTAGGTTATCTGGGATAGTTAAACTCAGACTGCCTAGGAAGCCCTCTCTGTTATACAGTCTTCTAAGAAAGTAGGCTAACATCCAAAATTGGGCTCCCAAAAGGTTATATCAGGCAAGAGGCATTTGGGTGTGTAAATGCTAACTCGTGTTACTACAGAACAGCAATTCAATGAATCACAAGAAAATATTTTCTTTTACCTTGAGAGAAATAATTTGCAAAGCTTTCTCAAGTTCTCTATCCCATTGACCTTCATAATGAATCAATGCAGTGGATATTCTTGGTGTTCTTGGGAAGTTAAGGGAAAGGCTCAGAAAGTCTGAGTCTGATTGATTCCCGAAGTGTTCATCACTCTTGCCTTACTTAAATTAAGCCAAAAATCATTTAACATGCCTTAGTTAGCTTTCTTTGACTGTAACAAATATCTGATAACCACTTTATAGACAGGAAAGGTGCATTCCATTTCCTAGTTTCAGGATCCAGCCCACAGACAAATAATCCTGTTGCTCTGGGCCTGAGGCAAGCCAGCAGGTCACACACAGCAAGAGCCAAACTAACATATCCCACTGGGAAGTGAAAGAGGAAGAACTTGAGGAAAGGGTTAGAACCCCACAATGACCTCTCTATAGTGATTCTCCAAGGGCCTGCAACACAGGGCTTGGGGGACACTTAAGATCCAAAATACAGCAGACTGTGAGGGAATAGCTGGCCATATGCTTGTTAAGGCCTAATGGCTTATTTTTCTTGGGGACTTCAGCCTTAGAACACAATCAGCCCTGAGTCAGCCCATCCCAATCTGCTGTCTGGCAACACTTGGGAGGCTCACAGATTTCTCCCAGTTAGTTACAAGAATGTGTGGCCAACAGTGGTCTCTTGAGACAACCAAAGACAACAGGGAAAGAGTACATGGAACCCTATAAGGTGGTTTTCGATCTAGGCAGCTGGCAGCCTTCTTTTCTAAGTGGCCCTGGCTCTGAACACAGGCATCAGATTTCCTGGATGCTAAGTAGCTGCCTCTTCAGCACCCAAGAGTTGTGCTCAAGTGGTCTCTAGAGCCACTGAGACTGTCCCCAGCAGAGATGACTTGAGCAATTGGCTCATAAGCCCAGGCCAGGATGCCCAAAGGAAAGGTACCCAGTCCAAGGCTTTAATTCCCACAGCCAGACCTTGGCTTCTCCCAAGCAGTTCCTCCAAATCTCAATAGTCCTGTATAGAGCATTGAGGCCAGATGCCTAAGGGAGCCTTCCCCACCCACACAGCTGGAGCTCCTCCCCAAAGCCCTGTAGCCAGGCTTTACATACACAAGGGAGCCCTGTGTGCCCTCTGGAAAAAGGACGGAACATTTGTGTGTTGAGAATCTGAACAGGTAAAATTTTCTCCTGACAATGTGGCCAAGCCAGGTTGTTTTGCTGTTGTTGTTTTGTTTTGTTTTGTTTTGTTCTAGTCAGAGCTAGCATAGATCCTGGATGAGACACAAACTGAAATGAAATGATGCAAAAATATGACTGTATTTTTCCAAGAGAAGCTACTTAGATAAGAGCTGCTACCGTGCACTGAGAACTGATTGTCAAGAATTGTTCTACTGGTTTCCCATGCATTATCTTGCGGGATTCAGCATGAAGTTGTCTCACTTGAGGTATACAAGCCGACTTCTGTATCTCTAATCCTCCACTAGTGAGCTCAACCAACTGAGGACTGGAAATAGTTGAAACAAAATTGTGCCTGTGCTGAACACATTCAGACTCCCTTTCCGGTCCGTATTCCCCAAATAATACAACACCACAACTACTTATGCAGTACTTACCTTGCTTGCCCCATAAGAGATGCACTGATGATTTGAAGCACAGGAGAGCCATATGTAACAATGTAGCATATGAAAGACACACAGGCGGTCTGTAACAAAGCCCAGAGAGGCTTGTTCTTTTTGAGAGACTATCATGGTGACAGTGCTTTCTACACTGTAAATACTTTACATAGATTATGGGGTCTCACTGATAGTTCCGATAAAGTGCTATTATCTACCCTCACGAACAAGGAAGGGATTGAGTTGACTAAGGCTTCATGGTTTGCCCAAGGTCACACTGCTAATAAGTGACAAAGACCAAAACCTGGACCCAGACAGACTGTCCTCTCATCCCCACACCCTGCTTATGATAAGCTTCATTTACAGCTGCAAAAGCAGACACGGAAAAGCCAGTTCTTTTGTTTAGACTCCACTAGCAGGCTATACCGATACAACAGGATGGTCCACACAGTTCAACAATTAAATGTGTAGTGGTGCACATCTTAGGGGGATGAAGAATTGAAAGACCCCATCCTCATCTACAAAGTAAGTGCTGAGTCAGCCTAGATACATGAGATCCTGTCCAAAGGGGGAAAAAAAATGGACCTTCACTCAAGAAGCTGACACTGCTGTGAGTTCAAGGCCTGCCTAGGATGTATAGCAAGACCCTGTCTCAAAACTGCCTCTAAAGTAGTTAAAATCAAAAAGGTGAGGCAGACATGCTCATCGAGAATAGACCCATGACCCCAGGCTCCCTGCTGTGCTGTCTCATGGGGAGGTCAAGAGGCATCCTGGGCAGAAACTGGGCAAAACCCAGGGCAATGTCCACTTGACAGCACCAAGAATTTTTTAATGTGTTATTGGTTGTGACCACTACAAACCCAGGCAACAGTAAGCTGATGTTCTTCCTCCCAACCTGAATGTTGTGTATTAATCATAGCACTCAGGTTCAGGAAATGACCCCTGAGTGAGTAAGATTCAACAGGAGATATGGCTCATCAGTCAAGAGCACTAGCTGTTCTTCCAGAAGACCCGGGTTCAATTCCCAGCACACATACGGCAGCAAAAAACTGTGTGTAGCTCTAGTTCCAGGGGATCCAACACCTTCACACAGACACACATGCAGGCCAAACACCAACACACATAAAATAAAAATAAATTATTTTTTTAAAAGATTCAGTGTTCTCTTTTAAAAGATTCTATGGGTAAGGATGCTCCAGACACACAGATGGTATATTACAGAGTAGAGATGGAAGTGCAGGTACCCAGATGGGAGCTATCGCATTATATCAGTCATGCCTTCTCCAGACGTGCAGATTTAGTTCCATGAAGACATATCACTATACATACATGTCTGGGGCCTGGCCCACAGAAAATATGCCACACCCTGTCAACCTTGGGGGCCTAAGACACAAAAGTTCTACCAGGGGCCATGATGGCCTCACGGGTATTCAGTATTTCTGAGCACTGCCCTGAATTCTGTATGACTGATTTTAGCACCTGTCGGAGGTGGCTTCTAAATTTAGAACTGACATCGGAGGCGGTCTGTTGCACAAATGTATATTTCCTCAGGAACAGTTGTCAGAAACAGTAAAACTGACACAAAACAACTGTCTCTTCACACCTTGGCAACAGTGGGCTGTGAAGTCAGAGGACCGCAAACAAACAAGGTTCTAGACACCCTGCTCAACAACGCTCACTCTAGCTGTCAGGGCCTGTCCATACTCACGGAGGTGGGTGCATGCACATGCGTGAGAGAAGATGTCTAGATATATACACATGCACGTGAAGGCTCGTGGTAAGGTTCAGGCTACCTCACTCCCCTGCCCTTACTCCACTGACCTTACAGTTTACCCAGGAGGGGAGGAGGCTGCTCCTGCTGTCCACTGAGCCACAGAGACCTGGCTGTCTCCATCCCCTGGGCCCTACCACTGAGATTCCAAATACCTCTGATCACGTTCAGCTTTTTTAATTTTTAATATAGGTTCTGGGACTTGAACTTGGGTCTCAAGCTTGTGCATCAGGCATTACACTGATCTATCACTCCAGCCGGGGTTCATACCTTTCTTTATTTTCTTTTCTTTTATTTTATTTAGTAGAGCTCCTAAGGAGTCTCCATTTTTAATCCCACTTGTTAATGTAGTCCCCTAGGCCCTTCATCCTCTCTAGAGGTTTGTCACCAACTAATTGGGAGGCTGAGTCATTGCTCATTTGGGGTGCTAAAATGTACTTTATGCGATAAAGCCACCTTGGTAAAAGCTACAGCTTCATTTTTATCAGCTCCTCCTTTGCCTTCCAATTAGTTGCTAATATCCAATTTCACATGTGTCCCCTGTACTCTGCACACTCTGCTGTGCTAGACAGATGGAGGAATCTCTTACTAAAAACTACTTGACAGAGGGGACACCACAGCGCAATAAAGAGGTGAGACACACAGTAGATACTTACACACAACTTTCATGAAAGTGGCTCATTCTCCCCTGCCCAGGACAGACACAGGGGAAAAAAAAATTACTCTTATGCCCTGAAATTTTCCATTCTTGATCTCAACCCAAAGGTGACTTTTTTTTATTTTTAAACTGAAGCCAAAATGGAAAAAAAAAAAAAAATCAACTATTTCTGATTCATGCCCAGGCTGAAGAAACAGGCTTTGTTCTTGTTAAATCAAGGTAAGACTTTTAAACACATAGGTAGCTCAAACAGCTGAGCTTCAAAAGCCCTAAGCCTTCTAACCAGCTAGTGTGCACAGGGTGGAACCTTTGCTTTCATTGCAAAGCCTGAAACCAGCAGCCAGGCTGAGAGGGAGCTGGGATTCCACTGTCTGTACACATTGTCCCCAGGTCCAGTAAATACTTCAAAGATCGGCTGAGGGCTCTGACACTGTTAGGCAGAATGCTTGGACCTGGAGCTTTTCCTCCTGCATGGATGACAAGGAATCCTTGTCTTTGACTTCCATCCTCCCCAAACCCCACCAAAACAGCACCATAGGGAGGCCTGATGGGTCCTCTCACTGTCTCAGACAGCGAGACAGTTCTCTCTCTCTGCCCCTCTCACCTTTCCAGTTCTAGACCCACCCCAATGCTGTAATTCCTTCCACCTTTACCCCAATCAGCTGTCCTAGACTCATGGAGGAAGGGAAAGACGGCAATGGCCAGACAAAGAGGATGTATGGGTGTGAATCGCCCTTAACCCAAACAGATCCAGCTGCCCATTTGAGGTGGTCCTCAACAAACTACCTGCATTGCAGTCATGAAACCCCACCCTCTTGACTTATCATTTATCCTGATACATCCCTTCAAGGATGAGTTAGGGCACAGGGAGGGTTTCCACCATCACCCATCCTTCCCCTGAGCTGTTAGGCAAACTCACAGCAAGAACTCACAGCCACTTAAGAACTGTGTACCTGTGAATATGTCACTGACTCTTTACAAACCAGGTTCACTGCACATGTCCCACATGTCCACAGAGTTATGATGGAAATGGACCTGGAGAGGTGTCTCCATAGTTAAGAGTCTGTGTTGCTCTTGCAGAGACCAGAGCTCAGTTCCCAGCACCCAGGCTGGGCAGTTCACATCCACTGTAATTCCAGCTCCAGAGGATCCAATGGCTTCCTCTAAACTTGGCAGTCAGTTTCACTCAAATGTGTAAATCCCCCCTCCACCTCCTCTCCCCACATACACCCATAAACATATATAAATGGTGATAACAAAAAAGAAGAATCGGATTCTGAAGGGGCTTTGTAATCAGAGTTCAATATAAACTCATTTGGATTATTCAGCACACAGGACAGAGCTAGGGGGTGTAGTTTGTTTCTTACGGCTAAAATCCAAATGATATTATGCATAAAGAATGTGGCTTACATCAGGCAAAACACAAGGAACTAAAAGAAAACAGGGAATAAGACCCAGGGGGCTTGAAGCAAGGGCGTTTGCACAGCAATAAGCAATCAGGAAAGGCTTCCTGTAAAAAGAAGGCCTTATACACGGCTGTGACTCTCACGGCACTGACCACAGTACTTTCAGACATATCCTTATCCTAGATCCAGACCTCCTCAGGGGCAAGAGATTGTCTGTCTTTACACATCCTGGTTTTCCCAGCATTCCCCATGAATCACACTGCCTCATAACAGGTGAGTGGTAAGTAATCTAAAAGAAAAAATAAATTGAGTCTGGAGAAAACAAGAAACTCAGATAGCTTAGAGGGGGATAGGAACCCCAGAAAACACATGAGTTTAGAAAGCACCTACAAAGCATTCTGTGGGCATCAGAGTAGAGTGAGAATTCACAGCAGCATGGAAGAGGAGGGTCTTGAGAGGCAAGCTCCAGGGCAGAGGGCAGAGGCCTGGACTTTGGGCCAGAGGAGCTCAGGCTTCTGAACATAGGAAGCAGAGAAGAAGTTCAGGAGCTTCAGATTATTGGCTCTCTGGGGAGATGGATTCTGGGAGCAGCAAGCAGGGAAGCCTAGAGAAGGAAGCACATAAGCCAGGCTGTGAGAGGAGCCACTGCCCCACAGCAAAATCATCAAAGGCCACCTCCGGCACTGTCCCTAGACTTATCTTTGAATACCCTTTCACCCCATGCCAAGAGCAGGTTCCTGCAAGTCATCACCTTCAAGTTCTTAGTCAGGCTAGGCAATTGCATTTTCCGACAACCCTGACAATCGGCCAGCCATTTAATGGATGGGGCAGGGGGAAGGTTTCCCCTTGTAAAACAGTTTTCCCCAATTCCCTGTTTTCAACAGTTTTATGAAGTAATATGCTAATCACAAGTGAGCAAAAGAAAATGGAGCAAGAAGCTGAAAGGCTGGGGGATTCGACTGTAACTCAGACACTGTTACCTAGCAGACCTTAGTACCAGACCAAGAACTAACTCAGTGGTATAGGGTTAGTCGAGTATATGCACACAGCCCTGGGTTTCATCACCAGTAACACACACACACAGAAATAGATCCTGGTAGGGCCACAGTAGAACATCTTGGTTCCAAAACAGGCCTTGTGCCAACCAGTTGAGTGACCTTGGGCAACTGAAATCCAGTGAGTCACTTCCCCCAATGTTAGAGACAGCTCCCACCCAAGAAAGTAGGCGTGAGCATCTAAGGAGTCGACATGGTAAGATACCTAGCGTCTGCTGAGGGAATAGTGGTTAGTAGCTCATGGCTAGAGTGGGAGCTGGGCCTTCAACTGAAGCTGACCATGTTTCTAAGGTTCCCAGGAGATCTGAGCATGTGGCCGTCCCCGTGGGTGTCAGTGTGAGCCTCCTTGCCCCGTTCACTCTCCTGGATTCCTAGATCACTGTGCTTTCCACTTTGAAGACACATGAAGAAGCTAATATCTAACATCTCTTTTGCTTTGCAGATCCTCAAACATGTATAGGGCTATGAATCACCAAAACTTTCCTTTGCAGGGGGTTGAAGAGATGGCTCAGTAGTTAAGAGCACTAACATTGGCTGCTCTTCCAGAAGACCTGGTTTCCAGTTGTTAGCACCCAAATGTTGGCTCACAACTACCCATAATTTCAGTTCCAGAGGATCCAAAAGCCTCTTATGGCTTTCATAAGCACTGCATATATATGTGTGCAGGCAAAACATTTATACATATAGTATAAAATTTGGAAAAATAATTCCTTGCATTTCTCCACCTATACGCCTCTTCTGCTGCCCTGATACACAGAGAAGATAGGCAGTGGCCATAGATTCATACAAAACCAATATATTTTTTTAAACTTTTCTAATAATTTTTAATTTTGTATGACTCTTTTGAGTGCACATATATATGTGTACTGTATGTGTGCTTGGTGCATACAGAATCCAGAAGAGGACATTGGGTCCCTGGAACTTAGATGGAGTCTTGGATATTTATGAGCCATTATGGGGACTGAGCCTGCATCCTCTGCAAGAGCAACAGGCACTCTCAACCACTAAGTAGTTTCTCCAGTTCCTCTACCTCACACTGGAAGTCTCCCAAGTTGTTAGCACCCCTGTTGTGGTGCCACCTAAGTAATGCTGTACCATGCCCAGTTCTCCACAATTACAAAGGTTCCTCACTCCTGTACAAAACCAGTATTTATAAGTGAAATTGCAAAATGTGGCCTTGGGCTCACTGTAGACCTATTCAAGTGGAATCCCACTGACCAAACAGTACTCCTGTGGGAAATGTCCTCCCACCCTGGTAGAGTCCCAGCCTTAGTCTTCAGAGGTCCTGATCTCCCTAGGACCCTGCTATGGACAGTCTTTGTGCCCTAAGAGAAGCACTTCTCACCATGCGCAAATGCTGTGGAAGCATTTGAAAATAGGGTTTCCAGTTACCACTGGAATGCCTGGAGTGTCCTGATGCTGACTGCAGCTGTCCCAGGGAAAGTCAGTGACGTCATCTGCAGGCCTAACCATGCTGAGTTCCAAAGCTGTGCTTAGCCTGAGGTTCCCTGAAGGCAGAGGCCCCTGTCCTTGGGCTAAGAGGAAGCTGGCAGTGCTGGGGATAAGTTCTTTCTTTCCTGGGTAGAACTCCATTATCACAACTCAGACTCACAACAGGAAAGTGTCAAAGGGTATTCCAATTGTCCGAGATGATGCATTTGGTTGCTTTTAAGTTTTTACCATGTGCCATGTCTTGCCCAGGGCCCAGGCCTGGAAAGAGGAGACTCACTCCCCAGTTTCATATTGGACTCGGTTATGGTATGAAAAAATGAATAGTCTTACATTTCTCCACTACAGAGAAAATAGGGAGAGAGAAAAACAAAGAAGACAAAGGAAGAGGAGGGTGGAAGGGCACACAGGAAGGGATTATGTTCTCTTCCTCCTCTCCCTGACTAGGGCAGGACTGTACTGGGACAGTCCTGGCAGAATGTGTCCTCCAGAACACCTAACTGAGGGGACAGGCTCAGAGTGCTTGCAGGGCACTGTAACAGATTAGGCCCTGAGCCCTAGACAAGAGTTCAAGCTCAATGCAGAGCAGATTTCCCAAGGGTTGGGATCAGATTAATTGGAATTTGCAAGCTGTGCCCAGTTAAGATCCGTATCTGTCACCATGTTAACCACATTCAGGTCCCTCTTAAAAATCACAACTCTGCCATCCATCACCTCCCCGGAATGGGAAAAGTGGCCAAAGCCTGGCCACCCAAGGCAGGCTCTCTGGCTGACAGCCTGCCCTCCTGTAACCAGACTCTTCCACTGGCTTCAAGATAAATATGAGTGACTCTTGAACTCCTGGAGTGGGGGAGGGGGTGCTGCTATCAATCATGAAAATACTCCCTTCATTGGTCTGACAAGTGAATTTGGTTAACACAAAGAATTATAGGACTTGACCCAGTGTGGTAGTGGCCTTTAACCCCAGCACTGAGGCAGCAGAAGCAGGGAAATCTCTTGAGTGTCAGGCCATGCCTGGTTTACAGAGTGAGGTCCAGGACTGTTGGAGCTGTCACACGGAGAAATTCTGTCTCAAAAAAAAACAACAACGACAAAAAATTATAGGATTCTTCCCAGGGGAGAAAGAGTTAGGTGGGGGTCACTCAAACTCTAAAATCAAGGATATAAAGGGGAAGGGAAATGAATAATTACCTAGATCAAACTCTTCCCAAAATGTATAGAGTCCAGTTATGCAAGAAAAAACTGAGAACCCAAAATTACATTACAGCATAAGGTTGCCCAGCCTGGAAGGGAAACACTCAGATGTGGACCAGGCCTTCTTGGAACCAAACTCTTCTCTTTCCAATCCCTACTATGTGCTTAACTTGGGGGGGGGGGGGCTGACATATCCCTAGATAGGTCATACGTGCCTTAGAATTTCAATTCTTTCTTATTTTAGGACACTCGTCAGGTGACTTCAGGAGGAGTGAAATGTTCATGAAGGTATGTTTCACACTTAGCTGACCGTATAAAGGGCATAAATGACACAGTTGAATTCAAAGTTTGGGGAGATTTCAGAATTTGGAACAAGGTGGCATGAGCCCTGATAAATTTTTTTCCTCACTCAAAGCACCTCACATTTAAGTACAGAAACACAAAACTTCTGGAAGATTTGGTCAGTAAGATAGAAGTCCTATCTTAATGTTTATGATAAAAATAAGTGGCAAACCAATACACTATTTGCTGAAGGGAATAATTTTAACGTGCTAATATGCTTTTCACATATTGGTGTTCTATTTGTTTTCCTTCAAACCTCCATGGATTTTTAAAAATTAGTCTAATGATTTCTTCTCATTTTTTAAATAGACCACCTGTTTCCTGGGACACAACCGCTGCCCCCAAAGGATCTCATTTCCAGCCCCCTCCCCCACCAGCCAGAGCTGGGGTCTGGTTCTATGGGTGAGCTAATGCCTGACTTAAAGCCCACTATACCCTCAATCTGATTTCTTCTAGGCATTTAGATCAGAGCCTTTTTCTTGGGACTAACTTGGAGCAAATTCACCTTTCTCTAGTCTCGGGATTCTGGTGTTCTCAGACTTTGAAACTTCCAAAATCTAAAGCCCTGGCAGGAGAAGAAAAACCCAGCAGCATAGCGTTTTGTTTAAGGACCCACAGATTAATGGTAGTTACAGAATGTGCATAAAAGTGTGTAGTCGGCAGACTCAATTAAGAAGTATGGAAATATGAAGAAAGGAAAACCACAATGTATAAAAACAAACCAAGGGAGGTGGAGAATCTACAGCCTGCAGACACCCTTCTCCCCCACCGGGTACTTCAGTTTATTCTTCAGCTGCGGCAAAGCAACTATTTTCTCCTATAGCACACAGTGGGCCTCTGGGAAAGTCAGCAATAGCTGTGTGATGAGTTTATAGCTAAGAAATTTTAGAGGGAATCGGCCCACATAGGCAGGTAACAGTCGTGACTTTCCAAAGAGCTTCTTACCTGTCACTCAAACTGTGCTTACAAAGGCCCTCAAAGTTAGCTTTCTAAAAACTGGTCCCTGGGCTTTCTGCTATCTGCTGCTATATCTCAGTACATACATCGATCATCAGTAGCACACTCAAGTGGACAAAAGTCCCCCACACACACCTGAAACTTCCCAGACTATACATGCTTTAGAACTTCCATTCTTTCTGATTTGAGGAATCAAGTGAATCTTGGAGATTTGGACTGTGCCACGATCAAACAGTGTGGCATTTCCATGAAGGTATAGCAGACTAAGCTGACCCATGAAGATCATAAACGACCAGGGAACTAAGTAAAAATGCTAACATTGGAAGTTTGTGGGGATTTTAGAGTTGAGAACAGGGTGGTATGAACCCCTCAAAACCACCTCACCACTCAAAATAGCTCATACTTGTGTCTTGCAGCACAAAACTTCTCGGGGGTGAGGGGGACTTGGACTCAAAAGCCATGGTTTTTAGAAGGGGAAACCATGAATATTGACCAGTAGGAGAAAGAAGCCTGGGCAGGATGGCAGCCAGAGGGAGAAAGGCCAGGTCCAGGGACCACAGTATACAAGGTATTCATGATAAAAAGGAGAGAATGTGTGGGCAGGGAACCATGGAGAAGACAGAAAATGACCCAGGGACACTCTGAGCAGTCTCAGGTAGGGGTGTGTGTGTGTGTGTGTGTGTGTGTGTGCGTGCGCACGCGCACGTGAGCACTTGTGCATGGGAATTGGCGTGATGATCAGGACAGCTTCATTCTATCCAAAATTTGTGACTAAGAGATATGGCTTGTAAAACAAAATGTTGGTTTCCTTTTTTACAAACTGCAGAGAGCCGGACCATACCGCAAGTTCGCAGTGGCAGACCTTGGCCTCATGGACAGTCACGAAGTCTACTAAATGGGTTGCAAGCAACATTTTTTAAGATGATGGGATGATGTGATGATGATACAGAATGGGGGGGGGGAGGAACGGGATGGGGTTTTTCCATATCCTACTCCATGAGAAGAGAAAATGCCATGCTCAGGTCCTAGACTCAGGCTATACTAGTCTGGCTCTCAGTGTATGTCCCTTATAGCCCAGTAATCTTTAAGAGCAATGTGTGTGTATGTGTGTGTGTGTCAGCTGCAGCACAGTACATACTTACACAGTACATGCTTACACGTGCATGTAGATATAAATGCACACAGTTATATGGCGCTGCGCAATGTGCAGCATGCTTTCCTACATTGAGATACACTCTAAAACCTCTCAGATTTACTATGCCAAGTGACGTCCTCCCGATCATTTCAGCACAAATAGCCGATGAGTTGATTGTTTGGTGGATTTTCTATAGCCTAAGCCCTGTGCCAAAGAGCCATCCAAGACCAAAAACAGAAACAGGAGATGTCAGCAAACCCTTTGTTTCCCAGCCTATGCTCTTGACACTGGGGCCTGACTTCTCATTTCTTTTCTACTACTCATCCCTACAATGTTCACGCACCTGATCTCCAGGCCTCTGCTTCCCCACTAGTAAGATGTAGAGAAGAACCCCCACAGACCTGCACTGTGTGTGTAGAACAGGGGAGATTATGAGCCCTGGCTCCCACAGTGGTGGTTGGGAATCACACGAGTCTGTTCTTAGAACCCTACTGGACACCTTAGATCCTAAGAGCAGATTTGTTTCTCAAAAAAATTTTACTTTTGTTTTTGTTTTGAGCAAAGGTCATTCCATACAGCCCAGACAGGCCTGGGCTTTGTTATGTAGCTTCAGATTCAGTTACCTGCCTCTTCCTCCTGAGTACTGGAGTCACAGACATGTAGCTCAATGCCTGACTTAAAATAAGATTACGAAGTCTTTCTGCATCTGGCGTTTCAGAAGGCTTTGGTATCAAGTACACAGCTTGCCTCCTGGTTATCATACTTCATAGCTTCTCTCGGGAGACCCCGGCCTCTGCCTGCTATAGGAACTGAGATGGAAACCACACCACAACTTCTTACCCACTTACCCTGGTCTTTGCAAGGCTTGACTTATCCACTCAATAAATGATGACCAGACTCCGTGTTTGTTGCCCAGCCTCCTGGGAAACGGGCAGTGGCAATGACAAAGGGATTACTTTTGGGTAAATATTTCTCTAAACCTCATTCTTTGCTACCATCCCCAGTCCTCAGAGCCAATTCCTCCCAACAGCTCCATCATCCTAATTCAAGGGAGCATGAGATGGTATGGGTACAAAGCCCCAACTCAAAGTGAGCCCCCGAACTGCCCATTGGTGGTAAAGGGTGGGTCGGGTAAAAGGAGAAGGAAGCACAAGCTGAGATCCCTAGATGATGGTATTTTCCTTCCTCAAGCAAGGTTGTTAGTTACATCAAGCATGGTGGTCTTGAAAATACTTGATCCCGGGATCACCAAGCTACATCAATGTGTGTCTCCCTTGAGGCCATAGTGTGTATCTAATCTGGCCTCCCTTAAGCAAGATTCACAGCTGTCTCTTTGGGTACAGACAGAAACTTGTCACCCCATGGCTTTTTCAGGTCTCAGCGAGCTCAAAGATCATGCTTCCCAAGGCACCAGCATGTCACTGGAAGACAGATAGGAATTTGTCAACCCAACTGACAGCCTAGCAAACAGGCTTAGGATACCACCTAAGGTGTTGATGCTCAGTCCTGGATGCACACTGGAGCTATGGGAGAAGTTCTTTAGACTCCCAGTGTTCCTTACACACCCAGATGCTCTTGAGTTCCATCCAGCCATTTGCCTCATTGACCCTGCTGGGATCCTAATATGCGGCAGAGCTGTGCAGAAGAGCTCTCCCTCCTGACTGTAAGTCCTGTCCCCACTCCACAGGGCCAACTCTTGGCACTAGAGAAGGCTTGAGAGTTTCATTTCTAACAAGCTCCCAAACAAAGCTGATGCTGCTGACTTAGGGAAAGAACTAAAACATTAAGAATCAGCACCCAGGGCCCATGGACTGCCCTGTCTCCTCTGACTGGGGAGAAGGTGTCCTAGCTAGAGAAGCGCTGGTCTTGGTCTTCCATGTACATGCCTGTGGATGTGGTGAACATTCTGACTAGGTCCCAGAAGTTCTGGGTGGGACCTCTACTGCTGCTCCTGCTGCTCCAACTGTATGTACTGTGAATACCAAGGCTCTGGACAAGAGTGTCTGGCTCCCAGGTCCACATGATTCCCTCAGCCTGTTACTGCAAGTAGGCCTTGTCCAGGCAACCATGATTGCATGCTCATGACTTCCTTGGAGTCACAGGAGAATAAATATGTCCATCACTCAGGAAATGTACCCAAGTGTTCATCTCTAAGTCTCCCTTCCTCCACACAAAGCAAACCAAGCCCTCCATCCCTTTCCTTCTTTCTATGTCACGACAAAACTAGAACATGCTTCCTAAGTGCTATTTACACTCCATCCTGCTCAGAGCCCCAGCTGGGCCCACAACAGAGACAGAGAGCACTCAGCAGTGCAAGTGAGGGCATCATAGGCCCCAGTGGGGAATGAGTTGAACAACCGGTTGCCAAAGGAGAAAGACACAGACTCCTATGTTGAGTTTCTTGGAACTACCAGCCCTCTTCCTCCTGAGGTACTGGCCCAATCTGCAGGTTAGATGCTGCACTTGCCAATGTCATGCAAAAAGAGGGCAAGAACAATGGTGTACATTCACTATATGTGGGATTTTGTGGGTTGCACTGGGACCTCCTGTAATGCTCAGCACTATGGTGCTTCACTAGGAAGAACGGAACTTAGAGATTTAATGTGACCTGCCACATATACTACAGAAGAATAGAAACTAAATTCCAAATTAAAGAACCCTCACTCAGATGCCACATGGCCCTGCCTTAATCAGGAATGAGGGGAACTAGGAGGGACTAGATTCTACCTCCTTCCAAGAACCAAGCATTTTTTAACATAATCTTTATTGGGGGAGGGGATGGAGTTCATATTCAAGGGAAGATCGGAGACTATCTTGGAAAAGTTGGTCCCAGAAATCAATCTCAGGTCATCAAACGTAGCGGCAAATGCCTTCATCCACTGAGCCATCTCATTGATCTTAAGAGCCAGGTTTGGTGTAAGATGACAAACTCCTTGGAAGTGTGTGTCTTGAGCTCACCTTATGCCATTCCATATGATAGTTAACAACCAAGTTTCATTCTTCTTAACATTTCAGATAATCTAAATTATATTTACGCAATGCACATAAACTGTTCAGTCCAGTGGTAAATCCTTAGGAGGTGGGTCTATTGGTAAATGCTCACTGCAAAGGGGGTGGGAGTCTACCTGAGCTACCTACAGCATGGTCAGCTAGCAGCAAGCCTCCCTCAGGACTAGAGCTACATTTAAGTGAATGGGTTAGAGAGGTCAGGAGTTTGAGATGGTAGAACTGAACACCTGTAGCAGAGATAAACCATAGTCTTTAGAGAAGCCTCCCAGAAAAGTGGGGCTTCCCACTAGAATGAGATGGTAAGGACCTACCACTGAATTAAAAAAGAGAAAGCCAAGCTGGAACTGAATTTTAAGCTTCCTCCCTGCTGGACCATTTTAATGGTGCCAAGAAGGAGAAAATACACTGCTAAGGAAGAAAAGTTATCAGTGGTCCTAACTATACTGGTCCAACCTCACATGCTTCAAAAGTACCTACTTGGTAAGATATGCCCAGTGTTACAACAGTGGCATGACTATCATCAACAGAGGCAACCAACGATTTTCTGTTTGGACTTAAGGCTTATTCAATAGGAGGGACCTTACACTAGATACTGTAAATAACCTTGTCAAATTCTGTGGCTGGGAATGTCCTAAGAGAGAGCCTGTAGCTGTTTTCCTCAATGGACATGTTATCAGAGATCTCTGACTCCCTATGTTAATAGCCACAGATCAATGCTGCTCTCACTAGCACAGGTTCTGTTCATCATGAGCAGCTGTTAATTCAAAGACATACAACTGGTCAAAGTTCTAAGACCAAGTGACTATTGAGTTCTGGGCCCTAAACCAGACATCTATGTCAACACTCCCCCTTGAGGCCCAGAGAACATTGAGGAAGAGCAGGAAGAAGAAAATGTAACAGTCAGGAGAGGTAGTTCTGGAAAAGTGTCTTCTGGATGTGACAAGGCTGTTGGACTCAGGAACTCACTGCAACTGTAATAAACTATAGAAGACGGGGATTGTCAAAATCCCATCATGCACAGGGGATGGATTTTGGGGGCCCCATCCCTCCCTCAGAGCCTATGAGCAGTTGCTAGAGAAAGGAATGTTATCTTTAGTGGTGTTGTCAATGACAAGTTACCTGAGCTATAGTAAATAACCCCCACACTTGATCATGAGAACAACCAGAATTGTTAGTAAATGCAGTGGGTCACATAGAAAGATATTAAAGGAGGTGAGGCTTGTTGGGGAGAATTTCAGTGGAAGAGAAAAAAGGATGAAGGGCGATGATTGGAGAGGTGGAAATGGCCACATTTAGATGGATGGATGGATGGATGGATGGAGAGAGAGAGAGAGAGAGAGAGAGAGAGAGAGAGAGATGGGACCAGTGTGTGTGTGTGTGTGTGTGTGTGTGTGTGTGTGTGTGTCTGTGTGTGTACGTACATAGATACACGGAACTGTGGAAGAGTAATAATTTTTAAAGATAAAAACAATTTAAAAGTTAAAAACATAAAAAGTAAGCATATGAACTGCAAGGTAAATCCTGTGGATGGGGATGAAAGATTAAGAGGATCCAGAGAAGGGTTGAGGAAATGAGCAGCCTGACCACAGCAAGCAAGGACAGACTAGAGGACTCAGGTTCCTGGCACCATGGGCTCCAGCAGTAAAGACAGGCCAGCCTCCAGTCATTTCTACAAAACACAGAAGCAGAAGCAGACTCGTGCCACACCTTGCCCTCTCTCTCCGAGTGCCTGGCCAACCCAGAGCCCTGGTTCACTAGAACTCAAGGGTCATCTCATTGGCCTCCGTGGACATCAGGATGGCATTCCCCCACCACTTCCTGTGTGCTGGCCAGACACTAACACTGGTGCACACTGTCTCTCCAACAATGAAATGTGAACTAAGCACAGAGGCCAGGGCTGAGGCTCATCTCTAGAACACCTGACAGGTGCCAGGTACTGGGTCCCAACTGTTGACTATGTGGGCCATCTTGGTCTCCAGGTCTTCTCCCTTTGAACCAAGTATCAAGCTTTTGGAGTCTCTAAGGGTTTCCATATTTTTCGTCACCCGGATTGAGAGCCACTAAATCAAAGAGAGGGAAGGGCAAGGGGAAGGAGCGTTCTTCGGGGATGACTCACTGGTCTTTAGCCAAGGCAGGAAGAGGTTGAAGAAAAAAACAGAGAAGAGGGCAGGCTAGCCCAGGGATCTCATAGCTTCTAGCAGCTCCAGGGAACCTGCAGAGTTACTGAAGAGAGAGGCCAGTGCCAGGGACAGAAGGCCTCAGAAGCCAGGCCGAGGAGCCACAATGTTATCCCACAGCCGAGGTGTCAGCAAACTTTTCCATAATGACATCTTCTGATTACCCTACTCTGCCACTGTAGTGCAAAAGCAGCCATAAAGATATAAGATTGAATATGTGTGGCTATGTTCCAATAAATCTTTATTTATAGACACAGAAAGACACAGAAATTGTAATTTCTCATGTTCATGTGTCAAAAAATAGTATTTCTTCTTTTGGCTTTTCCCAACCATTTCAAGATATAGAAACCATTCTTAGCTCAAGGGGGGGGGGAGAGAGTCTACCTCTGCCAGCCCCCACCCTGCCTCCCTGGAGGATTGTACAAGGGTTTACATAAGTAAAGGGAAAGATCCCAGCAAAGGAAATAAAACCTAGAAATCTCCCCCGTGCAGCGGTTTTTATCTCCTACTAGGGGAGTGAGAACAGGTAATCCCAGAACCATTTTTACCAAAATCATAAGCCGCCACCTCCTGTGAGTGGTAAATTGAAAATGAGCGTGCACGCCAAGCTTGCATTTGGATAACTGCCCTCCATGCCCACAAAGTAAATGAGCACAAATCATTTTCCTTCTCGCCACAGACCTGGATCAACTTTTCTCAAGAAAAACTTCAGCACAAACAGTATAAACTGTAAAATGACCTAATATTGGCTAGTGGACCGTTTCTCTACTAGCTCTTCTTCAGGTTCACAGATTAGTAAATGCAGGGCGGGTTCGGCCTATCCTAAGCTACCTTTCAGAGCCCAGGAAGGCAGATGTCACTGAACAGTACTGACTGGGCATGGTGAGATGCCCCTTGCTCCCTCAGACAAGGCATCTGTGCTTGACAAAAGAATGGAAAGTCCCAAATCCCAGACAACCAAGAGCACAGGACAAAGCTTAGACCTGTCCCTCCAGCTGGGCCATTACTGTGGCTTTCCTGAGATTTAAGGTACAACCCATGTCACCATACAGGTCCCAAAACCATACAGGCCCCATGCTTGATTCAGTATACTTTGGCTATCACCATAGTTATTGATGAATTTTGGTCAAGGACCCCGTTTGGACTCTGCTCTGACCCCCACAAACTAGGCATTCAATTCCACTCAAAGTAAAGCAACTTGGGTTACACAAGGGATTCTGCTGACTTCTAAGTATTTCTACCCCAATTCTACGTTTGGGGACTAGGGGAATAACCACAGACTGAATCTGGGGACCCACTAGAACAACTGTGAGTCAGACTTTAGCCAAAATTCTGTTGATCACCTGACGTCCACATGTTCCTACTTTAACTGGAGGACTACAGTGCTTCTTGGCCTCCTGAAACCAGCATCAATCAGAACCAGTATCCACTAGAGTCCATCCCCTCCTCCCCCCATATACAGTTACCCCAGTAAAAGGTCATAGTTCCCTCTGGGGAAAAATGGGAGAAAGGCTAACCGTAAAACTCCATGGTATTATAACAAGACCCTTTGTCACAGAGATCTGGCCTTCTCTTCATTCAAGGGGTTCTGGGTCTGGGCTCATCAGCATCGCTGTTGGAATTAACCCAAGCAATGAGACACCAGTACCTGCTTGCCAGCCATGACACCATCAGCAATTACATTCAAGTGCCTACTTGATTCCATCCCTTCTAAAAGGCAATGCCAGGTCAGATAGCAGAATCTATTTGACACCCAAATCTATACTTCTAACCCAGGCAGGACAAAGAGAGCATGGCCTGGACCAATCTGGCCTTCATGGCCTATTGTCTCCTTCCTTATATGCCTGCCTTCTTGGCGTTTGTCCTTCTGCACATAATCTCTGCTGAGTCCAAAGGTGCCCTAGGATGCTAACCAGAACTGGTGTTTGGGGCATAGCCTCTGAAGGATGCATGTCCAGGCCTGCCTTCTTCTGTAAGTGTACACACCTCTATTCTTAAAAGATAAAGAGAGACTTCAAACAGTATCTGAGTTCCAGGATGAGAGAGAAAGCAAAATGGAGAGCTGATGCTGCGGCAAGCTGCCATTCACCTCTGATCTCTGGACAAGAAAGCCTGCTGCAGAATAAAACCTCCTTTTAAAAATTCCACAAACCAGGAGATATGCCCTCAGGACATAGCTCTGAAGTTCCATATCTCCTATTTTCCAAGTGCTGAGAAAGCTGGACGTTTCTCCAGCAAGATTAAAGGAAATGTATCTTTATCCTGGACCCACCAGAGCAAAAGCAGAGTCCTAGCCCAAAGTCACTAATGATGTCATTGCTGACCCCGAGCCCAGGGCACTGGCCCTGGAGCTAGTCAGCCTGGGTTTGAGTCTTGCTTTGCCTAATCTCTAGCAAGTTACCGTGAATAAGTTTCTTGACTTCTGCATAATCAGTTTCCTCCCCTGAAAAACAGATAGGCCAACATCTGCCTTATTATGGGGTTATTACAATGCATTAAAAAGTACATGTATTTAAAATATGAGCTGAGAAATTGTCCAATAAATGGCACCATCTATAAGCACCATGTTGGGCCTTAAAATGAAAGTATCCAAACCAGGAAATAATCCCAGCCTTAATATGCCCGAAATCACTGTCCTATGAAGGTGCTGGGACAGGCAAGCAGTCATATTTTTATTCAGTCCTCTCAAGTACCTCCCCTAATTAGGATGCCCGTGAAGACACTCCCCAGAGCCCTGCTTCGCCTCACTCACCCTCCTGCTTCAGTCTCCAACACCACAGAAGCCCATTTCATGTTGGCTACCTACACCACTCATAGTCTCAGAGACATTGTGGTCAAAGGCACCGGACTGCCAAGCTCATAAGCAAGGCCTCTCTAGAGCCCACCCAAAACTTGGACTTCACATTCTTCCAGCTCCTCCCTGACTGTGATCTTTGCTTCTGTTCCCTGGGCTTGCAGACTAAGCTTCCCCTTGTCATCTCCATTCTGACCTCACCTCAGCAGATCCCACAATGAGGAGCTGAGGTTCACCAAAAATGAAGTCAACAACTCACTGTCCCAGTTGTACAGAAAGATGGATGGGGGCACACACGGCCAGTGGAACCCAGGTCCTGGCAGACACACACTGGACAGTCCCATGTCACATAGAATACTATTTCAGAGGCAGATAGTGGCTCTGAGTACTAGTTGTAATCCCAGGAGTGTTTTGTCCCAAGAAAAGATAACTTTTAAACATTACATTAAAGATCTTCAAAGATGACAGAAACCTGAGATCTCAAGGCCGAACATGCTATTATAAGTACAATGGTGACCCGCTCCAGAGCCCAGAAAAGGGAAATTGTTTTGTGAACTTGACTTGGGAAGACAAGTAAAGCAAAGATCCCAGGTCTCCTTAGCATAATGCTCTTGGACTGTGGCACAGCATACAGAGAAATATTTATGGTTAATTGTTCATGGCTTTGGAGCTACTCCGTGCCAACCATCCTTGTCTGTCACTCTCTTAACTCCAGCCTCCGAGCTGGCTCAACAGAGAGACCATGGTCTGGATCCACCCAGGGAGACATGATTTCCTGATAGGAATGTACCACTATGTAGATCAAATAGGAGTTTCTTTTCTAACACATACATTTCATCTACAAGTAACAGGCAATGCCAGAGGCTGGATCTATGGAGTAGGTAGAGTAGTCTCCGTGTCCTAGTTCAATGCTTTACCATACTCCACCAAGGACCTCATTTGGTAAATATTTGTAGGTTTCTTCAATTGCTTAGTTCACTTATAAAAACCCTGGGAGTAGGACTTGTGTGTAACCCTGGAAGTAAACAACTTAGGGTCAGACAAATGATGTCAGTCCACAGCGATGCTCAGTCTGTGTCAGCTACTGGATCGAAGGCAGATTGGGTCTCACCCTCCACCTATCTAACCCCAGTGACCGGTGCCAGCAATCTAACCTGCAAATAAGAGCTTGGGCCTGTGAGCCCTCATGAGTCTCTTTCACCACAAAACCTACACAAACTCAAGCCAGACAAAAATCCCAGCATGGAGGGGGCCAGGTGGGGCCACACAGTGTCTTGCAGAAAAGCCATTGTCCTCTGATTGCTGCTGGGACAGAGAGTGTTTGCTTTCTTCACTGGAGTGAGACCTAGAATTTCAATCACACTCCAGGCAGGCCCTACCCCCCAAAGTAGTCAGCCAAGACAAAGGAAATTCAATTGATTGGTTTTTTGTTTTTATTTTTGTTTTTATGATCTTTTAAAGGTGGGAAGACATGAAATTGGATGGGAGGTGGATGAGGATCTTGAGGGAATTAGGGATTTGTGAATATAATCATAACTCATTGGGTAGAATTGTCACAGAACTAATGAGACAATTATCTAACTGTTTAAGATATGCATTAACCTGACTTGCCCAGGCTCTGCACAGTACTCAGCATGTTCTGTCTCCATCACCTCGTTCATCACTGTTTGTAAAACTATGTCCACACACATTTCCAGGCTGAGCTCAGCTGTCCTCTAAGGAGAATTACAGGCTCCCTGATTCAGTTCACCCAGGACTGCTCTCCTGTAGTGTCCTGTAGTGTTTGAGGATGGGTAAATTGGGTGGTTGTTTTTGGCACTGAGGAACCTGGGCCTATACTCCTCTTGCTGCAGACTTCTGTGCAGGTATATTACATGCCCCATGACACCGTAAGTCAGTGGCCAGATCTCATGCTCGCTTGCATTTCTCAGTGCCAAGTAAGAGAATGATTATTACTAGGCAGTGAAGTTCCTGCAAAGGCACTCTCCAAAAGCCCCACCCCCACCCCGAAACTCCCTTCTCATAGCATATATGTCAGAATGGCCTTCAGGAACCTCATGTTTTTCCAGGACAAAAGCCAGTCTGAAGGTGGACATATAGTGTGACAATAAAACCAAGCAGCATGCTTCTCGACACACATTTTCTAACTTCTCGTAACAGGGGCCTGGTGCTTGCCCGGCTGAAGTCATCACACAATGCTCTCCATCTGGATCTAATGGAAAATCATTACACTCCACAGTCATCACAGGGGGACTGTGTGGCCTTCAAGTCCCACACAGGCTCACATGGTCACTCTACTGAGCTCCTCTCAGCACTCATGGATCTGGGGATCATGACTAGAAATAGTGCTGCCACAGGTTAGTGCGCACGTTGGACAGCCTTCTCTGATGCTCTACATGAAATATATCCTGGATCCTGCATGAACCTCACCCTGCTATCCCATTCACAGAAGGGTCAAGAAGTCCAACTTCAGATAAGTAACAATTTCTGTCCCGTGGTCATGAACAAATTAGAAATATGATAATGAATTAAGTGATTCAAGTCCTTACTAGTAGCTGTTGACTGTTATTGTTTATTAAAAAGCTAATAATCCATCTCATTTTTTAAATTAAGCAAAAAAATCAATATAATAAATTAGATTAATTAAACCTAAAATTAATAGAGTGGAATCATAGGGGAGGAGGGAAGTCAGCTCCAGTATCTGTAGTGTTCTCCCCATACCCAACAAAGCTGATGCAACAGCAGATTAAAACTTTAATGAACCTGCCATGGGAATTTAACTGGCCAAACTGCAGGCAGCCTCCCCTTAGATGGCTGGAATGCTGAAGGAGGGAGACCAGGTTCCTTAAATTAGTCAACACTATTACTCCTAACTCTGTTTTTATTCCGTCTGATTGTATAATTCTGTCTTTCCCTTGCTCAATAAAATGACGGCATGGCACGTTCTAAACAACCTTGCATGATGTTTTCAAACAAAGTGCCATTTGAGCTTGTGTTTTCTGGACTGCTGCCCTATGCCACGTGAGGTCCAGGCACCCTCTTTTGCTTAGAGACTCAATGCCAAGGTTGTGCCATAGCACCCTACAGCAAGCGAGAAGTCTCTGAGGCCTCCCAGAACAGGCTTGTATAAACAGGAGGTGTGACTCTTGAGGTAGACATGAAACATTTGTAGTCTTCTCTGTGAATTTTAAGTGAGGAAACAAAAGTCATTCTACAAGCTAACCCCTCTACTACGTTCTCAACAGTCCAGACACACTCTGTTCTGCAGCATGCGCTTCTATGGATTTGTGTGTTTAGAACCAGCCTGGGGTGGAGAGAGGGAGAAGTTTGTTTCATAAGCTTACAGATCAAAGTAGTGAGAACAGAGCCAGCAAGTGGACTCTCTGTGCCTGAGCTCTGGGCTCCGGGCATCCAGCAGTGAGTGCCTGTTTGGTACAATTGATGTAAGGCATCGTTGAACCAGCCCTTGCTGATAAGGCCTGGTTGTGCAAACATTTCCCAAAGACTTCGTAACATATATCCTTCAAGAAACATTTTCTAGGTGCCCACCACATACAATATTAAACATCCCATTGCCTTATGTGCATACAGATATGCTATTCTAAAAAGAAGGAAGATCTGCCTGTGCAAAATGTATATAGTTTATCTGGAGATACAAGAAATAGTCCAATTGGAAAAATTAATGCTGTAAGTACTCTTAAGTTAATACTCATCAAACTTTGGTCAGAACTGCATTTTAGGAGCATGCTTTAAAAATGAAGAAAATAAAGAGAATTCCTACCACCCCTGGAGATTCTAATTCCCTGAGTCTGGAATCTGGGCTCCTATATTTTTAATAAGGAGTCAGGAGGATTTGAAATTGACATAAAATACTACAGTAAGTATTTGAGTCCTTACTAGTAGCTGTTAAGTGTTATTAACTTAAGGTGAGACAGGCATTCATATCGACTCCATGAAAGTCAATCATAAGTGGGACCTATAGGGGTTAATAGAATACAGAAAACAGTAAAGAAGAAAGTCTCAGTAGGGGACCAATCATTCTGAGATTCGGATGCTATATCATCTTCCTGCCCAGAATCCTCCAACAGAACAATGTGGCTCTAGAGCTTCCAGATGCTGCTTTCCCCTCTAGGAGTAATTGTGAATATCTCTTAGAGTGATTAAAACGTCCTGTCCAATATGGAAGTTAAACACCCTCACATATAAGCATCACCATCACCACCATGGGCTAAACCAGACAGAACTTAAGAATTTATCCTCGTAAAGAATTTCTCCACCCTTCACAGAGCTTCTGTATCCTGAAATGGATACAGAACATACAGGACACTAGCAAAACCCAAATGTTGTCCTTTAGAAAAGCAAGCATGGCCACACACCTCATCTGCCCCATTGTGCTGGTGCCAGATATGGAAACAGAAATAGTCAGAGAGCCCAACAGCACCACCTCTGTCAGAGCCAATGAGCAGGGAGCAGGCATGGGCAAATAAACATGTTAAGACAGGATGTGAAAATAAAGGATGCATCCTGGGCTCAGAGTGACTTCACTGACCCCAGCCAAGGTCAATTTTAATCAGAGACTTAGCCAGCCTCCTTTTCTGGGGGCTCATAGTCTCCTGGCTCAAGTGGCAAGTGGTACAAGAGGGTTGGATAAGGCCTCAAGTGAGGGCAGATGCCACCAGGGAAAAAGAAGGCAAAAAATACCACAGAGGTCATACAGCAGCAGCAAGCCACTGCACCCAGGTCTACAGTCTATATCCCCCTACTTGTGGTGGTTTGAATAGAAATGGCCCCATAGACTCCTGTGTTTGAATGCTTGATCCACAAGGAGGGGCACTATTAGGAGATGTGACCTTGTTGGAGTAGGTGCAGCCTTATTGGAGGAAGTGTGTCACTTTGGAGGCAGAGATTTGAGCACTAGGTCTCCTTTTGGAATTCAAGTGTGGGGTTTCAGAACCTCCTCTTGGCTACCTGGGAAGACAGTCTCCTTCTGGCTGCTTCAGAGAAAGATATAGAACTCTCAGATCCTTCTAGAGCACCATGTCTGCCTGGATCCTTTCTGCCATGATAATGGACTGAACCTCTGAAACTGTAAACCAGTCCCAATTAAATGTTGTCCTTTATAAGAGTTATCTTGGTCATGGTGTCTCTTCACAGTAATGAAACCCTACCTAAGACACCACTCAAGCTTAACCTCTTCCTCCAGGAAGACTTCATGAATTCTGCTGATAGGTGATAACATATTTTCTCCTCTAAACAGTTAGAGTAGGGCCACTGAGCCAACAGCATTAGCATCACTGGGAAGTCACTGGAAATGCAATTTCTCAGCCCCCAGCACACACAAAGTGTGCACTGCAACAGTAGGACCCAGAAATCTATGTTCTAACAATGTTCTCTTGCCATTCAAAAGCAAGCTGGGGGCTTTCAAGAAGCCTAAATGAGGTTCCAGGTCTGGATTAGCAACTGGATACAGGTGTTTCTCAGCACATCTCTATGTTGCCAGCTCCCAGGGAGTAAGTTCATAGCCTAGCCTGGTTCTCAGGTGCATATCTATACCTCAGCTTGTTTGGGGTGAGTGGTCACAGTGAGCTCACACTCCACCAAACACAGGATGTAGTGAAATGGAATACTTGGGTCTCCACACAGTAAAAATAGAGGAAGCAGATCCCAGAGGCCTCGTTGTTTATATGACTTTTGCCAATGACAGGCCTCTGTTTCTTCTTCCTTGAGCAGTCAGTCCACCAGCATCAGGAGTTCACTGCCTCCACAGTCACTCAGCAAATATTGACTGACAATGGGTGCCAGGCACACAGATGTTCATGAACATGAGAAAACCAGAAAGACAAGATCCTTGCTCTGAAGGTGATGACATTCCCATTAACAAAAGACCCAGTAAACATGATCAAATTTGTACACATCAACTATGCAAAGATACAAGACAGGAGCAAATCACAGAGAGACATGTAAGGAAAGGTCATATGAAACTCTGTTTTGGACACTAGAAAAAAATTTTAAAGATATAAAACAAACTAATATTGAAGCACATTCTATCAAAAAAAAAAAAAAAACCTAAACAATACTTTTAGTAAGTCACAGTATGTACTATAAGAAGTAATTGGATGCAGCAAAAACATAATGTCATACATGTGTAAAAACTGTGACGGTGAACTCCATTATTTTGTATACCAACTGAAAATAAATTTAAATTATACCAACTGATAAATGTTAAAAGGTAACAGACAGACCCAGGGACATTCTATGAAACAAGCTAAGCAATATTCTTGGCAAATGTCAAAGTCATGAAAAAAGAGAGAGAGAAAGATGGGTGGGTGGGAGGAGGCTCGGAAGATGTGGCAGGTAGATGTTGCATGGGGTCCCAGAGTGAATCCTGGGAAAGGCATTTGTGAGGAAGCTGCAGACAGTGGAACTGTCTTTGGTGAGCAGTTTAACATCAATGTGAAATCCTTGGTTCCAGCACTGTCAGGCTCCACAGTTGCATAAGATATGAACTTTAAGGAAAGCTGGCCAAAGGGTATACCAGATGTCTCTACTAAAATTGGTAACTTTGGGGGATAAAATTATAGATGATGAATCCACTGAAGAAAGCAGTAACCAAGGAGAAGGAGCTGTTACAAATTGTATCTTTAAGCAGAGGGATGCCTCATCTAGCATATGAGCAAGACCATGAGCCAGGAGAGGTGTATAAAAGTTAAGTCTGGTTCATCATCCCAGCCCCATGCTCCAAGAAATAAGACTCAGACTCAAAATATAATTACAAATACCTAGCTCATATGGCTAGGCTCTTCTCTGACTAAAATCATAACTTAAGATAACCCATTTATTGGCCTTCATAGTCTGTGCCACATGGCAGCTCCATACCCAAATAGTACAGGGAAAGAGCTACCCTCCCAGGAGTGTGGGGGGTGAGTTTGGGGGGGGATAAGGCCAGCATCTCTGCTCAGCAGGACCAGCCCAGAACCCTCAGGACACAGGGACTGAGGAGTGGCCTTCCTGTTTCTGGCTGCGACCATGGAGCTGACCCTGTGACACAGGGCTCCATACTCAGTGCCAGGAGAGAGCTGGTCTCCCAGGAGTGCTGACACACCTTCAAGCACAGGAAGACCACCACTTCTGTTCAAATTCCTCAATCAAGAGGGACCTTGGCAGAGCCATCAGGACACAGAAACCAAGGAACAGCTAGGGACAGGATCTTACTGATTTCTGTCTGCACCCCAGAGCTGACCCTGTACCATAGCTCTCCAAACCCAAATTCCTCTCAGAGAGAGCTGGTCTCCAAGGAGTACTGACACAAAGGCTTGCAAAAGGGATAAGCCACAGTCAGAGAGAGCAAGACCAGCTAACGCCAGAGATAATCAGATGGTGAAAGGGAAAAGCAAGAACATAAGGAACAGAAACCAAGGTAACTTGGTATTATCAGAACCCAGTTCTCCCACCACAGCAAGCCCTGGATACCCCAACACACCAGAAAAGCAAGACTCAGGTTTAAAATCACTTCTCATGATGATGATAGAAGATTTTAAGAATGAAATAAATAACTCCCTTAAAGAAATACAAGAGAACACAGATAAATAGCTAGAAGCCCTTAAAAAGGAAATACAGGAAAACACAATCAAACAGGCAAAGGAAATGAACAAAACCATCCAAGATCTAAAAATGGAAATAGAAATAATAAAGAAATGACAAAGGGAGACAACCCTGGAGATAGAAAACCTAGGAAAGAGATCAGGAGTCATAGATGCAAGCATCACCAACAGAATATAAGACAAAGAAGAGAGAATCTCAGATGCAGAAGATACCATAGAAAACATTGACACAACAGTCAAATAAAACACAAAATGCAAAAAGATCCTAACCTAAAACATCCAGGAAATCCAGGACACAATGAGAAGACCAAACCTAAGGATAATAGATATAGAAGAGAGTGAGGATTCCCAACTTAAAGGGCCAGAAAATATCTCCAACAAAATTATAGAAGAAAACTTCCCTAACCTAAAGAAAGAGATGAACATAAACATTCAAGAACACTACAAAACTCCAGATACATTGGACCAGAAAAGAAATTCCCTCCATCACATAATAGTCAAAACACCAAATGCACAAAACAACGAAAGAATATTAAAAGCAGTAAGGGAAAAAGGTCAAGTCACATATAAAGGCAGACCTATCAGAATTACACCAGACTTCTCACCAGAGACTATGAAAGCTAGAAGATCCTGGGCAGATCTCATACAGACTCTAAGAGAACACAAATGCCAGCCCAGGCTGCTATATACAGCAAAACTCTCAATTACCATAGATGGTGAAACCAAGATATTCCATGACAAAACTGAATTAACACAATATCTTTCCACAAACCCAGCCCTACAAAGGATAATAGATGGAAAATGCCAACTCAAAGAGGGAAACTATGCCCAAGAAAAAGCAAGAAAGTAATCTTTCAACAAACCCAAAAGAAGATAACCTACACAAACATAAAAATAACATTGAAAATAATAGAAAGCAACAATCACTATTGTGTAATATCTCTTAACATCAATGGACTCAATTCCCCAATAAAAACACATAGGCTAACAGACTGGATATATAAACAGGACCCAGCATTTTGCTGCATCCAGGAAACACATCTCAGGGTTAAAGACAAACACTACCTCAGCGTAAGGTCTGGAAAACAATTTTCCAGGCAAATGGTCCCAAGAAACAGGCAGGAGTAGCCATTCTAATATCAGATAAAATTGACTTTCAACCAAAAGTCATCAAAAAAAGATAAGGAAGGAAACTTCATACTCATCAAAGGAAAAATCTACCAAGAACTCTCAATTCTGAACATCTATGCTCCAAATGCAAGGGCACCCACATTCATAAGAGAAACTTAATTAAAGCTCAAAGCACACATTGCTCACACAATAATAGTGAGAGACTTCAACACCCCACTATCAACAATGGACAGATCTTGGAAACATAAACTAAACAGAGACACAGTGAAACTAACAGATGCTATGATCCAAATGGGTTTAACAGATATCTATAGAACATTTCATCCTGCATCAAAAGAATATACCTTCTTCTCAGCACCTCATGGTACCTTCTCCAAAATTGATCATATAATTGGTCACAAAACAAACCTCCACAGATATAAGAAGATTGAAATAATCCCGTGCCTCCTATCAGATCACTACGAATTAAGGCTAGTCTTCAATGGCAACAAAAACAACAGAAAGCCCACACACACATGGAAGCTGAACAACACTCTACTCAATGATAACTTAGTCAAGGAAGAAAAAAAGAAAGAAATTAAAGACTTCCTAGAATTTAATGAAAATGAAAGTACAACATACCCAAACGTATGGGACACAATGAAAGCAGTGTTAAGAAGAAAATTCATAGTTCTGAGTGCCTCTAAAAAGAAACTGGAGAGAGCATACACAAGCGGCTTAACAGTTCATCTGAAAGTTCTAGAACAAAAAGAAGCTAATACAACCAAGAGGAGTAGAAGGCAAGAAATAATCAAATTAAAGGCTGAAATCAACCAAGTAGAAAGAAAAAGAACTATACGAAGAATCAACAAAACCAGGAGCTAGTTCTTTGAGAAAATCAACAAGATAGATAAACCCTTAGCCAGAATAACCAGAGGGCACAGAGACAGTATGCAAATTAACAAAATCAGAAATGAAAAGGGAGATATAACAACAGACTCTAAGGAAATTCAAAAAATCATCAGATCCTACTACAAAAGCCTATACACAACAAAATTGGAAAATCTGGAGGAAATGGACAAGTTTCTAGACAGATACCAAATAACAAAGTTAAGTCAGAATCAGATAAACCATCTAAACAGACCCATAACCCCTTAAGAAGTAGAAGCAGTCATTAAAAGTCTCCCAACCAAAAAAAGCCCAGGACCAAATGAGTTTAGTGCAGAATTCTATCGGATCTTAAAAGAAGACCTAATACCAATACTCTTCAATCTATTCCACAAAATAGAAACAGAAGGAACACTACCCAATTCATTCAATGAGGCCACAGTTACACTGATACCAAAACCTCACAAAGACTTCAGATCAATTTCCCTTATGAATATCAATGCAAAAATACTCAATAAAATTCTTGAAAACCAAATCCAAGAACACAAAAACAATCACTCATCACAATCAAGTAGGCTTCATCCCAGGGATGCAGGGATGGTCCAATACCCGGAAATTCATCAGTGTGATCCTCCACATAAACAAACACAAAGACAAAAACTACATAGTCATTTCATTAGATGCTGAAAAAGCATTTGACAAAATTCAACATCCCTTCATGATAAAAGTCTTGGAAAGATCAGGAATTCAAGGCCAATACCTAAACATAGTAAAAGCAATATACAGCAAACCAGTAGCCAACATCAAACTAAATGGAGAGAAACTTAAAGTAGTCCCACTAAAATCAGGAACTAGACAAGGCTGTCCACTCTCTCCCTATCTATTCAATATAGTACTTTAAGTTCTAGCTAGAGCAATTAGACAACAAAAGGAGGTCAACGGGATACAAATTGGAAAGGAAAAAATCAAAATATTACTTGCAGATGATATGATCGTATACTTAAGTAACCTGAAAAAAACTCCACCAGAGAACTGCTACAGCTGATAAACAACTTCAGCAAAGTGGCTGGATACAAAATTAACTCAAACAAATCAGTAGCCTTTCTATACTCGACGGATAAACAGGTTGAGAAAGAAATTAGGGAAATGACACCCTTCACAATAGTCACAAACAATATAAAGTATCTTGGTGTGACTATGACCAAACAAGTGAAAGATCTGTATTACAAGAATGTCAAGTCTCTGAAGAAAGAAATCGAAGAAGACCTCAGAAGATGGAAAGATCTCCCATGCTCATGGATTGGCAGGATTAACATAGTAAAAATGGCCATCTTGGCAAAAGCAATCTACAGATTCAATGCAACCCCCTTCGAAATTCCAACTCAATTCTTCATAGAATTAGAAAGAGCAATTCTCAAATTCATTTGGAATAACAAAAAAACCCATAATAGCAAAAACTATTCTCAACAATAAAAGAATTTCTGGGGGAATCAGCCTCCCTGACCTCAAGCTGTACTACAGAGCAGCAGTGATAAAAACTGCGTGGTATTGGCACAGTGACAGGCAGGTAAATCAATGGAATAGAATTGAAGACCCAGAAATGAACCCACACACCTACGGTCACTTGATCTTTGACAAAGGAGCTAAAATCATCCAGTGGAAACAAGACAGCATTTTCAACAACTGGTGCTGGCTCAACTGGAGGCCAACGTGTAGAAGAATGCAAATTGATCCATTCCTATCTCCCTGTACAAAGCTCAAGTCCAAGTGGATCAAGGACCTCCACATAAAACCAGATACACTGAATCTAATAGAAGAGAAAGTGGGGAAAAGTCTCAAACACATGGGCACAGGAGAAAAGTTCCTGAACAGAACACCAATGGCTTATGCTCTAGGATCAAGAATCAACAAATGGGACCTCATAAAATTGCAAAGCTCCTGTAAGGCAAAGGACACTGTCAATAGGACTAAACGGCAACCAACAGATTGGGAAAAGATCTTTACCAATCTTACATCCGATAGAGGGCTAATATCCAATATATACAAAGAACTTAAGAAGTAAGACTCCAGAGAACCAAATAACCATATCAAAAATTGGGGAAGTGAGCTAAACAGAGAATTCTCAACTGAGGAAACTCGAATGGCTGAGAAGCACCTAAAGAAATGTTCAACATCCTTAGTCATCAGGGAAATGCAAATCAAAAGAATCCTGAGATTCCACCTCACACCAGTCAGAATGGCTAAGATCAAAATCTAAGATGATAGCAGATGCTGTCAAGGATGTGGAGAAAAAGGAACACTCCTCCATTGCTCGTGAGATTGCAAGCTGGTACAACCACTCTGGAAATCTGTTTGGCGGACCCTCAGAAAATTGGACATAATACTACCTGAGGACCCAGCTATATCACTCCTGGGCATATACCCAGAAGATGCTCCAACATGTAATAAGGACACATGTTCCACTATGTTCATAGCAGCCATATTTATAATAGCCAGAAGCTGGAAACAACCCAGATGTCCCTCAACAGACGAATGGATACAGAAAATGTGGTACATTTATACAGTGGAATACTACTTAGATATTAAAAACAATGACTTCATGAAATTCTTAGGCAAATGGGTGGAACTTGAAAATATCATCCTGAGTGAGGTAACTCAGTCACAAAAGAACAAACACGGTATGTACTCACTGATAAGTGGATATTAGCTCAAAAATTGGTAACACCCATGATTCAATTCACAGCAACTGTTGGACTGAGCATGGGGTACCAGAGGGAGGAGTTGGAGAAGGGACTGAAGGAGCTGAGGGAGTTTGCAGCCCCATGAGGAGGGAGCAACAGTGTCAACTGGTCACTCCCCCCTCCCGTAATCCCAGAGACTGGACCACCAACCAAAGAATGCATATGGAGGGACCCATGGTGGTGGCCACATATGTGGCTGAGGAGGGCCTTGTTGTCCATCAGTGGGAGGAGAGGCCCTTGGGTCTGAGGGTGTTAGATGCCCCAGTATAGGGGAATGCCAGGGAGGGATGATGGGAATTGGGGGGGGGAAATACGCTCATAGAGGCAGGGGAGAATGGATGGGATAGGGGATTTCCAAAGGGGAGACATGGAAAAGGGAAACCATTTGAAATGTAAAGGAAAAAAATGGGGAAAAAAATCACATCTTTTAATACTTCTCCTTCCTGAAATATATATATATATATAAATTACAAATATTTTGTTATGGCATGTCTTACAACTTTCTGGTCTCTTTATGATGAAGATGTATTTCAAGGAGCATTAGAGGTCCAACTACAGGTAACTAAACAGCACCACGTGTATAAGAAATTATTATGCGCCCTCACTCACTTGTATGGCAGTCCTGGTGTCCTGGGAGGAGACTGAACAAGTGGCTCATAAACAGAAGTATTCTTTAGAGAGAAAGGCTGCTTTGGGATATCACAGACAATGAAGTTCCGGGAACACTGTACAAATGAAGACATACATACTCGGTGGTTGAAGGCTTTAAGAACAGCAGACGCCATGGAAGACAGGAACAGGGAATCTAATTATGAAGTTTCTATTGCCCCACAAAAGATTTTTCAAAAGGCATCAAAGTGCTGGGCAAACCCCATCATGGACAAGGGCAAATGATGCTTGGTACCTGAAGGAGGCCTGGGATTCTGACTGAGATTTGGACATTCTGGCTCTTCCTGAATGAAAACCTGTATGCCGGATGTCTCCGTTCCACCATCATCAACAGCCTTACTTTCAACCCTTTTGAAACCTTTGTGATAAACAAGCAAACAAACATAAACACAAATAACAGCTTAGACTCTTAATGCAATGTGTTTATGGTTTGGGTTGAGGAAGCCCCAAAAAGTCCTAACACTAACCATCTAAATTTCCTCTGAGCTCTTAAAAATTAAAAAGATAACCCATTTATTTTGATCTACATTCTGCCATGTGGCTGGTTACCTATGCTCAGTTACCAGAAGTATGTCTCCTCCCATCTTCCCAGGCGAGTCTTCCTGTGCCTGGTTCTATCCCAGAATTCTTTCTGCTCCCGGATGTTCCACCTTTTATTTTCTGCCTAAATTACAGGCCATAGGCTTTTTGATTGATAGGTGCATCCATAGAATTTGCAAGATATTCTCTCTACAGAGGTGTTAACCAAAAGCTTAGCAAATGAGGCCGATGCTGGATTCTGAACAGTATAGTGCTGGGTTCCTATCAGTGTTCTCTTTGTATGGAGCCCCACAGTGCTAAGCTGTGCCCCATGTGTATGGAGCCTCTAGAAAAGACAGAGATAATATACAAAGGAGACAGGAGTCTAACAAGGTCAGGAACAAAGCATTTCCTCCTTCTTTGTCTGGAACCAACCAAGGTCTCTTGTTTCTAGAAACCCCTTATGTTCCTTCTTCCATCTCTCTTAGATCCTATGGCTCAATATTCTCAGCATCTGAGATTCTCTCCTGGGCACAGTCCACACCCTTCTCCAGAACCTCATGAGTCAGGCTGCAACTCCACCAAATGGCAAAAGATAAATATTCCACCCAAAGCTTCCAAATTCTAGACCTTTAGGAAAGCTAGGACAATGTAATCTAAAAACAAAACAGCCCACTACTGAGAGCTGACAGCTTCAAGCCATGTCTAAAGGCCTTGGCCAATTGCCCTCTGCTAGGTAGCAGCTCCTCATCTATGAAGAAACAGGCTAAAATTTGTTCACCCCAAGACCCATTCTCATTCTCACATCATGTGATGAGGAGTATATCAAATGAAATTGTGCATGGTAATTGTAGCTGAAAGGTAAAAGGTGGAGTTGTGACAGTGTCCATGACAAGCTCCAAGGGCTCCCACACCAAGTGAGTCACTGGGATCACAGATGACAATCATTATTATTAATATAATAATACCTTGAATTGCATTTCATTTATATGGCACTTTTATACACATTATCTCATGTGATCCTCATAAGCATCCTGTGAGAGCAGCAGGAAATATGTCATTTCTCTTGTACAGAAAAGAAAGCTAAGTTGGACAGACATTTGGTTATCAGTGCCACTATTTGGCCCAGAACACAGGTCATGATATACCTGGTGCCATCCATTCATCAGCCTGTAACACTCATGTTACCATCCATCGATCTATCTCTACAGGATTTGTCCAGGTTGATTCATACAGGGAAATCCAGGAATGGGCTTCCTCATCAGAAAGGAAGGCATCCAAAGGGTGCCTAAGCTGTTTCACATTGTCCATCCAATGGGGCCCTGGGAGCACAGTCCCCTTAGAAAAGAGATGAAAACACCCTACATTTGCTTCCCTGTGGCTCAAAATAGAACCAATGAGACACCACAGCTGAGCTCCTGCAGCATTAGATGTCTCAAAAATGACAAAATAAAGAAAATAAACAAGAGTGTGAAGGAAAAGTCCCAATTTCAAGCTAATACCCCACACAAATGACAAGAAGGATGGCCAACATATGGATGAGTGGCCAGCTCCCCACAGAGATGCCAGGTTTCTAGCTGTTCTGTCCCACCATAGGACAAGTTGGCCAAGCCTTCCCACCAGTAGTAACTCTGTTACCTTCTGCCATTTGGATGCTCTTTGTAAAGGACACGAGACTACTTCTACTCTTGTCTCCCACAAAGATAGAAAATGTGCTCCAGCCAGCCTACAGTTTCCCATCCGTAGGCAACCAAGTTCTCCTTCACTCACTCACTATAAACAGAGCCTGCCTGGCCAGGCAGACCTAAAGTGGATGGCCACTGACTGTCATACTGGAAAAGGCCAGCTAGTGTGAACTTGGCCGCTAAGCTGGTGTGGGTAGTTAAGCATCCAGCTTCCCATGGGATAAGTGTCTCCCAGAAATCAGTCTCCAGGGTTCCAAATGGAGTCGAAAGCACTGACATTACCTCTGTATGGAACTGTGAGGGCACAGTGCAACCACACTGGAAGAAACACTAAAAAATTTCTAAGTGCCACATAGGCACTAAAACACCAGGGCATATTGTGTGCCTGGGGTCAGGACACAGCACTCCTCTGGCAGGTGAATTATGAAGCTAAATCCTGGCTTGGGGGCTATGGGGCTCTGAGTACACACACACACACACACACACACACACACACACACACACCACTTCTCTCTTTTCCTTCCTACAGACAAGGACCCTAAGTATACTAGGGACCTAGACAGGGCAGATCCCCGGAAGCAGGAGCCTGCATAATGTCCTACCAGGAGCATCTACACTATTGAGAATAATCGATGCTAGGAAGGTGGCATACACTCTCTTATCATGTTTTGTTCCTGAAGTTAAGGGTCATTCGCTAAAGCCACTGTGTCACCTGGCCTAGCCCATTAACTCAACGGGGTGGTTGCCAGAAAACATAGTGTGATTATGAATTCAATCAAACAAGAAAAGGGATTTCATAGAAAACAGCTAAGCTTCCTCACACTTCCTCAAACAAGTAAAGGGATAAAAAATGAGACCCTGTAAAGGAGGAACCCAGGTAGCATGGACTCCGGAGGCCAACAGTTCTCTACTATGTCTGCTTTTAGCGTCTCTGAAGATTAGTCTACAATGTGCAGGAGCACAGTGCAAACCCACAGTTTACCAGGTCTCATTTTCTCAAACACCCAGACCTTCACTCCTAGCTACTGACTTCTTGTCAGACAGACTAGCGTTTCTGATCACACTATCAAATACCCCTTTAACATCGACGAGTCATTCTGCAAGGAGTCAGAAAGAGAACATTATCTATCAGAGAAAACAAAAGTACAAAGACTTGGCAGTTCACAGTAGAAAACAGACACAGGTATCAATGTTTCGTTGTTGTTATTTGGGGAATATTAAGGATGGAAGCCAAGGCTTCATGCATGCTCAGCAACCATTCAACCACTGAGTTATACCCTCAGCCCCTACATTGCTTAGGACATTGGAAAAGGTGATTGTCCTTGATCATACAGAGCCAATGCAAAATGAAATGACACACAACAGGCATATCATTTATCAGATTCAGAAATGTTAAAATAATGGACAGCCTTCCAAGTTGTGTGTAGTGTAGAGATGATACTCATTTGTACCAGCAGCCAACAGGGACACCTTTCTGAAGGTCAATTTAGTGGTGTCTATCAGCATATAACCAGAAAATCACTTTCAATTCAGTCTACTCATCTCCTAGAAATTGACCCAACATGTATCCTGGTGCATGTGCGAAAAGATTCATGTGCAAGATTAATCATTGTTTGAACTGCAACAGATGAAAAACAGACTAAATGCCCGCTGGTATAATCCACATGAGGACATCAAACAGATGAAAAAGTCTACCTCCGAGTTTACAAGAGCTGGTTCTGAAACACCCAGGGGTGGGGAAGGAGTCAGCAAGCGCTCTGCATTCACAAGTCCTTCAGCCAGGATGCTGCAAGGCAGCCTTACCCTGAAGACACTCCAGGAACATGATTCAGTATCTGACAAGGTGTGAATATGTCTCCATGCACTTCCTCGCTGCTGTGCTTATTTTAAGCACATGGAACATTAGCCGTAATGCAGACAACATGGCAACAGCTGTGTTTCCCTCTTCCTCACTGTCCTGACGTCACAGCCAGTAAATACAAGCTCCAAAAATGAACAAGCCATGTCATCCCCAGCAGCATGCTTCAAAAGGCCATGCACACCTTCCCCCAGATGAAGGATTCTGAGCCATCCCTCATAACATCCCTCAGCACCGACTGGGTAGTTAGCAATCAACTCAGCAACAACCTTTCAGGGGAGAAATTTTGCAGTATCTGTTAGAATTAAGTAGAAACACCCATCTTGCAACTTAGAAATGCTTCTCCCAGAAGAAGGTACCAGGTGGGAAGGCATGCACCAGCAGACTATTCAGGTTGCACCATTGCCTCAGTGGAAAACAGAGGCCACCCTACAAACAACTACTGAGAGTCCACTGAAAGAGGAGTGAGGGCATGCTGGTTCATTGCCCCATGAAGACTCTGAAGTTGCTGGAAGGAATGGAGAGCCCATGATGATTAAATAAGAAACACAAGTTGCCAAAAGAAGTTTGCCAGACCATTCCCCACAAAGCTCTCTCCTCTCTGCCCTCCTCCAACTCCTCCTCCTCCTCTAAGATTTCATCCCTTCTACTTTTTTCTCATCCTTCCTTGTCTCTGCCTTCTTGATTCTGCTCCAGTGGACCAGTCATGACCAGGTATGGTTCTGCCTCCTGACCTTGGCACTGTTTCAAAGACTTCCTTTCCAGAGATATATGTGGCTTTCCCTCTGCCTGTCCTTTAGTCTCCATAAGAACCTACCTCAGTGATTCCCAAGAGAAAGCAAGATGGCTCAGAAGGTAAAGGTATTAGGCCTCCAAGCCTAAGGAAGATCCTAAACTCAGGTAGTAGAATTCATGTTGTTTTCTGACCTCTAGACACTCACAGCACACACTTGTGACCACCCCCTTAAGCACACACACACACACACACTCATGGTGCATACATACATACATACATACATACATGTTAAAAAGTATGGAAGAGTGTCTTTTCCCCCTTGATTTTTCTCTGAAGCACTCACTAGCACTTTAGACCCTTTGCTGGATGCTATTTTCACCCTCTGGACTGTTAGCTCTGTAAGGGAAAGCACTTTGGTCCATTTTACTCCCTACAGAATCCCCAGCACCTAGCATGGAGCAGATGACATTCAACAACTCTCTCTGGCTGAGTGGCAAACCTACAGAAATATCTCAAGCCTGGGGAAATGAATGGAAGACTCTGTCAGAGGGTCCCCTTAGGAAGGGGGTAACATGGCAGCCAAGAATCACCGAAACCAAAATAAGTCTACAATTTATTAATATTACCACTTACCAACTTCACGGACTGTAGGAGAGGCATAAACAAGCAAGGTATAAACAGGAGCAAGAAGAGGCAGGGGAGAAACAGGGAGCCCAGATCATGCCTAACTGTTATCCCCCCCTCCCTCAAGCATCTCAGTCCAGCATTTTCAGAGAAAAGTAGACCTTCCCAGCATCGAATGCAGCCCACTTTAAGAGGAGAGTCCGGCTGCTGAGGTCACAAAAGAAATCACAGAGTGCATGCCAGTCCTAAAAGAAAGACCCCTAAACTACCCCCCTACCATCTTGACCAGTCTTGGAAATGGAGCCCAAAGAACGGGTGGGACAAGACTCTTCTAGAACCTGTCAGGTCTGAAAAGGGCTGGGAGAGAGAGCAGACAGAAGGGCCACAGCTGTGCCTCTTTACCAACTGACCTTGGACAAGGTCACCGTAACCACTCTAGAACACAGGTCCTTCCTCTTTAAAACTATCATTTCTAGGCCTTGTGTCATGCACCTGTAATTCCAGTATTCAGGAGCTGGAGATAGACAAATCAACAAAATCAATGCTGGCATGGTCTACATAGTTAAGTTCCAGGCCAGTCAAGGCTACATAGTGAGACACTATCTCAAAAACTAAATAAACAATTAAGTGACTTAAACAGACTCTGGAGATGGCTTAGTAGGTAAAATGCTTGCCTACACAAGCCTGAGGTCCTGAGCTCAGATGTCCCACAGCTCGTTTGTTTGTTTGTTTGTTTGTTTGTTTGTTTTTCGAGACAGGGTTTCTCTGTGTAGCCCTGGCTGTCCTGGAACTCACTCTGTAGACTAGGCTGGCCTCGAACTCAGACTCTGACTCCCAAGTGCTGGGATTAAAGGCGTGCGCCACCACAGCCCGGCCCACAGCTCGTAAAAAACAAAATGCATTAGCACATATCTGTATCTCCAGCTGTGGGGTAAAGGGGGATAGGCAAGTCCTAGGACCCATTACCCACCTGGACTAGCTAAAACTCCAGTTTTACTAAGAGATCCTGTCACAAAAATAAGGTGGAAAGCCACTGATGAGTACATCTAACATCAACCTGTGATCTCCACAGTTCATGTGTGGGCAAGCACGCACGAGAGCACACATACACGCATGTACACACACACACACACACACACACACACACTACATAAATCTGCCTTGTTGGGTGGGTGTGTATATGTGAGACAGCACTTTGTCCCACTGTACCAACAGAACTCAGGAAGTACAACCTGGATAACACCCAATTAGGTAATGCCCAGATTTTACTCTATACAAAGCCTCAGTCTCTTAGGAAGCCATGCATCTGGCATTCGACCTTTGGTTACCTGGCTGAACTCCCATTTGCTTCTAATAATTTATAGATTTGGAGTCTAGGCTTTCCTCCAGCCACATGACCAGATCAGCAGCCAGTGAAGACACCCTTATCTCTTCCTTTCCAATATGTATGCCTCTCCTGTTCATCTCTTATCTTATTGTACTGGTTCAGACCTACAATTCAAGGTTGAAAAAGAGGTGATAATAGGCACTGTTTTATTCTTAATTAGAATGGAATGTACTACAGCTTGGATCCTCCTGTCCTCTGAAAGCCCTTGTGTTAAAGGCTCAGTTCCCAGCCTCTGTGATATTGGGTGGTGAGCAGAAGGAACGTAGATCACTGGGGGGAAAGGGTGTGCCCTTGTAGAGGTCTTAACTTCCCAGATCTTTCTCTTCCTCTGTGACAGTGATTCCCAACCTTCCTGATGCTGCAGCACTTTAATATAGTTCCTCATGTTTTCAATAGTTAGGGAGATCAGCACATGGGTAGACTCCCTCCATCTGGGTTGATACAGTTCTAGAAAGCAATGGGATGCATGAGCCAAGCCACGTGTTGGCTTTCAGTGTCATGCTGAGCAAGCCCTGTGACCCAGTGAAAACTGTCACCCCTCCCTTAGTCACCAGAGCCCACCAACATCACCCAACCCCGCATGTGCCTGTCCTTTCCCACTATACAACTCTCTGCTTTGCCTTGTTTCCTTGCATCCTAAACTCCCACCAGCCCCTAAACCTTCATAGGCCTCCCACCATGTGGTAGGAACATCAAGTGTAGATGTAAGTCACTGTCAGCCCATCCTCATAGCCTTAACTTGTACCATGGAAAGCAATTGATGGCATCATTTTCTCAGGAGCAGAAGGGATCATTCTGACCCCTGGTTACTTCTAGAGGGGTGGACATTCCCTCCTGGATGATGTCCACAAAGAGATCTTTACAGGAAGTGAAGATGACCTAGAGTCTCCTCAGCTGTTTAATGGTGGCAGCGAGGCCAAGCAAAAAGAATAAGAGAGGGAAAGGGAAGGGGGAAGTGGAGGAGGAAAAAAGGGAGAGGGAAGGGAAGAAGGCAGGCAAGATTGATTTAGCATCCTTAAGAACCTGACATTCCTTCAGTTCTCAAAACTGCCCTTGTAGACATTAGGATATGCTGACTTCTTACAAAACAGAGTTAAAGAGCCTTGTTCACGGTCATGGAGTCAGTAGGTGGCAGAACCCAGGTGATACCAAGGACCCCAGATCCCAATCATTACACTTACTCCTCTCTAGCTCTTGGCCTCCCAGACTACAGGAAATCAAACTTCTTATCAAGCTGCTTAATACAGCAGCAGCTACATAATGGGGGTTTAATGGATCTCCCCAGATTGACACAGTCAAAGGTGCCTCCCACTGAGCAAAGGCAATTTTCTCATCTGCAAAGCCAAGCCTAGACCTCATCCCTGCCCTCAAACATAATGAAGCCTGACAGAGGAGGTTTTCACAACCAACCCTCTCCACCTCCCAAAACACTTTCAGAAATGGGAGCCCAGGAGCCCAGAAGCCCAGTGCAGCCTCAACACCTCTAGGAGACAGGGATGCCATGGAAGATCACTATTGAAGGTTCTATTCCGGGTCCCACACTGGACCAATAACTCACATCCAGCAACAGCAGCCACCAAATACCGTCTCAATGCCTTCCAGGGCCCTCTGGGTAAAAAGGGAAGAACATCTAACTGTGTCATTTAAAGGCAAAGATTCAGGCTGACAAGATGGCACAGCCAGTAAAAAGGCACTTGCCACCAAGCCTGAAGACCTGTGCTTGGTCCCTGAGATCCTAATGGTGTCAGGAGAGAACCTACTCTCTGCAAGCTGTCCTCTGACTTCCACATACACTCTGGTACATCACCTCAGGTGGGGACACCTGGAATGGACATTTCTTCTCCTTTCAAAATCTGGGCACCGAAATATCTACGGACGTCTTATTCCTATCAGCCCCAGGAGAAAGTGGCTTCTACTCTGGTTCCAAAAGAGGAGTCATGGGGACTTGAGAGGCCACAGCTTAATCTCAGTGGTCTGTTTATTGTTGGAGGTCGTCACCATGGTGTCTCCTCTCCCCACGAAGTTTATTTGTCTGTGACTCAACCAGAAATCATGTGGATCTCAAAGTCATGGTCTTCAAGGATATGGACTAGTCCAGAGAGGTAGCAAATTACTTGGACCCAGCACCAAAGCAGGTGCCACAGATGATGCTAATGATTAGATCCAAGGCATGTTAAGGGCTGAGCAACATAAGCAATAAGAATGCAGCCGCTGTACTTTGTCTCCAAGATCCAGGCCACCTCAAATATTAATCTGGCTTGGCATCAAAACTACCGCACACTACAGTGTGCTGAGAACGATGTACCCTTCATACATTTCCTACCCTCTTGAGGGAAGGGTTTTCTAATTTAACTCCAACTTGTGAGACATATGTAACCACCAATGCCTAATGTCACACCTGTTCCTCCCATCCTGGCACAGCAGCCAGGTTAGGGAAATCACCAGCTTGTCAGATCCTAGTAGCTCTATTGTCTGCTGCTAACACCTATGTTCAGTGATAGGGCTCGCTATTGTACCGTGACTCGGAGCACCAAGAGGACCACATAACATGTGACACCATTGGTTTGAGATGACCACACAGCAAAAGGTAGACTAGAAGCAGATTGGTGACTGTATTTCGAGGTAAAAGGAAATGGGACATGATTGTCAATGGGGAAGTCGGATGGCTAACATGGCCTACAATTAGATAATGGTGGCTACACACTCTGCATTAAACTTTATAGCATATGGTTAATGTCTCCATAGAGTGACTGCTTTTTATAATCTGCAAGATGTGAGGATAGATAATCAAAAGATGCTTTCTGCTCCACATCTCATCATTGTGATCCCTGCACTGGATCCTGTTTCCTCCACATTCCTAGTAGACCTATAGTGTGGGACCAGCAATCCCCCTCATCAACCTGCCTTTGCCTAGAATATCTCCAAATAATGGTCATTCATCCTAGATGGGAGCTGACTAAGCTTTGGCAACCAGAATTTACAAGATCTAAGGGGAGAAAACCAGGAATGCTGCCATCTACCTTCTCAGAAAAGCTAGAGCCAGGAGGGAGAGAGACTGCAAGCCCAGTGGTTGACATCATCGACTCTGCTTCTCCTTGACGAAGGGAAAGTGCAGTCGGTTCAGGGCTGCAGGCATGGCCGACTATGGAGGAAAATAAATCAGGCATAAAAACTGCTAGAGGTTCCATTAGCAAGATGGAGCAAAAAATAGGATTCCCACATCCCCTGTTGCCCTCTGGGCCCTTCATATTGCTAAAAATAAAGCAAAAAGGAATGGTATTTGCAATGTTAGAGTCCTCGGGAGCTCCCACAAAGCTAGACTTGCTAGGGGCCTTCTTCTTTTCCCTATGGCTTCCTGCCTCCAACATCAGAGTGCTGCCAGGAAAGGGTCTGGTGGAGATGTGTACACAGTCATGATGCTGAAGGACTTCCATCTGAGGGCCCACATCAGGGATGTGGCCAGAGGATGAAGATCCAAATGTGGAGCAAGGATAGCATCCCTGTAGAACAGGTCTAAGCATGTGTGTAGAGCTGGATGAAAGTGAAAGAGACAGCCCACACCCTCTTTTAGAGTCTGGCCTCACATCCAGACCAACTTACAACAAAACAGTGGAGTCCTTTCCTTAGGTCCTGACTCCTTACTTGCCCCAACACCAGAGACTTGTGTTGTAAAGTGATGGTCTACTGGGACAAGGACAGACTTGGGTAACAAACACAGCTCTTGGTGACTGAGCATTGAGCTGCCTGAGTTCAAAGCCTGCCTCTGCCACTTTCTAGATGAGTGACTTTGGACAAGGTTCTTAACTGCAGTTCTTTTGCTAATAATGAGAGACCCATGATGTTCCCTACCTTGTGGGGCCACTATGGGAAGATCAATAAGACATGATTGCTGCCTAGTATTACTGGGGATCTGCTAATAGCATGTTCTCCAGAAAAGCAGCTAAAATCCAAGGCCAGCCAGCAATTCTTGTTCACCCAGCCACTTCTTGCGTAGCAGGACATAGCCTGGACCTAGACTCTGGGTAACAACAATAAAAACATTTGAAGGGGTTGGGAAGATATTTTGGGAAAGTTGTCACCACCTAAGCACAGAGGCCCACATTCAGTCCCCTAAAGCCACATTATAAATTAATTAATTATTAATTAATTAATTAGCCAAACATTGTGCTGTGCACTTGAAATCCCAGCACAGAAGAAATGGATACAGACCACTCTCTGGGACTCTCTGCCTGGCCAGCCTTGCCTACTCAGTGAACTCCAGGTCAGTGAGAAACCCTGTCTCAAAAACAAAGGTTACTAAGGAACAATACACACACACACACACATGTGCGCGCTCAAGAGTTCACACGCACGTGGGAACATACATGTATTCCCCACACAAAAGCCATTAGACAGGGAGGACAGGGTTGGAACCAGTATTTTTTCAGCTCTTGGTTGGGACTAGTGACCACTAGCCTGCATGAAGTCATCACTTACAAAACTCTATAGTAGCACAGGAGGCTTTCCTTGTTGGGCAGTGTAAATGAAAGTGGAGGTTGGACTCTGGAAGCATTCACTTCAAACAAAAATAATCCAGAGGCACATTAAAAACTGACAAAGTCTCTCCCTCCCGCCCTGATAGTAACTTACATCAGAGCTCAGACAAGTTGTTCTCTTCCTCAAGACTAGCAGACGGGAAGTGGGCGACTAGAAAGGAACACTTATCTTTGAGCCACCTGACACTCACCTGGCACCAGATCCTGCCTAATCACCTCACCACCACCTCCCATTTGACAGGTGGCTCAGATGCCCACCATATGGCACTGCAGCCTATAAAGGGGCTGGGAAATCTTAGGTGTGGTTCCAAGAACACAGAGCCCCATAAAACAGCGCTGAGGCCAAGAGCTTCAGAATGGCCATAAACTGCTACTCTAGCAGCAGATTCCTCAGCTGGCTGCTGCACGGTCCACCACCCTGTGAAATCTGGAGACAGCTCTGTTCCCCAACTGAGAGACCCTGCCCAGTTGCAACCCAGAGACACATGACTGATGCCACCTGGCAAGAAGGGTTTTCTTACTGAGTGCTGGTCAGGCACAGGAGACAGCTCTCAGGAGGGCCAAGAGGAAAACAGGAGAGAGCTGGCACCATGTCTTCTGACAGGAAGGTCTATGAAAAGTCCCCTTCATCGTTCCCACCTAATCTCTATGAGTGTCCCAGCAGGTTGAACCTGATTCCCATTCACTGATGAGGAAACTAAGATCCTGAGAAGCCACACAACTAGGAAGCAGCTGGGATCCAGGCCAGGATGCTGAAGTCCAGCTGTGCTCTTGTTCCAGGTTCCTGAGGAGGAGGCTGAAAGATGGGACATCAGGGGACTCGATGGAACTCAATGAGACTTTCCTGGCCTCAGCCTAGTATCTTCCAAACACAGGACATCCAAGTCTCCTGGGAAACCTCCTTCTAAGGCTGAGACAGTCCCAGCAGTGTCTCAGAAGCCAGCCCAAAGCAGCCTCCCTCACTCCAGCCCTAGTTGAAGCATGGAACTGGGCACCAGCTTCTCCTCCACGTCCTGCAGACCTTCTCTCTGCTCCAGACTAAATAAGTTCCACAAATACTGGGGCCGGCCCACAGATGTTGATGGGAGGAAAGTAGCTCACCTTCAGAGAAGGCTTCCAAACTGCTTGCGCCCTTCTCAGATGGCAGCTCTGGTATGGACCAAATGTTGCTATGATCAAGCACCTATCTATAGGGAACTGGGATTCACAGATCTGCAGGGACTGGAGGACAGCTTGCCTAGTAAAGTGCTTACCTCTCAAACAGGAGGATCTATGTTCAATCCCCAGAACACAGTGGAGTGTGTCTGTCATCTTAGTGCTGGGAAGATGCAGACAGGCAGATCCCCAGGCTTCACAGCCAGCCAACCTGGGTTAATTGACAATCCCTAAGTCAATGAGAGACCCTGTCTCCAAAAACAAATTAGATGGCACCTGAGGGATAACATCCCAAGTTGACAAGTACTCATGCACATAAATTCACACATACACAAAACAAGACACACATGCTGCACAGTATCGGTCAGCTATAAACCACTGAGCTGGGGTTGAACCCATATTCCTCTTCCCCAAGCAGGGACAGATAAGCTGCCTCCCTGCTGCACTTCCATCTTTCAATCCCTCTGCAGTGATCACAGCAATCATCTACAGGATATTTCCACTCTGAGCACAGATCACTAATGACCCTGGCCCTCTCTCCCTAGCTATCTTCATAGGTGTTGAAAGGCTAGCCTGACTTCAAATATGGGGTCACCCAGGCCCACCACAATCCCATCACACTTCTTTACAAGACAGAGAGAGAGCAGTTATGTACAAGTATCTCCTCTAGAGAAAAACCCAGGCCTACAGCAGCAACCTACCCTTAGAAGGTACCCAATACACCCTAGAAAGACAAGTTTGCATCCACAGTGACCCGCCTTCAAGGATGGTATGGTGGAGTTTGGATCTTGACTGTCCTCCAATGGTCCACAAGATGGAAGCTTAAATCTCAGGGTGATACTATCGGGAATGAATAGGATCTTTAAAAGGTGGAATCCTGTAGATCTTTAATTATTAGAGGGTATCTTTGAAGGAAATCAGAGGACCCACAAACCTCTTTAGTCTTGTTTACTTCCTGGATTTGATCAGATGAGTTTTGCTAACCAAAAGTTCCTGTCACAGTGTACCCAACATAGGCTCAAAACAATGGGGCCAGTTGACCACAAACAGAAACCTCAATGATCATGAGCCAAGATAAACCTTTCCTTTATTTGATGATTATCTCATGTATTTGTTATAGTGACAGAAAGCACAGTATCTCCCCACCTCTGGGTCTCCTTGGATAACACAGAGCCCTCCTTGTTGGAAGCAGGAAGACCTATCTGGGGATTATGTTAATCAGCCTACAAACTCTTGCCAAGTGTCCTCTAAGACACCCAATCAGTGGCAAAAGCCTCTGAGAAAAGTGATATCCCTAGACCCTCAGAGCCATGGTTTGGTGGGTATCATTCACTCCCAAGAAGCACTCTGCCTCAGGCCATAGGTAAGACTCACCTAACCAGCTGAGTGGGTAATGCCACTGTTAGGTGACCTTTGTCAAATTACTTAGTAGGGCTTATCTGCTAGAAATGGCAAAATGACAGAAGGGAAAATCATGAGGTAAGGAACGAGAGCCATGTTGGAAAGGGGTGTAGGTGAAAAGCTAGGGAGACCCTGAAGAAACCAGCTAGGCTCACTGGGTGCTAGAGGGTGAAGAGAAGTGACTCTGGATCGTGGTGGGCTGCACCGTGGAAATGACCACTGCCAGCTGAAGGATTGCTCTTCCAACCTGTTTCCAAAGCCCTGCTCCCCAGCTCACAGGGCTTCCTGATTCCTTCATCCACTCCGCCCCTTCACAAGGATATTCATTTATACACAGTAGTGTGTACCAGATCCTGGTTCCACTAAGGCCCACTTCCTAATCTAAGTTAATCCTGATTATCAACTTGATTGTGCTGAGTGATACATAGACGCTTAGTGAGTGCACCTGTGGATGTGTTCATGAGGATGTTTTCAGAGAGTTAACTAAGCAGAGACTATCCATCCCGGATGTAGCGAGCACCATCCAACAAGCTGGGAGTCCCCAGGGAATAGAAGTCAGGAAGGAGGAAGCTGGATGACACAGATCCCTTCACATTCGTTCTCATCCCTCTTGCCTTTCCTGGCCATGAGCTTCCACCATGATGGCCAGACACCCTTAAAACCATGAGTCAATATAAATCTTTTCTCTTTTAAGTTGAGTGTGTCCAATATTTTGTTACAGCAACAAAAAGGCCCATTAACACACTGCAGGAGGCTATGACTGTCGCCTTTCATGGCACAAGGTGCTGCTTGATGTGTTTCAGTGATCTTCATTTGAGGAGATCAACCTGGTTATACAGGGGACCTTATCTGTGGTCACAGATCCTACCTAGACCAGGAAGTGGGAGAAGCTAGGATGGATGTGGAGACCTGAGCCTTGGGCCTCAAAGGTAAGAGAAAGAGGCCTGGAGACAAGAAGACACGAGGCAAGAAGGAGATCCTCCCTTCAGATGCCTTGACCAGTGACACTGATTTAAAACTCTGACTTCTTGAGCTGTAGGAACTGGGTAATCTTCTCCTTCTTATCTAGTACTAAATGAAACCCAGGATCTTAGACAAGCTATGTAAAGCACTTGACTGGGCTATTTCCTCAGCTCTTTATTTTTATTTTGAAATGGGTCTCATTAATCACCCAGGTTAGCCTTGAACTTACAATTCCACAACACCACGCCCTGTGATCACACTGTGTTAAGGTACTGAAGACTGTGGCCATTGGTCCCAGCAGGGAAAGGAAACTGGTGCCCAGTCACCTGGGAAACATTTCACACTACCTGTATGGCTCTAGCCAGTGAAGGTCAACTGATGACCAACAGATGCTGCTCTACCTCTCCATAGCTCACAGTCATCTGTTTCCTTCTCTGCCTCTCTTCCACAAGCCTGGGCACCTTGCAACTTCTGCATGGAGATCCAGGGATGCAGCTTTCCTGAGTGATACCCCATGCTGGGATAGGCTTTTCAGTGATGTAGCTGCCTCTGAAGCATGTGTGCTCCTGAAAGTAGCTCCTCACCTGTGGTCCTATACGTAGCCCAGCAAACAAATTGGTTCACTGAGCTAGCCTTGAGTGGGGTCATTCATTTGGCTCATTGTCAGCATCCTATCTGGGGTAAAGAGACATTTTTGGCACACAACAATCATGCTACACGTGACATTTACAGTTCTTATCTGTTACCTTTTGTCTTGCGTGTGTCTGGTGTGCATATATACATGCTTGCTTATGTGTGGGTGACAACAGCCAAAGGTTGATGTTAGGCATTGCCCTGGACCACTTGTCTCCTTAGCTACTGAAACAGGATCTCTCAAAGGTAATCTAGTTAGCCTGCTTGCCTCAAGGACCCACTAACTCCACCTCCCAGCTACTGGAATAATAGATGGGTCACTACACCCACAAGCTTTTACATGGCTGCTGGGAATTCAAGCTCCGGCCTTCTTGTTTGTGCTGCAAGTGCTTTATCCACTGAACCATCTCAGACACAGCTCTGTCAACTTAAAAATTTTAAAACCAAATTTTCAAAGTAGAAATTAAACAAGATGCTATATTTTCATTTATATCAGGCTACAGTCCCTAAAACTTAGCCAACACAACCAATATCTAAAAGAAAGAACATAAACGTGAACAAATTGTCCTTTAAAAAGAAATATTTCTCAGGGCAGTGGCAGCTCATGCCTGATCTCTGAGTTTGAGATCAGCCTGGTCTACAGAGCAAGTTCCAGGACAGCCAGGGCTACACAGAAAAACCCTGTCTCAAAAGAAAAAAAAAAAAATTCTCAGCACTCCAGCCAGAGTCAATAATATGAGGAAGTCAGAGCTTAGGTTTCAAAACTAACCACAGACAGAGATAAAACCCATAGAGCCACCACAGTCTTTTAGATGAACATACTCCATTTCCCTCCTGTCCCTCCCTCCCTCTGTCCCCTCCCCTCTCTCTGCCTCTCTCTCTCTCTCTCTCTCTCTCTCTCTCTCTCTCTCTCTCTCTCACACACACACACACACACACACACACACACACGCTGAGGAGACCCCAACTGGGGAAAGTAAGAATAAGAGGCCAGTCACCCCCTCCCCAACTTCTCTTCACTACAGGGTTCACAAACCTCCTCCAAGTATAAGGGATTCCCACCTTGTACTTTCCCACGTATACGCCCTGCTTTCCATCTGAGGTCCTTAAAGTTCTGGAGAGATAGGACAGTCCATGAGCCCTGGTCTCAGACAGTCTGATTAGAACGGCCCTCAGATCTCAAACAAAGAATGCTGGTACAAAAGTACTTTCTTTCCTGTCAAGCTTGAGTTGACCGTGTGCCTACTGGAGCTACAGTAGCAAGCCAGCCTCCAGATGAGGAAACCAAGTTGGAGGGACAGAAGGAAAGTAGGTCCTTGAAGACACCAGATAAGTTCAAAGACCACAAGACAGTAAAGTGAGCATTGTCTTACTGACCTGGTTTAAGATCTATAGCCGAAAAAGGTAAAGGGTTCAAGAGAAGAGAATCCCACTACCTTCCTGGTATCTCCTGGCTCCACTGCTCACATCCAAGCTAAACCATGCCAAAACACCCTACCAACAATAAATAGCAGATACCAGACAAAGGCCAGCCACCAAGCCAAGCTCCCACAAGTCCCAAAGGTAATATGTATAGTTCGTGAACATGACCAGAGACTGAATCACAGTTCTTCAAAGTCATGGGCGCCACGTCACTGAGCTGCTCACAGAATCCACTATCTTCCCTACTTTCTTCTTCCTTCTCCCTGCGGTGCAGGAACTGAATGCATTAAACAGTTAGTCCTCAGCTAGGGAAAGCAAAAGACAAGTCAAAGGCCCACGAATATTCATCTTCTTTTCCCTTGTGGAAAGCAGCAAGAAAAGTCCATGACTCCATTGCCTCCTGACCCCTCACAGTCCTCACATGGCCACCCAGTCCTTCTGCCTGAATACAGAATGTAACCCAGACTCCTCACCTCCAAAGACCAGTGCTGCCTATATACTCATCTAGGTGACCTTCCCCAGCCTGTGTACCTGAGGTCTGGGGTTAGGTACCCTGTATGACAGGAGTCTTCCATTGAAACAATGAATGTCAAAAGACCTATAGCATCTTTGCCATGCTTCCTGTTTCACATAGGGTTATCATTTCTTACAGCCAAGAAAGGCCTTGAGCACAGCTCCTGGTACCCCTCCCAACAGCAAGAAGCCCTTCTAGGCCATTTACTCCTTGGAAGATAGAGCTGTTGGTGCTGATTCATTTCTGGGAATTCCTCACCTTCTACCCCAACTCTGCACACAAGCATACAATTGGGATTCAATAATTGTTTATTGTGTAAACAAAATACAAATGACCTGGAGCTCTGGCTTACACACTAAGACTGAATTTTTCAATGTCCTGGCTCATTTTCTACCTTCTGGGGTGGCTTTTGTGACCTCAGGTGATGGACCTCCGCTACTGAACACCTACCCTTCAAGGGTGCTCCTTAACCCATCCGAAGCAAAGTGGCCAACGTTGGAGCTCTATCAACTCTGGCTTCCTACAAGTGGGCTAGCTCTATCTACCTTCGGGCTCTCTGTGATTCCACCTCTCTCCAATGCACCCAGTGCTCCATTAAAGAACTCTTAAGTTTGTCTGGCCTCAAAGCAATCCTCTGATCTAAACATCAGACCCAACAGGGCAGCCAGTGAAGCAGGAAGACCACTGAAGCTTTCGGGCTCATTTGGGCTGGCAAAGGGGCACCCCTTAGGAGGCAGCTTGGCTGCAGACTGGCACATGGGCATGCACAGAGGGGCTAATTATCAGTCAGATTCTACAGTTCACCTCTGCAATTTTGTTTCCCAATGTGTAACAAAGCCCAGCATGGCTTCAACTCCAACAGGATGTTTTTGTTCGAGCTAACATCACCCCCTCCATCCATGTGGCTGCAATTCAGCTCAGTACAGTGCAAGGAGGAACTTGGCCTCTTTCAGCAGTGGCAAGTGGCTAGCTGAACAGAGGTCCCTTCGTGGTGGGAATAGGATGGAGAAGAAAACAAATTTGTGGTTTCATCAAATACAGCTGAAGGCTGTCTGCTGGAGGGAACTGCTATCCTACACTTACTTCTCAAAGCACATAAAATGGCCTTTCTTCTGTGCAAGTCAAGCTCGAGACACTTCCAGAATATTCTACCAAGCTACCAGCAAATGGGGGTAAGGTAGCTTTGGAGTTCCACCCTCAGGGCGCACACACACACACACACACACACACACACACACACACACACACACATCCCACTAATGCCTAAGTCCAGGAGGGAGTCTTGCCTTCTTAAAGCCTGCATTCTGGTGAAGATGGTCTAAAAAGGCTGTACTCTGGCTTCCAGAAGGAATTCAATGCCCTCAAAGCTCAAGAAGCCTCGGACAACAAGGGGAATCACCGCCCAAAAGATAAATGTAACTAACATGGAATATTTGCGAGCGATTGCTGAATATGCATCTGTTCTCTGACTCACTCAATATCTCCTAAGTACCCATTTGTGTCATGTCACATGCTCAGTGCTGAGAACACTCAGACAAATAAAGACACACATCCTGCCTGGCTCTGAATCCCAGAGTGTGGAGTCCGCACCGGGTCCCATGAGGAGCTTAGAATCTAGCCAGAGACCTAAGCACAGGAAGTGCTCTGGAGTCTCAAGGACCTGCCTCATCCTCACCTACACAGGGCTTAGCATGAGGTGGCCTCAAGTCAACTTTAACTAAGTGCCACCTTGTGCCTGCATACATACTGATGGTGGTCACTGTCTTCTGCGCACATCTCCCATGCTGCATGGAACTCTGTGGTCTTCTCCCTATAGCTACAGAAAGAGGGAGTTCAAGGAGGGCCAGCTAGGACCAGCCAGCTCCCTGGCAGAGGAAGCAAGAACTAATCCCAGGTACCTGTGTTTCCTTTCCATCTCACCACACAGATGAAGAAGACCCTGTCCATTTCTCACACAGCCTCAACTCTATCACCGCAGGCTCCTCTGAAGGCACTGTGAGCAACACTCTTGGGACCCTCTTCCCAACCCAGCCCAAGTGTGGGGCAAGAGACCCATGAGCAAAATATTTGCTTAATTCAGACAGTGGTAACATCAACCTGGCATGAAATGGAGCTGGAGGTGGGGAAGAAAGTCTTCTGGGAATTCAGTGTACAGAAACAAGTTTTGTGCATCTCAGTACACATAATCCCCAACAAAAAAGCAAAGTTTAAGGACAAATACCAGGTGCTATGCAAACCTTGCAGCAGGTGCCTGACCGGGCTCTGTGAGTCAGAGATAGATTCCTAAGTAGGGCACTGCCTGAGTCTTCCTTCCCTGAATGGCCCAAGGGTCCTTCTGCCTGATCCCCTGCTCCTCAGAACCCTATGGGAACACAGCTCCTGAGGCACAAAGGGCCACTTGGCCCTTCTTACTCTGGTGTCCAGACTCTGGGACCTAACAAAGCTCTGCCCTATGGGAGAAGCACCTCTGCCCTCTAAAGCCTCCTCCAACCCCTTCTGCAGTTGTGTCCATCTAACTGAAAACATGGAAGTTGACAGTACCAGACAGAACTTTCAGGGGAAAAAAAAAGAAATCGATATTCACACAAAACACAGGCGATGTGTAGAGTCACAGGGGAGCTTCAGAATCATCGGGTGGAGTCATCATTAGGTAAACTGAGGCTTTCTAAAATAAACCCATTTAAAGTGAAGTCTTTGAGACCAAGTTTCATGTAACCCAGACTGGTCTCCAACTGATAATTCCACCTCCACTTCCCAAGTGCTGGGATTCTAGGCATTTTCCACCACATCTGGTTTATAGGGTGCTGGATATTAAGCTCAGGTTTGCATGCATGTTAGGATTCTACCAACTGAGCTAGAGCCCCGTCCTAAAGTGAGGAGGTGTTTTGTAGTCCAAACTTTTTCCTCTCCTCTCTCTATGGTCCATCCTTCCTCCTTCCTAAAGAGGGAGTGAGTGTGGGGTCAGAAGTAAAGGGAAAGGGGCATCTCCATTTTTCTTTCGCTCTAAGCTCTGGCTCTATTGTTAATACCACACCCCCACATTCCTGCAGGTCTTTAGATGCCAAGTTCCCTGCAGGGTCCTCCTCTTCCTTGTTTCAGCTATCCAGGCCATGGCAACTGAAGGAACCAATGGTGCTCAACCTTCCTAACCTTGTGACCCTTTAATACAATCCCCTTATGCTGTGGAGACCCCAAGCCACAAAATTATTTTCATTGCTACTTCATAACTATAATTTTGCTGTTGTGAATTGTGATGTAAATATCTGATATGCTGGATATCTGATATGCAAATCCCCAAGAGGGGTCACAACCCACAGGTTGAGAACTGCTGACCTAAACTAACAGCCATTTGTTCAGTACTTATAAGATGCTAAATGCTTCTTTAACTTCCTCAAGACCTCCATGGGCTGGTATTTTTGGAGTTCAGTTTATGCATGGAGGTTGAAATGGACATTAGGTAGGAGTGAGTTTTAAGCTCACATTTGTTTTACTGCAAGACAGACCATCAGGTTCTTATGTTCTGAATTTAAGAGGCTCAAGCTCAAAATGAGGCTACCTCTTTCCATTTTGGATGCAAGCAGAAGATCCCTAGATCCCTGGACTGATGGTACTGTCTGTTGCAGCAGCTGACCTAGCCTGACAAATACTTGCAGTTCGTTCAGTGTTTTCATGACCACAGCACACGTCACAGACCAGACACTATAATGTAGTTCATGAGGAATCGGTAATTATGACAGACTGGGTAAGACAAGGAAACAAGCAGCAATTCAAGGAATGCCATGGAGAGACCACTGGCCTAGAAGCAGCAGAGTGGTCCAGAAGCCATACTGCAAATGCTTATGGTCAGCCATCAGTTCTCCACAGGGTAGTATCATGGAGCAATGTGAAGGGCACTGTGTGGGAGAACAAAAGCTGAGGCTTAAGGAAAGTCTCTAGCAACTACTACCTGTTCCAGTCAGCTACTGCAGACAAACCACCCTGATATACATGTAGTGGCTTAAAACCAATCATTTCATTTTGTTCTTGGTCTTATTCTGAAACCAAGAATGCACGGAGCAATCAGCTGAATAGTTTGTCTCTGCTTTGTGTACGTGAAACTTAAAGGATCCAGTTCCAAGATGGCGTATTCATGGACATCTACTACATACATGCTCATTCCTTACCTACTTCCCCATACTCACTGCACTTCATCTGTCTTTTTCCTGCCTCCCCTCTACTCATATAGTATCCCTTCCTCCAGGTCCTCTCCTGGAACCTTGGACTTACACATGGTGGTCTCGAAGCAGTCAGATACCCTGCACAGGGTCACTGAATTCCAGACAGCAAGTGTCCCAAGAGACAAACAGAAACAACAAGGCATCCTCCTACTCAGCCCAGAAAGTTATGTCAAGTTCCTTCTGCCCCATCCCACTAGTTCAGAGCACTTCACAGCTAGCCTTGACTCAAAAGCAACAAAGTCAAAGCATAAATAACAGGAGCTGAGAGAGCTGAGGTTTACCCATGGCTCTCTGTGACAACCAACAGACATGATATCATCTACCAACACCTAGAGGCCTCAACCCCCTTCAGGACCACCAACCAGGCATAGAGCCAAAAAGAAAACTTAGCAGTTCTGTCCACAGGGAGCACTCCACATGGGAATAGAGATGCCCACTGCAGCAGATGCCCATGTGGGCCAAGGAGGAAAAGAAAGGCTAGCTGAAGAGAGGGAGAATGGCCCTCTGGGGAGGTATATTCCTAATCAGTTGAACTAATCTGCAAGGGGTAAGAAGGTAGAGGTTGGAGAGGAAGACCTAGGCCACAAAAGGCCATGCAAGGCCACCTCCACCTTCTACTGCATCTGGACCTTTCTGAACCATGCTCTGCTATGCTATCTCCAGGTCTCCTGGCAACAGGGATATAGCTCAGATCTGCAACACTATGTAGCCACAGCCAGCAGTTCCCGAGAGATATTGATAAGCCACTGCTGGGTGAAGAGCTGCCCAACACCTCAGGGCTGAAGAGAGTTGGTAAATGGCAACCATCTTTTCTCTGCCTCTACCTGCCCATCCCACCCAACTCAGAGAAGCTTGGCTACAGCCTGCCAGTCTCTGGGGCCATCCTGACTACCCAGCCTGGAGAAGAAGGGCAGCCATGGCCTGGATGAGAAAGGCCTGGCCTCTGATAGCTACTTCCGATTCACACACCGGATGCTGTGCTGACAAACACCTGGGACAGCAGAGGCTGTGGGTGGCAGCTGAAAATAGCAGAACTGGCTGCAGAGGAGCCTCTTCTAAATCCTCAGGGTCTTGTTATCCCTCCCTCATGGGCCACAGGGATGCACCTGGCTGACATGTGTACATGAGGCCTTCTCAAAGCTTGTGCTTAAAACCAGAGAAGCCTGCTGTGCCAGAGTATGAGTACAGTGATCAGAAAGCACAAAAACAGCCTGTTGAGGGGCAAGGCTTGGAGGGTAGCCCCAGCCCCACAGTTTCAATGGGCTCATCTGGCCACTCCCTCCCTGGCCAATTCAATTCCCTCTCCCTTCTCTGGATCTCAAGTTCTTGGTGTTCTGCCTTCTCATTTTGACAGTAAGGATTGAGGGTGGTACACTGCATCTCTTATTTCTTCTGTGAATTTATTGTACTGATCCAGCTAGCTGCTTGCTAAGACAGGCATATGGATATACAAGTTGGGCACTGCAGAGCTTCAGGGGCCACTGCTGGTAACTACAATGTATGTGGGGTGACAGGAACCATGCAATGTGACCACTGGCATTACCAGAAAAGAAAGGTCTCACATGACCCCCCACATCCCTAGGGAAAGGACAGTCTTGTTTATAAAGATTTGCTAACTGACCAATCCATCTCCCACTTCCAAATATTCTACCCACAGGGTTTGGAATTCACAAGGTCACGACAACCAATTACCTAGAGAGAGATAGAAAGGTACAATAATGATGCGTTTCCAGGCTAAGGGGGTCCAGAGGACAGGGAGTAATCCTTCCAAGGCAAGGAGGACCACACCCACTGAGGGGTTTCCTGAACCTCCCTGTCCTGTGACATCATTTCAATAAGCCAAAGACTCAGATCTATCTATTTCACTTGCATGGCTTCCCTTCCATCACCAACAGTCTCAGAGTTTGAAAGAGAAGGGCCAGTGAGGTTGCTCAGCAGGTAAAGCATCTGCCGCCAAGTCTGACATTGCGAGTTCAATCCCCAGAACCCTTGTGATAGAAAGAAAGAACAGAGTTTGAGAGAGACTCGGGTAGCACACTGAGATGAGATAGCAGAGGGCACCCTTCCACATCAGGATCTACAGCTCTGTTGCTTAACAGGAAGACTTGGCTGGTAAGTGTCATCTAACTTTTCTGCTTCTCCATTCTCTCTCTCTCTCTCTCTCTCTCTCTCTCTCTCTCTCTCTCTCCCTCTCTCTCTCTCTCTCTCTCTCTCTCTCGTGTGTGTGTGTGTGTGTGTGTGTGTGTGTGTGAGATGTACCATGGTTGACGTGTATGCACATGTGTTTGGAGTGCTTGTCTGTGGGTGGGCCACAGAAATCAGCAACCAAGTGTTTTTCTCAATCATGTTTCTGCCTTATTTCATAAGCTAGGGTCACTCATAGCTCCTGCTAGACTGGCTAGCCAGTCCACCTATCTCTGCCTCCCCAGCACTGGGATTACAGGCAAGTGCAGTCACACTTAACTTTCATGTGTGTTCTGGGGTTCCAAATGCAGGCCCTCATGCTTGAATGGAAAGAACTTTAATATCTGAGTCATCCCCCCAAATTCTATCTCAACCTTTTAAAAACATGTTTGAATTATGTATCTTACGCTTAATCCATTTGAAGGACACATTATTAAGCAGATTGATAATGCTCAAAACTCACCCAAATATTTATTTTGTGCTTCTATGTACCCTAATAGAGGCTTTGGCATGTGGGCCATAGATTGTAAAACACAGTTAACTATGTGTGATATGATATAAATTTCACACCAGCTCTGGAGGTGAACCTGCACAACTGTATACAGCACACCTACTTCTTCAGGGTAGGTAAAGGGGAACACCCCACTTTCTGACAAAACAGCTCATGAATTTAAGAGATTTGGCCAACACTTCAGATCCATTTTAATGCTGGTATTATGGGATTCTCTGCACTTACCCTAGGGCCTCCCACCTCATGGGGAAATGGTGCTTGAGTCTCAAGATACTCCTTGTTGTTTGGTGGTGGTGGTGGTGGTGGTGGTGGTGGTGGTGGTGGTGGTGGTGATATGTGCATGTATGTGGGGGGGGGGGTTAAACATTGATACAGGGTCTTATGTATTTTAAGTTGGCCTTGAACTTGATTTGTAGCCAAGGATGATCTTGAACTTCTGACGCCCCCTGCCTCCACCAAGCCCTCTATAACTGGGGAACTGAGCCCAGAGCTTTATGCATTCTAGGCAAACACCCTACCAACTAAGCAACAACTCCCAGTCTCTCAATACACTTCTTAGTCCTACATCATTAGTTCCTCTAGACTCATAAGAGATCCATTGTACAACAGGCCCTGGGATATAGGGCACAGAGGTCAATAATACTGTGTAGATTCATACCCAGATCTACCCCACACTAATGTGTTGGCCTGGACTTCAATTCCCTAATCCAAAAAGTAAGAGTGATAGTACTACCTACCACAATGGATGGTTCAATACAGTATATTTACATATAACGTGCTTAGTACCCACTGACACCAGTAAGCACACAAAATTTCCTATAGGAGTGGAAGAAATTTGATTTTATTCCTCATGCTTATTCTCTAACCTTTAAAACTTTATAAAATAAAGGGTACAAAGGAATGTTCTAGAATTAGCTAGTAGGTTCAAAAGCAAATGACATAGTATATGAGCCAATGGAGGGCCTTACTATAAACAAATTGGTTCAGTCTAGGGACACAGTGCCATGGTAAAGTACTTCCATAGCAAAGGAAGTCTCATCTACAACACTGCAAATAAATTCTTTATATGTTGATCGTGAGTAGGCATAGGCATGTGTGCATGTGCATGTGTGTGTACGAGCATGTGTGTGTGTGTGTGCACATGTGTATATGTGTGCAAGCATGTGTGTGCTCACGTGTGTGTGTGTGTGTGTGTGTGTGTGTGTGTGTGTTCTGTGTGAGAAGATACAGGTAAACAGACACTGGGGAGAATGAGCAGCAACATCTTACAAGCTGGTTTCTGTTTCCACCATTAAAATCATTTTCAAGCCCTGCCTGGCATTTAAATAGCATCACCCCTGGAGCTGGCTGCTTTGGTTTCATTACCGTCTGTGTTCGCAGAGCACAAATAGAAACCTCGTGGTTTTATTAGTTTCCATGCAACTCCGGAGAGATTAGCATGCTAGCATTTCAGCTGCCGACTTAAAAAGGGGATCAGTTAAAAAAAAAAACGAGGTGCTCACATCGTCATGTCACTGGGAAAACGAAAACAGAAAATCTCTGTCATATCTGCTTCCTGCCCATGAACGGAGCACTCCATTCTGCAGCTGCCGTCTCTGCTGTCTAAATGTTTAGTTTGTTTTGTAAGAAATACATAGTCAAGATCACCTGTACACACACACACACACACACACACACACCACATATACACCACATAGATACACACACAATACACATATATCACACACATACCCAAGAAGGGCTAAACTATGTAGAAGGGTCTTATGCAGGTGTGAAGGGTTTTGCTTCCCTTTGCTTCGTTTTGTTTCTGTTTGTTTGGTCTGGGCTGTGGGATGACAACTGGTGTCCTGAACAAGCTCCAGAGCAGCCTCGTACTCTGTGAATCTGCAAACTGTTAACATCATTTATCTGTGACAAGTTAAGATTTAATACGTGGCCCTGGTAACATCAAATGGATATTATGTAATTTAAAGGAGCAATTCCAGTAATTCTCAATGTGCTGGCTGTTTATAGTTTGGGGGGGGCACTTGGGCATTTGGGGAGCACCCCTCCCAATGCTTGCTCCTGCCAGAGGCTTCGTAACCTTCCCCAGCTTTCGTCAGCTGGAAGGCTCCCCAGAACAGTACAGAGATGACCGGTCTGGCTCAGGGCTGCCTTTTAGGATAAGTTGAGGGAAAACTTCAAAGTGAGTTGATTCTCTTGGTCTTCCTTTCAATCACGCTGCTAGCCTATAATCCTGGCCTGTTTATAGACTACAATCTAAGATGACTTTGACTTTTCCCCACACCAAGAGTCAAAATAAAACTTCAGTAGTCATGCAGCTATGTCATCAGAAGTAATAACAGAGTCACACAAACCTAACTCTGAATGCTTTCTTTTTATTTCTTTTTCTCTCACACAATACCTCTCAACCGCAGCCCCCACTCCCTCCATTCTCCCCCAGGTCCCTGCCACACACCTCCATTCTTCCCCAGATCTGATTTTTTTTTTTTTTCTAAATGCAGGCATAATAGTATTCCCAATGTCCTCTGATTAAAACTTTTAAGATTTATATTTTACTTTTTAATTGTGTGTGGGTGTCTGTGGGTACGGGGAATAGTATGCATGCATTTAAATACATGTACCCACAGAAGCCAGAGCTTCAGATCCCCTGGAGCCGGAGGACAGGTTATTGCATGACCCGAGAGCTGGGACCCAAAGTCAGTTCTCTTCAATAGCAGCTCCTGCTCTCAGCCACCGAGCATCTTTTTAATACGGCTTCACATTGAATTTCTCAACTATGTCTCCTCATCAAAGTCAGCATTAAAGTTTTGGGAACACGTCAATCAAAGTTCACTTTTGTGATTTTTTTTAGTAGAGCAAAATCCACTCCTTGGGTCTACTGCCTCAAGTAATGGAATTCATAAAAGGTAAAAATGATATCTTTGAAATTGACCTAAGTGGCTTTGTACTTTTAAAAAAAATCATTAAATCAAGAAAATTGATATCTAAGAAGACCAAGACCCAGACAACGCCTTGTAGGAGACACAATAGCTGCCCTATGTCATGTGTCAACGTCAAAATTCTAAGATGGCTCAGCCCTTAACTCTCCTCTGAGAGCAGAGGTGGGCTGGAATCTCTGCACACTGGTACAGTGGCTGACACAAGACCCTGAGCTGAACACCCAGCACTACAAAAATATACAAAGAGCAAACGCCAGTAAAACAAACTCTGGGCAGAAAGAGAGTCACTACTCATTCTGCAGCTGGCTGCGTGGATCTGACCCAGCAAGGTCAGATACCTCTCAAGGACCTGAGTGCCCACAGGAAGAAAGTGAAAACCCGTGGTCAGTGGTGAGGGGTGGTCACAGGAAAAAGGGGGCAGGGAAGTAAACAGACCCACAGACAATACTGTTTAACTCCAGAGGTGTGTTTTGATTTTTTTCCCCCTATTGACAAAAGAGTGTGTGTGTGTGCGCACGTGCTCTACCACTGAGTTACACCCCCAGGCCCTATTTTGACATTGTCTCTCAGCCCTTAGGTTAGCCTCGAAGTCAAGATCTTGCCATAGCCCACCAATGTTAGAATTACAAAAATAATTATTAAAAAAAACATTAGAAATAAATAAAATGTTCTTTGGTCTTCTTTGAGCTGGAAAGATGGTTTAGGAGTTAGTAGAACTGGCTGCTCTTCCAGAAGATCCAGGTTCAATTCTCACCACCCATGTAGCTGCTTATAACCATCTGTAACTGCAATCCCAGTGAGATCCAATGCTGTCTTCTGGCCTCCAGAGGTACTGCATGCTCATGGCACAGAAACATACATGCTAACAAAACACCTACACATAAAATAATAACACAAAATAAAAACGTAAAGTCTACCTTCTTAATTGTTTATCATGGTGCAGCTCAGTAGCGACAAACATATTCACATTGGTGTGCAAGTCTCTTCTGCCGAGCTGAAACTCTAAGGCCATTATATGAGTGATCACCCTACCCTGAGGAACCACCAGTTTCTGTGAGTTTGGTGATCCTAGGTGCCTCGTTGGAGCAGAGTCCCATCTTTCGTGTCTAGGTTACACCACCCAGTTCAATACAGTAGAGGTCTGTGCTCAAGGTCCTTCCCTCTTACAGCCGGACAACAGCCCTTGTGTGCCCATGCTACATTTGGTTTCTCCCTTCACCTTCTAGTAGATTCTGGGTGGTTGCCACTTTGGGCTATTAAGGGTACCACAGCTCTCAGTGTGAGCACACAGAGAGCATTCAGATCCTTGCTCTTAAGTTATGGGACATAGACCAAAAATGGAAACACTGAACCACGATAGTTGATTTTTAGTTTTGTGGAAACCCTCCCTCCTAGCTTCCAGGGGCTCCAGTCTCTCTACGACCTCTCCAACACGTGTGAATTTTCTGGATTTTGTTTTTAATAGTACTCATACCAGCAGGTGTGAAGTATCTTCTTTTATAAGATTAAAAAAAAAAAATGCTTCTGTCTGGCCTACATCCCCATTTCTACAGTGTTCTACGTTGTACAATGAACATACAGTACTCAGGATTAAGGACAAAAATGTAAAACACTGAAGTCAAAAAATAAATCTTATGAAGAAAATAGGTTACGAATGAATATAAGAAATGGATTTCTTTTCGTGTTGTTGCGCTGTTTTGTTTTGTTTTAAGAGCTCTGCGAACCGTTGCGTTTTCCTGCAGGTTTGGTTGACAACATCATTCCTGCTCACCTTAAGAATCCATCACCTGCTTGGCTCTGGTGCCTGTAATTCACAGGCCATCAGCCCAGCTCCTGGGGACACTGAGAAGGAAGTGCGCAGAGAGAAGGCAAAGGGGAGCTGCTGCTGGTCCGTAGTGATCATCACAGGGTCCAGTTAATTGAACAAAGTGTCTGTGAAAACCTGCACTATTGCAGAGACAAAATCACTGTGCCCAGTGGTTTCCTACTGGTCTGCTCCACTCCTTGGAGGTGAGGCAACCTGACATTCAAATAGGACCAAGAAGAAGGGGCTGGAGACAAACTCTGCCAGTCACACTGGATCCAGCCTCCAGCCTCCAGAGGAGAAGAGTCATTGCTCCTGGTGTGACTGTCTCTGTATCCTTCTGCACATCCCACCGTCTCCTGTGTGCTTCTGGGGGTGTCCGTCTGTCTGTTTTCTCTTTTTCTAGCTCTTCTTTAAAATGAATTTTTAGTTAGCATGCCAAGAAATGGGTTCCACAGGACATTATTTTCATACATATATTCCACTGTGCCTTCCGTTTGTTTGTCCTCCCTCAGCATCACCTCCTATCCTTCAGCCCCGCTGGTCCGCTCCCCCCCCCCCCCCCCCCCCCCCACTTTCACCTTCTTCTTTTATGGCACATACACCTATACATCCCTTTCTCGTTACACTCTTTTTCTTTCCTTAGACCTTTCCCCCTCCCATGATCCCGTTTCTACACACACTCTCTCTCCACAGCTTGCAGCAAGATTGAACTGGTTTCCAGTCACAGCCCTCAGGCAGACTGGAGACTAGGCACTTCCAACTGTCAAGGACTAGAAAACAGGGAACCTCACTGCCTCAGGAGAAGGGGGACCCAAAAAGTGACCAGAGAGGACAAGCTGACTGCACAGAAGCATCACAGGTAAGGTTATCTGACATCCCCACAGAGTAGGTGATATCCATGTACCACCTAAGTCTTTGCTATCCAGGCCTGCACTCAGGGTCTGAAATCTACTACTCTGGACTTGTTCTGTGTGTCCCAGCCATGAGTCACGAGCAAAGAGAAATGGGAAAGCTCTTGCCGGGTCCATTCTAAGGCGGGCAGTGGTAGCCTCAGGAGATCATGGGTACTAGTTCTCCTTGCTGAGGGAGCAGAAGAGCACCAGCACTTGGGGGGACTTCAAATCCTCCACCTACCATGAGCTGTGGTTGCACTTGCCCCTGAACATGCTTTGTCAAGTCCCTGTTTGTTGCCCACCAACCACCTAGTTTACAAGCCACCATCCACTCCAGTCCTCCCACACCCAAGTTCACTCCCAAACAAGGAGAGAGCATTTCCTGGTCTCTTAGGAAGACAGGAGAACAAGAACAAGATAGGGCAAGGAAACTGACGAATATTCAGGCTCTCCACTTGTAATCCATGCATGTCAAAGGCAGGGCCAACAAGCCTGATAGGCTTTCTACAGTTAGAAGCAATTCTGAGAAGAATATCCCAGAAAATCTTGTCCTAAATCTCTTATGCAAACAACATCATGGTAGGCTGAGAGGTTGCTCAGTGGTTAAGGCTGCTCTCTGCTCTTTCAGAGGAACTGAGTTTTATTCCCAGCACCCACATCAGGCAGCTCCCAACGACCTGTTAACTTCAGCTCCAGAGTATCAGACAGCCTCTTCTGATCTCCACAGGTAGTAAATATCCACATAGACATATGTGAGTATCCATAAATAAAAATAATGATAAATATTTAAAATAGTAATATTAAAATATAAATTATGGCTCCAGATATCATCATGTGTGAGAGAGATTTTATTTCAAGTCACAATCTTTCTCCCTCTCCCCCACCACAAGGTCTCACTGTGGAGCCACCTGGAACTAATGGACCTTCTGCGTCAGCCTCACAAGTGCTGAGATTACAGGCCTATACCACTGCACCCAGCTTTACAATTCAACGTTTCATTTTAAAAAAATCTTTGGGCCTTCAAATTAAACTCTGACCATAGTTCATGGTCATGCAGCACCTTCTCTAGCTATCTCTGCCTAAATGGTAGCATTGTGCTCTAGTGTGTGTGTTTAAAAACCAAAATTAAACGACACCAAGTTCCACAGAAGTTCCCCAGGATGAGAAAGCACTGTGGAAAAAGGAAGTGAGGGGGAAGGCAACCAGATGGAAGGCAGAGAAGAAGAAAGGGATGTTAGTGGTCATGTTTAAGGTTGAAAGTCCACTGGATCTGGGATTTCAAGAAAATCAGGTGAAACAGCGTGGCAAAATCAGGGGCGTCAGGGTTGGTGGCAACACCTGTGATGGCAGCACTCAGGAAGCAGAGGCAGGAAGATCATGAATTTATGGCCAACCTGGGCTATATAGTGAGTGACTCTGTGACTCTGTCTCAGAAAAGACCACACACACACACACACACATACACACACACACACACATGCATGTGCTCACAAATTACACTGGAAAAACAGTTAAGGATATAGCTCAAGTCGTAGAGTACTCACCTAGCATGCTTTCGGCCCTAGGTTCTATACTGAATGCTTCAAAAACAAAAGCAAAGGGGAAAGAAAGTAAATATGATGTTTTAAATAATTTCAGTATTGGCCACATACAGAAGCATTAGTCACACAGGTAATGAGATCGTACAGGAAGATGACTCCCAGGCTCGGCTTGAGGATGTTAAGTATATCCATTCTGGCCCTAGAGTGCCAATTACATTTCCAAATTGGCAATTAGACACAATGTCCCAAAGACAATTACCAAATAATGCCAAACACAATGCAAATTCCATCTAAACGAGAGCTTTCTTTTGAAACTCTCCTTCTGCCCCTTGCCCAACTCATCCCTACACACACACACACACACACACACACACACACACAGCTGCCGAAGCGAACTGACTCTTTTTCACCCCCACTAGTCAAGGCACCATGGTGGTGTGAATAATTAAAAGCTAGGATGAATCAACCAATCTATAATTTCGTCACCAAAGCTTGTCACCAAATCAAGCCTCACCCCTCTCCTTCATCCCTCTCAGAGTTTCTCTGACAATTGACACCAAAATGTAGAAAGATGGGGCTGGAGAGATGGTTCAGTCAGTCAATAGAGAGCTTGCCATACAGACATGAGATCCCTAGGACCCACGTACAAAGCTAGGCTTATGTGTGTGCTTAGACTCCCACTACTGAGAGGGTGAGTTGGACTTACTAAGGTATACTGGCCCCCAAGCCTAGACTATTTGGTGAACTCAGACCAGCAAGAGAGAGTGTCTCAATAAAAACCAGGTGAAGCTGATGAGATGGCTCATCTAGAAGTGTTTGCTGAGCAAACCTGACAACCTGGGTGTAATCTCTGGAACCCACATAAAGACAGACAGAGAAAATAGACTCCTGAATATTGATTGTCCTCCACATGTGTGCCACAGCATGCACAGACAACAACAAATATTATTTTTAATGACTAAAGAATGACAATCAAGATTTTGCTCTGGACACACACACAGAGAGACATGAATCTGCACCTACCATTGTCCCCCACCACCCTAAGTGTCTTGCATTTCTTTTTAGATCACTCAATTCCTGCCCTCAAGGAATCTGAAGACTGCTCAGGGTCACTCACAGCTGAACACACCCCATGAGAAGGGACCTGGTTTTAGTTCAGCTCAGTCTGACGGTTCTGAGTCCAAATGGGCAAGAAGGAAGAACCAGTCTTCATTATTTTTCCCTGACACCTGGCTCAGTTTCTGGCACAGTATGTATGCTCTGATAAAGGCAAAACCAACGGCGCTAACATTAACCAGAAGATCTTTGGGTCTCAAGGTACAGGGCCGTTCTTCATGTGGCTGCCAGAGACCCGAGGAAAGTTCCTTCTAAGTTCCCCTCCTTTGACAATGGAACAACCCAAAAAGAACATCTCAAGGAAAGTCCCAGACAGTTGGAGCTATGAAAACACTTCTAGTAGTGGGGGTGGGGGAGGAAGGGGGAAGCACTACTTTCACTGTTTGCTAGAATCCTTGACATATACAAAGGAAGATAGCACTCTTTGCCCTTAAAGATACCTTTTAGGCTGAGGTTCCCTTCCATCTGGTAACGTCCACCCTGGGTCCCTGTGGAAAGTGCCCTGACTTGAACCCTTCCAGTAGAGTAGCTCACAGCTGACCTCCTAGACCACCCCACACCATGTGGCACTAGCTGTAGCCTTTAATTTTGCAAGATGGTGGTTTGGCTAACTGGCTACCCTGGACTTCGTGAAGCCACACCCCTCACAGTGGGACCAACTGGCAAGAAAAAGAACCCACACATTGGCTGGTAACTGGCATGCTACTCCCTGTAAACTACAGAAAGCCACCCTGGCTACCACAAAGCCAGCCCCAAAGCTCTTTGGGAGAGGACACCCCAAGAGACAACTTTAATAGTGAGCATTCAACCTAGCAGCAGGCCTACCCCCCACCCCAAAACACCTCATCTAACTGACTGACATTAGCAAACCTTCCTCTTCTTGTCCATTCTGGCCACTTCATGCCACAGGAGAGCTGGGAATGGACATGTTCCATAATAAGACCATCTTCAGAGACAGCCTTGCTGTTCATTCACATCAGGCTCTGCATAGCATCAGCAATGCCTGCCTCTTACAGGGCACTCAGGCTGCTCCCTAGACCTTCTGCATCAGCCTTCCAGGTGATCCTTGTACACATGAAAGTTAAAGATCTCTGCTCCCCGCCCCCAGCCCTTGCAGACAGAAACCTGAGTCCAACTGACATTCCTCAGACCTTCTTCTCACAAAGCTAAGTGTATGAGGGTGGGACCCTGAATTTCCTTCTCACTGAGCCCAAAGCCAGGAACACATCAACTCGGAGGCATCTGGAAGAAGGAGACACTGTTGGCCTACTCCTGCTGTGTACAGCAACAGAATTTCAGAGGTTCTGCGGGAGAGTGGCCTTACCTGACCCTGAAAGATTTCTCCATAAGTCTCAGAGTTCTCCATGATGCCCCAGGGCTATGGTGTCACTGCACAAACACAGCCCTTTCCCACGAACCAAAAAGGAGTCTCTCTAGAGGCTCCTCAGCTCTCAAGTCCCGAGAAGGTAGTGTTGGCTGTTGTGATTCACAGATTAGCACAGCCATTGCCACTGAGAGCCAGGGCACCCCTGCTACCCACTTTGGGAAAGAGGCCCTGGCATTATAGTCCAATGTCATCTCAACTGCTTCAAAGAAAGACACAGAGAGAGAAGGGGGTGGTGCAAGCAAGTGGGCCCTAGAGCAAGCACTTACTGCCTGCTACTAAGCACCTCTCGAACATCCCAGCCCAAAGAGCACAGTAGCTTGCTTGTTCTGTGGCAAAGAGAAGAGACCAAGGGAAGGAGGCAAAGGCTTGGTCTCCCTTCTCTCTCAGGCCAAACAGCATGGTGTCTCTTCCTCTCCTCCAGAAACAGCAGCAGGCCCAGGCTTGCAAAGAAAGCATGAACCCCATGTCTTCCCTGAACACTGCCATAAAGTTAGGGAAAGAATCACAGGGCTGTGCTCCTAATATGAGTCTCAGTCTGACAGGGGGAAACTGAGGCACCTCCACTGAAGTCCTTGCCAAGGTCACAAGCTGGCTCTTGGTCACTACCCGGGAAGGGGGTTGGGGGGGGAGACTGCTTAAAGCAAGCTCCCTATGAGCCAGACTTCTGCAAGCCTGCGATGAGATCCTCCCAGAAGAGACTCAGCCAGGGCCCTCACTACCAATTTCTCCCAAGGTAACTTCAAGGGCAAGGGCCAGAACATACTTCGGGAAATCCTGCTGTAGAGGCTGCCAAGGAAAAGCTGGTCTTGTTACATAGCACCGTGGTTGGGAGACTGCAACATCCCTGGGAGGCAGGGAACATAATTCTTGGAGCTTTGACCTGCCTGGGCTACCAGGGATGTAATCTACACTCTTCAAGGACATGTTGTTGAGCAGCTACATCTCCAGATGCCTGTTACAATGTTTTCCTTCTGCCAGCCCTATCCTCTGAGACAGCAATGCCATCAAGGGCCTACCCACACCCCTAACATCAACACATCAACCATATTGTCAAGGCACCCTCCATGGATCTTTCTTTACCGACCAGATTTCAATCACCCTAGCTTGCAGTAATCCAAAGCCAGGAGCCCCAATCTCAGTGTGACTTCGGACGGGTTATTGGACTCATGCCGTCAGGTCTGGAGGGTCCTTTCGTTCCCAAATTCTATCTGTTCTAGCCTGTGCCCTTCTGCAGCTACTGTTCAGCGAACCAGCAAAAATAGCTTCTCACTTGGTGGAGCTGTAGTAACTCTCACTTCCAAGAGGCCTGCTAGTACCAGATGTTTGTTGGGCACTAGACATCCATGTTATTGATGCTTCTTATAGGAATTCTACAAAGTAAGTATCAGTGGGATGATACTCTGGCAGATGAGGAAATAAGGCTCACTGTCAGCCAAAGATACCCTCCTGAGTGGTAGCAGCAGCCTTTATTCTGGGTCTATTAACTGTAGAGTCTAAAATATAACAAAAATAAACAGTACAGCAATACAAAAGCAATGCTGGAGGAATAGTTGAGCAGTTAGGAGCACCTACTGTTCTTGTAGAAGACCCAAGTTTGGTTTCCAGCACCTACATGTGGTTCACAGACATCTGAATCTCCAGTCCCAGGGGATCCAACCTCTCTTCTGACCTCCAAAGGCTCCTGCATGCACCTGATGCACATCCATATACTCAGGCATAAATGTATACATAAAACAAAATTAAAATTTTTAATAACCAATGAGAGCAAGTCATCTGGACAAGGCCAGGTCAGGTCCCCCGTGCCTGGGGGATGACAAAGTCTCCCTGGCCACACCTCTTTTGTGTGATCTGACCACAAAAGAGTATGGAGGTCATCTGTGCTGGCAATTGCCAGGACAAGAGGAAACCAGGCAGTGAGGCCAATCTGGAATCTAGAGTTCCAGGGTGCCGATGCTGCAGTCCTGATTGAATGCACCAGACCAGACCCTAAGTAATTACCAAGCCATTATGGGATCTGATATTTATATTAGTCACGAGCTTGTTGGAGAAAATGTGTTGTTTTCTCAGACATAGCCATGGAGACAACACCTCAATAATTTACCACATGCAGACCATCCTTGACCAAGACCAAGGTTCTATAGAGATGATAACCCTGACTGAGATTATCAGTTAGTCTATGCCTTGCCACATGCAGGTCCTGCAGCAAACCAGAGGCCCATCCACAAGTGGTCTATTTCCCCAAACACTTAAAGAGAAGTAAACCGCACACTAGCAGATGAGTAAAACAAGGAGGAAAAGAGACACATGGGTGGTCAGGAGCCGAATTCCAAAGGAATCAAAGGCACTGAGCTTAAAATCTTTCCCCAAACTGCTCTGTCCTTCCATTTATGTGTGATCCCAAGGCAGGGAGGTGATTGGAACTTACGGGGTCCAATCCTCAGATTTCTCAGGGACCAGAGAGGTTAAATGACTTACGAAGACTGCCTGAAGAGCTCCCCAGCTCATTGCAATCTAGGACTAGACTGAACCCCAAAATTCCATGGCTGAATGACCAGTACACACTGATGCAGCCCAGTGTGGTGGAGGGAAGCAATAGTATGAAGACTTTAGCAAAGAACCGTGCTCCAGTCAGGGCTGGGAGCGGTGAGGTTTGCTGTACGCCTACTGCTCCGTTTCACTCTCCCACTATTTGAGACAGGCTATGGCTACCTAGTCCAAGCTGACTTAAAACTCATGATCCTCCTGCCTCTGTCCTTGCATACTGGAATTACAGGCATGTGCCACCACACGCAGCATAGATATTCTTCATCACTCTCCCACTTCTCCCCAAAAGTTTACAATCCTTTAAAAAATAATGATGATGATGAAGTCATTAGCTATGTGTTATTTGGAAGCCAAAGGCACAAATGAACAGAGACTCCAAGATGCATGCCCACAGTCTTGGGTTCCTCTGACCAAAAAACCACTGTGCAGACCTGAAGAACAAATGTATAGGATTCCAGGCTCCCGCTGAAACATGTCTCCCTGGGAATTTCAGATGCCGAGAAGATACCTTGCCAGGAACTCCGGTTCCTAGTAAGCCACACTAGACCTGGATAAGGGCTGGGGTGGGCAAAGAGGCTTGAGGGTGGGTAGAAGTTTCTGTGGAAAGGCAGCAGAGGATTGCTTAAGGAGACTGGCAGTTACAACTGTTCTAAACTTGAGCTGAATTCTTTATTCTGTACCAAGTCTTGACAAAATGAAGGAATACTTGGAAAGCAAAGAGGAGAGGAATTACTTCGAAACAAACTCAGAGCCCAGAAGGTAGAGAGGGAAGCTCTTAAAATTTCTCACTTACCATCATTAGGTAAAGGGAGTTGAGTGTACACACAATTTAATTGAACTAATCAAGAGGCAGGTATTAAGAAAACTGGGCACGGTTCTAAAAGAACTCACTGTACCAAAAATAGCTTGATGGTATTCTGTTTTAGCCTTCAATCTTTCCAATCAACCACAGTCATCTTTCATTCCAGGGTGATTCTGTATTGAAACTCTCAACTGTGTCCACTCCGCTGGTCTTGGAGCTAAAAAAATACGTAGACGAATAGGTACGGATTTTTTTTTTTAATTATTGTTACACAAAACCTATTTTCTGAGAAAACAGCCAAAAGCTACTCTGGTCATTACTTAGGAGAGAGACTCTTTATGTAAATTCTCTAAGAAACATTTCGTGCCAAGCACTATACCGGCACAGGGTACCCCCTAGAGTAAAGAGATGCTAGACGCTCCGCTTAAAACCTCAGGATGACAAAAAGGTTTCATTATGACCAAATTTACTCACTTTCTGAAAACAGAAGGTAGTTTTTTTAAAAAAACAACAACAACAAAAAGTCACTTCCATATAGAAGATAATTGAGATGCATTCAACTAGAGATAGACACCAAGTCTCGATACAGGAGGGAGACACTCCCAGGACGAGCTGGACACGCAGGAGAAAGAAGAGGTGAATAGGATTCTAAGAACAGGCTATGGTTAAGTCTGATCAGGCAGAAAGCATCTCTGGGTCTGGCTGTAGGAACCTTGCTTAAACTGAGGGCTTCTCTGCAAGGCCAGTGATCTTTCTCCTTGAAAAGGAAGGGGGAATCTCCACCATCAAGAAGGTGACTCTAAACAAAGCCCGCCAGTCACCGCTGGAGGCTTTTCGAGCAATGCCAAGAGGAAGCAAAGAAGGAAGGGTGTTTTTTCTTTTTCCTCCCTGATTCCAACACACCAGTATTTTCCAAAACACAAATGTGCTGCCACAAAACACAGCTGAGCCCAGCACCTACGGTGATGTATAATTAATGACACAGAGTGTTTCCGTTGCCCTTGGGTTTCATAGTCAGCCTTTCCCCTTAGCCTAACTCTTCTCCTTAGCAGTTGCAGGCTGCTACAAGTTGCTGAGCCCTGTGATACCTGGGGGGTAGGGTCCCGGGATTAACTTTACCAGAGCAGGTGTGAACATTTGGGAACCAAGATGGGTGTCTTGCACAACCCCCCTAGAGATCTCCTCTCTCCAAAAGTGTGGGTGCTATTCAGTCCTCTTGGACGAGAATTTCTCTAAAAGAAGGCATCCAGTTCAGCTTCCTTTTTTTCCCCCAGTCCTTTCTTTTATTCATTCTGTAGTTCTCTCTCAAACACTGCCCTTCCCCGTCCCCCAGCCCCAGCCAGTGATAGGTGGTGGGCAAGGACCCCTCTAGGGATATGGCCACAGTCTAGGAGAAAGCCTAGCAACCATACTTCTGAGATGTGAACCCTAACACAGTGGGTGACTCTGCCAGGAATGGCTTAAGAAGACTTCTAGCCACATCAAGTGCCAAAAGGGGCTGCGTGGAGCAGAGGTCCCTTGGACTCTGAGGTGTGCAGCCCTGGTGCTACAGAATGGAGCTGCTGGCTGTATTTGCGGGGATCCAAAGTGGGTGGCCTGGGAGGGTAGTGTAGAGGTGGCAAAAGCACTTGGGGTAGGGGAATGCTCCACAAAGAAATTGTAAAGGATGGAGTGAGCAGTGACATCAGACGTGCAACTATGCCACGTTAGAAAGGGACTCCCCATAGATTGAACCTATTCTAGGATGGGTCTTCCCAACTTTTTATTGATCTCAGTGCCTCCACTTTCTCCAGCCATGTTCCTCTCCCAGAATTTCCAAATGCAAAAGATTTTCTCCCTTGCTCAGAGGACATTCCCTTCTTTGGGACCCCACGAACTGATTTCCCCAACAAAAAAAAGTACAAACTGATCTGTCCCCGCTCGCCCACCGTTAGGAACCTGGCCGCAGCCAGTGAGTGGTGCCCGGCGCGCACCCAGGGTCTTTCAGCTTCCTGTTTCCCCACAAGGTTCCTTCTCCTCACTCCCTAACAACGTACCCGAGAGACACATGTGCCCCCACCCGGGTCCGGCCGTAGCCACTAATAACCCTACAATAAACAGAGAACTAAAGCGGGGGTCTGCGTCCAGAAGCGCACCGGCTGGGGTCAACTCCTCACCCCTGGCGCACAGACCGCTGCCCCAATCCGAGGGCACAGGGAGAGGGGAGGGAAGGGCAGGCGGCGGGGACGAGGCTGGCAGGGACGGAAGGAGGCAAGATACGGTGCAGAGCTAAGAGGTGGGCTGCAGGGGACGCCGAGAACAGCTGGGATGGCGCAGGGGCGGGAGCCCGGGGCGCGCGTTACCTTCGTCTTGCCCCCGCAGTGGCAGCAAACGGTCCACAGGTACTTGAGCGTCCGCCAGAGCAAGATGATGAAGAGGCCCCCGAAGAAAGTCACCATGGAGGAGGCCAAGAAAGCCCACCACATACGTTGGCCCCGGCTGTCGCATGGCACCTCCATGGTCACTGGGATGATGAGCGCATCCATCTTGGGCTCGTGGACCGAGGACGAGGAGGAAGAGGAGGAGGAAGAAGAAGAAGAGGAGGAGGAAGAGGAGGAGGAGGACGCGTCTAGGCTGAGATGGTTCGCGTGGATATTGCTGCTCATTCTAAGACCGCTGCCTCCACCGCCGCCGCCGCCGCCGCCGCCGCTGCTGCCGCCGCCGCCGCCGCCACCGTTTGCCATAGCTAGCAACGGGCGGCAGGCGCAGGGGCTCGAGGGAGCTCCTCCCGCCGCCAGCGCCACCCCGAACACCCATCAACAGCCATGTTGCTGCTACTGCTGCCGCCGCCGCGGAGCGCCGGAAGGGGGGCGGGGAGGCGCCTGGGCTCGGGGCGCTGTGCGCGACCTGGCGGGGTGTGCGGAGATATATACAGCCAAGCGCCGCCGCCCGCCCTCCCCCGGGCTGCCGGCCGGCCCGGGGGGGGGAGGGGATGAGCGTGGGTGCCTCCCACTCCCGGACCCGGGCCCCGGTCGCCCCCGGGGCTGCGCGGAGCACCGAGAGCCCAGGGGGCGCCGCGGGCAGTCCGCGCCCGGGGTCTGTGCTGCCCGAAGCTCCGTAAGCGCGATCCCGCGTGCCCTCGGCGCCGCCCGGCCCGCCTGGCGTGCGCCACGCGTGTGCGCTTCGCCCTGGCCCGGGGTCCCCCGCCCGTCCCCGCGCAGCTCTCTCGGGTGATGAGGCGACAGCTCGTTAGGATCGGAGATTCCGCGCCCTCCCGCCCGGGCGTGCCCGCGCCACCCTTCCTCCCCGGGGCTGCGCTCCGCTCCTGGATCGCCGCCTCCTGTGCTCGCGCGGCCGCGGCAGGTTGGCTGCGGCCGTCTTGCCCTGCCTCCGCGGCCAGCTAGCCGATGCTCTGCGGGACCCCTTCGGGCCGGGACTCCGTGACTCTGAGCTTCCTCGGCCTCCGCTCGCTTCTTCCTCCTCGCCTCCTCGGGCTCCTCCTCGTCCCCGTTCTCGCAGCCCGAGCCTCTTCGGCGCGCGCCCCGCGCTCCCCGCAGCCGCCAGCAGTGGCAGCTGCAGCAACTGGAGCGGGCGCGGGCTCAAGCCGCCCGAAGCGGGAGGGGAGGAGGCTTACCGGGCTGACTTGCCACAGCTTGGGGCTGAGTAGGGGCGGCAGGTCATTTGGAAGTGGTCGGGCATGTGGCCCCCCACCTTCCAGGACGCAGAGTATAGCGCCCCCAACCCAGATGTAGGACTTCGCAGGTGTTGCGCCCCCCTAGACTCAGCAGGGTACCAGAAGGGGAATCCACCAGGTGCCTGGGGTAGGCAAGGAGCCCCTAATGGGGAGGGGAGGAGTGGCTGGCAGTCAACTCGATTCAATGGGCTTATTGCCCCTAGATCCTCAGGGTTGGAGACTAAGGAAGACCCTAGCCAGTACAGTGCACCTGCTGACTGATAGTTCACTCTTTCCTTTTCTAGATGCCACAGCGTGAGTTGCTGATGAATAGGGGCATCTGGAAGTCTGTGGATAGTGTGTGACCTCTGACAGCTGCAGGTGGGTTTGTTGTTTGTTGTTGTTGTTTGTCGTTTCCTTATTAAGCAACATGACAGCAGCCTGGCTGTTGGTGTGGAACAAACTGGGTAGACAACCCGGGTTTCTTAAAGGGTCGCTTCCTTGTTCTTTAGACTCATGTGGGAAGAGCAACTGGATGATGGGTACTCTGCACTCGGGCCTGCCTTTCTACATTTCCGGTTTCCCATTTCTCCCCTTTAAAGGGAAGGAGTCCAGGTTTGTTCAGCAGTCCCTGTCCCCCACCCCCAGTCCCCCTTACGATGCACACAGAAACTTCCTCCCTCTGGACTGTTCTTCTCCAGGCTGGCAGCTGGACCACAACTTTTTCCTGTGCTAATTAAAACCAAGATGATCACTCTCCCCTCATTGCCCACAGTGATTTCCCCAAAGTTTCCAGCTCATTAGTTACAGCCTAATTGGAATTCTCAGGTTCCTTTCAAGATTCTTCATATGGTAAACTGGCCCAAGTGAGCCTCCTACTTGAACAAGCTGTCTCTACCTAAATCTTTGGTCAGCCACACCCTGGCCCTAGGATACAGGAGAAGGGCCAAACCTGGCAGACACGGAAAATATGAGTCTCAAATTGGATGGTACATTCCTTGGGCTCAGTATACATATCCATTAGAAAAGTCTTAAGGCCAAAATCACTTCCCCCATAAAACAGTATACAACAAGAGGCCAGCAAAATGGCTCAGCTGGTAGAGTTACTTGCCTCCAAACCTGACCCCCTGAGCCTGATCTCTGAAACTCACATAGTCAAAGGAATAAACTAACTCCTGTTAACCATTCTCTCATGTCCATGTGAATGCTATGGGGCACACTCGCGCTTACACACACACACACACACACACACACACACACACACACAGTTACTTTATGTTTTAAAGAAGAGAGCTATAAATGGTGTTTTCTAGAAGCATCCAGTAGTCCCTCCAGCATCATCCGCCCTTCGCACTCAGAGGGCTGCAACACAATCCCCATGCATTCAATGACCCTGGCTCTTTTCCAGCATCAGGCTAGGGTAGTTGAACTTGGAAAGGCTGAGGAAGAGGTGCAAGTGGCTGCGGTACTGAGATTCCTTTATTGGTCTTCTCAATAGCTGTGTGTGTGCCTCAACACAAGCCCAAGGGACTTTGCTTAAGTCCAAGAATTAACATTTAAAACTCAGACATCAATAGCATAAGTCAGCAAAGGACAGGCACTGTCCTGCCCCACTATGGGTTAGCAAGCCTTCAGAACATATTCCCATAGGAGCAAAAGTTGAAACTTTGCAACCAGTGGTCCCCTCTAGGTCCTTCCTAGCTAATACCTACAACCTAGATCCCCCTGAAAACTATTATCAGGGTGACTTACAAGAGGCCAGTGGCTGCTGTGCCTTCTGTCCTCCCACATGTGAAGTCCCCAATGAGTTCGCCCTCCGTTATCACCATCATCCCCTAGAGGTCCCAGAAGCCCCATGAGACCCTTACCCCAGCCACCACTTCTATCTGTTCTCTCACCAACCCTAACTTTGCTGACTGAAGCTTTCAGCGTCTCCAGTGTTGTCCAAAACTATGACTTACTCAGAATTCATCAGGGACCCTCAGGGTCAATACTATCACCTGTCCCTGAGTGGACTAGGGACACTCAGGACATAGGCACAGAATGAGAGTATTCCTAACTACCCGGAGTAGATATCATCAGGTCTTTGCCCAGCTCTCACCAGCCTTTTAGGAAGAGGTTCTTCCTAGACACAGAGGAACCTCACATTCAAAAAGAACCTTGGACATCACAGGCTTGTGCCATTCATTCCTAAAGCTGCAACAAAAACAGAAACTGGAGGCAGGAGAGAGAACTTGGTGTGTAAAATGCTTGCCGCACAAGGATGAGGACCTGAGTTCAGATCTCTAGCAACCACATAAAATCCAATCATGGTGATACGCTCTGGCTCTGCTCCCACCAGAGATAGGTGCAGAGAGAAATGCAGATACCAGGGGGTTTTCGGGACAGACAGCAAAGCCAAAAACAAAAAACAAAAAAACCCATAAAACAAACAAACAAAAATAAGCCAGGAGGGGTAAGCCCCAGATTGAGCCTCCCTCAATTAAGGTGAAAAGCTAATTGAGTAAAACATCTGGCATCAATCTACGACCTCCAAGCACTCTGCATTGGGCAAGAATACACACACACACACACACACACACACACACACCACTCAGCCTATCTCAAAGGGTTATCTGGAAAAATGAGGAAGAAAACATACATATCTTGATTGCTATGACTATGAGACACACACACACACACACACACACACTCCATAAACTGGACAAACTTGGACCAGATCTTCTGGCCCTGGGCTTTGCTCATAGAGTGCAGTCTGTGGGAAGAGGCAGGATTAGGGGTCCTTGCCTCCACTTTGCTGTTCTGCACACACACAGAGCCCCTCAGAAAGAAGATAGGAGCAGGACCATGCAGCTGAAGGAAGCCCTGAGCTCTGACTTATGTAGCCTTTATCCGAGAGGGCCACATACCAGGCTGTGGCCAACCTCCGGAGGGGCAGAACCCGTCCAGCTTGCATAGGATCTGTCACCCACACCTACCCATTGTCTTTTTACTCTTTCGTTAGCTTGGAAAATGGGAAGCTCTAGAAGTATCTACAAATAACCCCAGAGCATCATCTCCACCTTCTGTAGGTGTGTCCACAGGTTGGGTATCTAGGGCCATTGTACAAGAACTAAAAGCAGTGGAAACTTACAATAGGAACCATTTGTTTGCCTGTAAATACATTTAAAAGCTTCCCAGACTCTTCAGCAAATGCACCTGTGTCTGTGGTCACTTTCAGAGCAAGCCTGGGTTTTCAAATCTGTTAGCTGTTCTAAGTTAGGCATTCCCAACAGGACTTAAAAGAAATTCATGAGATGAAGTTCATAAGCACACAGACTAAAAAAGTGAAATGATTGAAGTCCAAAGAGAACGTGAAAGGCTATTTACACAGATATCAGCAGAGTATCACACGTAACGGGCTGAGCTTTCTTTTCTCCAGCCCCAGCCTGTACCTAATGAATCCTGATACTCAGAAAAAAAACAAATTCTTTACAAATGTGTTGGGAGATTCAATGCCTCCCTAAGTGATGTGGCGTCCTCTGGTGGCATCTTCCGGTAGACCACTACTTGGTGACTATTCAAAAGGGGGCTGATTCATTCATTTGAGACATGAAAATCCCGAGGAACATTTCACAGTCAAACAATGTAACCACAGGAAAGGGAACCATGGGTTTGAATGACAGTCATTAGAAGACATTCGCTGACTATAGTTAACAATACTTAGTATACTTGTGAAGGGACACTAAGGGTTCTGACCACAGATGCATACAAGAAAAAGGTAATACCTAATCAGCTTGAGTTCACTGATTATCCATCCCACAAAGAAAAATTTTCCAAATAATGCTATGCAATATGCATAAATGCAATTTTTGTCCATTTAAAAAATGTTAAAGTTGGAGAGATGTCCTGGAGGTTAAAGGCACGTGTTGTTCCTAAGAGACCCTGCTTTGTTTCCCAGCACCCACATAATGGTTCACAACCATGTGGAACTCCAATTCTGAGAAATCTGGTACCCTCCTCTGATCTCTTACATCATCAACCACTCATGTGGTTCCCATATATGCATATAGACAGAACACTCACTCATAAAATGAATAAATTGGATGTTTTAAGTAAAAGAGAAAAATCATATCCAGGATGATATCAACTATCCACTTATGAATTCCATATAAAGTGTTGGTATGAAGGTAGATGGCACAGTTCATGTTCTTTCGAAGATACAATCTGATGCTCCATCTTAGCTGTGACTTCCATTGTGTCTCCACACTTCCTTAAATTACCATGATGTGAAAAGCTGGCGAGAGCTGGCAACGTGCCTTCCTTCCAAGCACAGGAACCTGAGACTGGCCCTGAGAACTCATGTACAAATTTTAAAAACAAAAACAAAAACTGGGCATTAGGCTCACTTAAAAATCTTAGATCTAGCCGGGCAGTGGTGGCACACACCTTTAATCCCAGAGGCAGAGACAGGTGGATTTCTGAGTTCGAAGCCAGCCTGGTCTATGGAGTGAGTTCCAGGACAGCCAGGACTACACAGAGAAACCCTGTCTCGGAAAAAAAAAAAAAAAACTCAGGTCTGGGCTATCAGGAGCAGACAGATACCTGGGACTCACTGGCCAGTCAGACTAGACCACTAGATGAGTTTCAGGGAATAAGAAAACTCCCAGAGAAAAGTGGGATGATGTCTGAGGAAGCTCAGACACTTGAGGTTGTCCTCTGGCCTGTACAAGTCTAGACACGGAAGCATATGTGTACACATGCACATGAGCACATGTATACACACGCACACATACTATACACAAGTGCACGTATGCCCACACACACACACACACACACACACACACACACACACAATTGCCATGGTGCACCCCTGCCTCCTTATAATCTGTCTGTGGTGGAAGATGGGAAGTGGCTTCTCCGTATCCTTCCAGCTCTGAGAAATGGAGGCTGAGTTCTCCATCGAGTTACTTGACATGCCAAGAGTTCTCTATCTCTTAAACAATTTCCGGTTAGTAACAAAGGAAGAGGAACACAGTGGCCCAACCCTCAAAACTATATCCAAGGACCTTTGAGTTTCAAAAGGTTCGCTGAATGGAAAGAGGAACTAAGAAAGCAGATCTGAGTGGGTTAGGTTTCGTTTTCATAACTAATTAACATTTACTTTATATTTATTTCTGTTTATGTGATTGATTCAGACTTACTACAAAGAATCAGACTATAGAATCTTCATAAGAGGACATTAACTCTCCCTGGAATCCCACCAGCCACGCACAGATTACCTAACCACTTGACATTTTACATATTTAGATTTTTCCTGTGAGTATGTGTGTAGTTTTGCGAGTTAAAACTACACTGAACATGTAACATTCACCCTGCGTTCCTTCAACACTAAACTGTAAGGATTTTCTATCGTTCAGGAGCCTGGAAGACACAGAGAACAACTGAGCGGCAGACCAGCAGATGGCATACTACTGACATGTGGCTTATCCTAAAATTTGATATATTTAAAAACAAACTCTAAAACTGTGTGCAAATCTCTTACAGTAGTTGAGAGATGTCAGAAGGCCTCCACTGGCATTCCTTCATCCCGGCCTCAGTAGATGTCAAGCTGAGACCAGCTGGCCACAGGGTCCTTCCCAGCTCCTTGCTACATCACAGACCTCAGATCAGCCCATGCCTAGCAAAGAACTTGAATCAGGGCATGAGAGTCTCAAAGTAATTGCCTTCTTTTCTAACACATCAAAACTATTGCCTTAGCCAGGCATCGTGGTGCATACCCTTAATCCCAGCATTCAAGAGGCAGAAATAGCCAGATCTCGGAGTCCCGGGTAAGCCTGGTCTACAGAGTGAGTTCCAGGATAATGATGGCTACAGAGAGAAACCATTGTCTTTGGAGTGGATGCTCTGGGGTCGTCAGTCACAGACTCTTCTGCTGTCCAGATGTAAGCTGACAGGAACATACACCCTGTGTCCAAGATGGTGCTGATGTCTGGGGTCATGGGTGGAATCAACTCAGGGGCCACGTCCTGGCTGGAAGGTACCTTCCACTTCCATTTTGCTGGACTGACAGAAGACAATTCTATTCATCCCTCTGTTCCTGTTAACTCTGCCAAGATTGTCTCTAGCAGACTACCAGTGTCTTGAGCCTTGCCTCTGAGAGGCTTCCAGAGCCAGAGAGTCTGCTTTCTTCTATGGTGCTAAGAGAAAACCAAAGGAAGAGCCTCTCTGTGCTTCCTGTGTGTTTCAGACTTCCAAACCAAAGCACTGGCTACTATTCCCACCCCACCGCCCCTCAGCGTTCCTGGTTTAATCTGTGTGGAAGCTCTGCTTCCAGAGCTAAGGAATCCAGCACTCAATTCTTTGTCCTGACTTTGGGACACAAGGCAGCATACAGATGGGGTGGAGGACTTACTCCTGCTCCTCAGATAAGAATGATGCTGACAGCAACCTCCCTGCTTAGAAACCCTCTTGGGAAATTGAAGCCATGAAGTCAAACATGTCAGCAGTGGCCGGAGATGGGCTTCCTGGCTTCCGGTTCTGATATGTGCATGTTGCACCTTGTTTTGTGATGGCAGAATCTGAGGGGCTTGGGAGTTAGTTCAGTGGGTAAAGTGCCTGCAGCACAAGCAAGGGACATGAACAAGTTCTGATCCCCTGCATCTGCACAGAAAGCCATATGCACGTGCCTGTAATCTCAATGCTGGAGAAGCTGAGACAGAATCCATGGGGCTTACTGGCCAGCTTGTCTAGGTAAACCCTTGAATGCCAAGTTCACCAAGATACCCTATCTTAAAAAATAAGGTGGCCAGCAATGAAAGAAGGCACTAAATGTCAGCCTCTGACCATATGTTTTCACACATATACACATGCACATCCACCTGCAAACACACATGTACGTACACACACACACACACACACACACACACACACACATCTGCAACAGCTCCCTCCCTTGGAAGTCTATCCCATCCTTGGCTTCAGCATCCCCACAGTTACCAAATGTCCTATTTTCCTAGAAGTACAATTCTAATGGTTTAAAAAGATTATGAGCCATGGTATTTTATGAGGGGTGAGCTTGTTTGTATGAAACCAAGAAGCACGGCTTTGCTTATATCTTTCTAAAACAAAACAAACAAAATTTCAATTTAGCAGTGCCCTGGGAGATGGAAGAGAATGAGCCATAAAAGGGATACACAGCAATAAACTGGTCTCTGAGTTCAAGAGAGAAGTTCATCAAATATGTTGATGCAAGGAGCTGGCCATGTTTCCACAGGAGAATGCTGTGAACATCCCAGAGCGTATTCAACTTAAAGCTAAGACTGTTCCCCATGTACAGGAATCTTAGAGGTGGTCTCACCTTTGCCCCAGATTTGCATCCTTATGCCTAGCATTAGAGGCATTTTCCAGGGCATATGGTGTGGTTATCCCACAAATCCAAAGGACAGCTAAAGATAGAGGTGACATAGTCAATTGTCTGGACATTCTCGAGAAAATTCAGTACATGAGAGAGAGACAGAGACAGGGACAGAGACACACAGAGACAGAGATAGAGACAGAGAGACAAAGACAGAGACAGAGAGATAGAGACAGAGAGACAAAGACAGAGACAGAGAGATAAAGACAGAGATGGAGAGATGTGAACTCTGCCTATTCCAAGAGCTAAAACCTTGACTTTTGGCAATATCTATGGGGAGTGTCATCAGCTTTGTCCCTCTGGGGACCCATTTGAACATAAGCATTAGGTACTTCCAGAAAGATAACCTTAAGCACTGCACAGGTAGGACAAGGTAGAGTTAGGGACAGAAGCTGCCCTGCATGCTGTAGTGCTTCCTTTAGGAACAGTCTTTATGGCGCTAAGAACACTAGGTGACATCGGTTTTCCGGAAGATGCTCAGCTGAAGAAAGGCACGCAGACGCTTACTTCCTTTTGGTCATCTATCAATCTCATTTTGTTCTCTCCTTATCACAAAATTGAAAGCTATAAGTTGAGCAAAGTAAGCCACAGACTGCCCTAGCTGCCCTGGGAACTCTTGGAATGATGGATAGTGGTGGGCTTAAAGCTTTTTATCTGACTTGTTCTCAGTTCTTCTATCAAGTCCTGTCTTGGTGACACTGTACAGAGACAGATTGTCAAGTATGCGTTCATAGCTTTTTATTTCAAGACATATTCTGTCTAAAGTCCAATGGCTCAGATGGGAATTCTAGCCGCTCTGTTATGTGTTTAGAAGCCTAGCACTTCTTAATCTACAAGCCTATCGAGATGGTTGTCCATTAAATCCAATGGTCCATCATAGGGTGGGACCTCCTGAAATAGCTTTCCATTAAAGTCATGGGAGTACTTGAGTCCATTTGAGAACCAACCTAAAGACTATAGAATTTATCTTGCCCATCACACAGTCCAGAGGGCTCTGCTCTCTTTCCTAGCTTCCTCCACAGAGACTTGTGTAAGAACTCCTGAAGCAGAGTTGGCAGGCAGAGAAACTGTATGGAGATACAGCACACCCTTCCTTCCAGGCCAGCACAAGCATGACTGGTAACCCACCAGTGAGGTTGGACACCACCATGGACTCTTTGTAGACTCCCTGACTGAATGCAGACCATTCTTGTCTGTTTTTCCCCATTGCTTGGGTCACACTGGTTCTCAGCCAACATCCTTAATTCAAAAGGAATTCCTGGACACCACATCTTAGATGACCAGTACTGCCACACATAGAAATTAAAAAGCTATGGATCTCTTGAAAACAAAAGTCCATGATGGGAGTATAAAAGCTGGGCATAATGAAAGAGAATGATGTAATTGCATCAGAACTCAGAGCTGAGCATAAGGCCTTTTAACATGAGGCAAAGACCAACTTGGGGGCAACTGGGTTTGGGAGAACTGAATGGGGTGCACTCTTCTCATTTAATCTCAAGATGGGAATATACAATGAAATCATCCTTCATGTGTTGGCTCTGAGGAGAGGTTGAACTTTCCTACTGGGTTGAATTCTTATTGGGTCCACTCTGCAGATGTAGACAGTGAGGTGCTAGCCTTTAAATAAAGGACCTCATCTGGACTCAGAAAGAGCTGTTGCCCACAGAAGTGCTTTCCCTGGGGTCAGTGCACAGCATGCCTGGTGGTCACCAGGACCTCTGCTCTCTACTTCACTGAGGCCTCCTCAGAGAGCAAGGCATGGTAGTGAGACTTTTGTCTGACATGTTCTTTTTTAGACTTGAGACAGTGCTGTTTGAAGGTGATTGACAGAATGCCCAAAGCCTCTTTGCTGCCATACCCAAGCTGAAGTTAGAAACCTTTCCTGTACCCTTTGTGCCCTCTCTGATGCTACCTGGGCAGTCTTCCTCTCCTCTTTCCTGTTACCAGCAGGTCTCTGAGTTCTTTAAAATTCTCAGTTGAAGTTTCTTTAAAATGCTAATCTGGGTCTCTAGGACTCATGGAGACTTCTGCTCCCACAGAGCCCCAGTATGGCTATACCCAGCTGTGCACCAGCATGCAGAGCCTCACAAGTCCCCAGGCTGGAAGCAGGCATGTGGCGAGTCTTTCCCATGTCATCTGGGACTCTGAGTACCTGCTGAGGCCAGGGACCCAGGAACCTCAGGACATACCTCTACTGGGCTTTAAACACAGTGGGTACAGCTGGCCGCTCAGCTCTGAGCCTCTCCCTGGAACTGGGTCGGATGCAGCATCAGACCAAAGCAGGAGCTTTGAAGCACCTCTGTGGGTGGATCCTGGGGTGATAGGAAAATCAGGATCTTCTCTAGGTTGGGGAGGCTGGTAACAGGTAATGATGAGGAAGGACCAAAGGGCAGGTGTCCCACTGTGCCTTTGGAGGAAAGTGGTGGGAAGGGGCAACAAACTAGAACAGAGAGGAAGAGGGGAAAACGGCAGGGAGGGAGTAACATTCTAGAACAGAGAGGAAGGAAAACAAGAGTAAAAAGTGAAATAAAATACACAAAGAGAACTAGAGAGATCCCTAAAAAACAACATAGAACCCCAGGGTTGATCACCTTCTCCTGGCATCCTTTTCTCTAGCACAGATGAGTGTGGCTAGAATAGATGGGCCCCCAGAGCTTCCAAAGAATGAAAGAAGTATACACAGTAAATCACAGAATCCAGCTGGCAGATTCCTGACACCTTTCTCTGTCTATCATATATCCACCCATCCACCCACCCATCCATCATTTGCTTGTTCTCACTGCTCGATTTCACTCTCTCTTGTCACTCCTTTCTCAGGAAGAATGCATACTTGAGATGTGGGGAGTGCCTGTGGAGCACATCCTGGGGTACCCCTACAGCATGCTGCGAATGAGGAATGGGGAAACTTGGGCTGTGGGTCGGAGGTGGGGACATGGCAAGAATTCCCTTCATTGTGTTTGCATCACCAGGATGAGGATTGGTAAGAGCAAGAGCCAGCAGAAACAACATCCAGAAATGACAGCCCAGGCAGAGGAGCCTCTGAGCAGCCAGGCAGGCTTCATGCCAGCATTGGTGGCCTCAAGTGTGACACCTTTCCTGGGAATCCCACTTGCCTGGGCCTCTTTGCCAGGAAAGTGACCAGAACATTGGTCTCTCTGGATTAGTGAACAGTGCTTTATAACCAAGGGAAGAAGGGGAAGCCAGTGTCCCCATGTGTCCTGTTCTGCTGCTCCAGCATGAAGTCCTCGGGCCTATAAAGGAAAAGGTATTACTTATTTATTAGGAATAGATTTATTAAATAACCTCTACTGTTCCTTAGGCTTGGTACTAACAGTTTCCTTGAACAGGGTCTTGTCTGCAGCTGCTGTCCCCACCATAACAAGCAGCCCCAAGCCTTGTGAAGTAAAATACATGACATAACCCAACTGAAACCTACGTGTTTCTGCACGCAGCTGCATTCAGATGTCATTGCTGCTCCTCTCTCTAGCTATAGGGTATGGATCGGGTTTTCTTGCTTCCTCACATTTCAATGTCCTCTTCAGAACAGGGACAATAAAATGGCCTCCTTGAGGCACCAGTGTGAGGATCAGATGGAAGAACCCAGGTGCAGCTCTCAGCATGGCCTTTGGTACGCAGTAGATGTTGGCCTTTCACTGCCCTTGACCACTGCTAGTAAAAGCACAATAGTGGTTCTATAAACCTGTTGCCACAATCTCTGCATTTCTGCTGTCTGGTACATGCAGAGGAGTGGTACCTTCTACCCCATGGATCGTAGTGGTGACTTTCTGCCTCATCTCATGAGTGGCATTCTTCACCCACGTGCGTTCGTTGTTCAGTGTTGTTTTTCTCTTTTGTGACTACAGGTTTTTGAGATTATTTTGTCCTCTTTTCCAGAAGTTTTTCTCCCTTCTCTTCTTTCCAGGCCATCTATCTTTTGTGTATAGAGCATAGGTCTCAACAACAATGAAGCTCCTACTGAATCAAAAGCAAAGGCAAAGTCCTGTTCCATGAGATGGAACCCCTACCCGGCACTGTTGTAGGGCCTTGAGCCTGCATCTAGATAGTTGTAGGCCTGTAATTATCATTTTGCTAAATGGATACAGCATTAGTATGAATCCTAATGGCTCATTGCTATACCCAGAGATCAGTACCTCTCTGTGGACCTTCGTAGAAGAACGGTCAGAGAGATTTTAAGAGCCAGAGGTGGTGGATAACTTCAAGGATGCTGCTTTCCAGATACAGTGACACAGATGCACATATGAACTCACAGTGACCGTGATAGCATGCACAAGACCTGCGCAAGCTCAAGCCAGACAGAACCCCAGCACAGAGTAGGAGCGGTGAGGTAAAGCCTTACCCCAGTCGAGGACTTACTGACATTTAATAGCTGCTGGGAAGAGGAGAGTCAGTTTTCTTTGATGATGTGACCCCTGACAGGTTAAGGATATTCCAGTCGGGGCAGACCCTACTCCCAAAATAGTGAGACAAAAAAAAACTCGACTGAGAGGAAAACAAAACAAAACAAAAAGACTCAAAGTTGAGTGGGTAGGGAGATAAGGATGGGAAGGGTGCATATGGGAGGAGTTGGGGTGAATCTGATCAAAATGTACTGCATGAAAAACTCGAAAAGCACACGCGCGTACACACACACACACACACACACACACACACACACGCATGCACGCACACAGGAAATGTGGTAGAGAAACCAAGTTCACTGTGTGACTTTTGCTGAGGAGAATAAGAACTAACATTTTTTTCACCCTGGGGATAGGGCACCAACAGTGTAAAGAAACAGTTTCACCCAGTCACCCTTAGTAAGCCAGTAGGTTTATTGGGGTTTCTTATGGGGGTGTGAGTAAGATGTTACTTACAGGAGCAGAGATGACTCAGAGGCAGCTGTATTACGGAAATGCCCACCCCAGCATGGGTGCTGACTCCAAGACTCTTTGTCCTTTGAGCTCCCTGGAGGACTTGCAGGCAGCTTCTCTGGTCAGAGAATCTCCTTACCTCAGCAATGGCTATTGCAGATATAATCTTAGAAAGGGGATCATGGATCTTCTAAGTCTCAGGGGCTCCAGGAGACTTACAAGCTGCGTGTACTTCCTAAGCCTTGATGGACTGAAAACAAAAAGCTACACAACAGATCTAGTGTCTTTTGGCAGTTGTTGTATCATCAACAAACACAAGTGTCTCCTGGGCATCTAATGTATGCATGAACACACATTAAACTACCATGAATAAAAACAGAGAGAACACAGACTCAATCCAAGATGAAAAGCCCATGGGGATATATCTGCATCATTGGGGAAATGTCTAGATACAGAAAGAAAGCTAAATTGTGTGGGATTGCCGTTAACTTGTGGCAAACCAAGAATATGACGGAGGCCACAAGGCTAGTCCAGTGACAAGTATTTAGAGCCATAAAAGAAAAACCAACATGCCAAATAAGAATTACAGACTTTTAAAAATACCTGCCTTGGAGGATAATTAGCATATTAAATCCCAGTTGGCCTTCAGTGACTGGCCAAATAGGCATAAGTCTGAGAAACGTACCCTCAGTAAATAGAATCTAAATGATAAGGAGAGAAGAGCCAGACACATCACAAACAGTTCTAGAAGATGACCACAGCGGAAGTAGAGCAATGTGCATGGTGGCTAGGAGCTGGAGACAAGGCCAGTAACATCTAGGCACACACACTAGGGAAAATAAAGTCAGGTGTGATGGCACACACCTGTAATCTGAACACTGTAGAAGCCAAGGTAGTAAGCTAACGGCCAGCCTGAGCAACATAGTGAGACCATCTCAAAACAAAACAAAGCAAAGCAAAAAGCAAAAAAGTAACAACAAAAGCGCACACGATAAGAACAGAACCACCTTGTTGGGTGTAATACCACATGCCTTTAATCCAGCACCCAGCAAGCAGAGGCAGGCAGATCCCTGTGAGTTTCAGGACAACCTGATCTGCTCAGCAAGTTCCAGGTTAGCGATAGCTTCATAGTAAAACCTTGTTTCAAAAACAAAACAAAATCTAAGGGATGACAATTAGACAGCATGAGAACAACAGTAACAGGTGGCTGGAAAGGCAGAGGGATAGCGCTTCTCTTCAAAGGACAGAGCAAAACCTGCATCAACCTAGACATCTATGCTCAACTGCACTAAGCTTGAGACACAGGCTTAAAATATAGCATCTTTAGATACAGAGATGTGAGTAGACCATCACCCTCAGAAATGAAAACGTATCCAGAGGACAAACTTCAGGAGGAAGGAAGCAAAGCCCAAAGGGAATGAACAGCCTGGATGTGCAAAGCTCAGATAACCACAGGCAGTGTAAATCAGCGCTGGTTTCTAAAGCAGCAATGATAGTAAGAAAAGATCTGGGTGATGTCACAGCAAAATTGAACCAATACGCTAGTTAGCAATAGCCTACTACACAGAGAGCATTACACCAGGGTTAAATTATGAGTGGAGTTAACATCGTGAAGTCAGTTAACATATTAAGATTTTGGAAGTAACTTCTGAAACAATAAAAAAAAGGAAATGTATGACTCCCAAATCTACAGGCAATGAAAAAGAAAATGTTAAAGACAGCAAAATAGAGGGAGGGGAAGAGCCTAAAGTAGGATAAAGTGAAACAAGACAAAATGCTAAGATACAGCCAAACTCCCCTGAGGTTATAGTCGATGCAAATAAATCCATCTCACCAACCAAAAGAAATGTTTGCCTAGCATTGTGTCACTCAACAATGGGATGTTTTCTAGAAATGTAACTATAACTTATGCACCCAGAAAAGTAGAAAGAAGAAGCCTGGGGGAAGATACACCAGACAAACTTGAACCAAGAGAAAACAGTTTCAGAAGTCCCATATCAGACCAGATAAACTTTAGGAAAACAGAGAAATACTGGGTGTTATGGTGTATGCACACTTAGGAAGCTGAGGCAGTGGAATTGCTATGAGTTCAAAGCCAGCCAGGGCTGTGCAGTGAGGTACAGACTAGCCTGAGTTGCTGGACAAGACCCTGTCAAAACAAAACCCAAACTACAGAGGCCTTGAAACGATGACTCATCAGTTAAGATCTTGCAGAGGACCTGGGTTTGACTCACGACACTCTCACAGCTATCAGTAACTTCAGTTCCAAGGGGATCTGGCCTCTGATGGCATCTACAGCATGTGGTCCACATAAATTTACACACTCATAAACATATAAATAAAATTTATATGGGGAAAGAGGGCAGATCCCAGAGGCTTACCGCATGAATTGGTGAATGCAAGATTCAATGAAGAGGCTCTGTCTCAAAAGATAAGGTGGCGAGCCATAAAAGAAAACACCCAACATTAACCTCTGACCTCCACACATGCTCATACCCCACACATAAACCACACACATATGCACAGGTATCACACACATGTGCCTGTACCATACACATATACCCTATACATATGTGCATGTGCACATGTACACACATAGCACACACATACATGTGTGCACATGAATACTCACATACACCACACATACACACAAATATACCAAACATACATGCACACATGTATATCACACATATACATTATATACACATACATACACACAAACATGGACACACACATATGCCACACACACACATGTGCACATACACAAGGATATAGAATGGACAGACATGTAATGATCAGTGGGAAAGGAGGAGTTGGTGAGAGAAGAGCAAACCTTATGAACAAAGACACTAGCAAGAGAAGGGGCCTAACACATCTCAAAGTCCTAAGTCAGCTGAGAGGGTGTTTCTGCCTCACTTACCACCATGTGGGGTTTTGGTGGTAGTGGCTGTGTGTGTGTGTGTGTGTGTGTGTGTGTGTGTGTGTGTGTGTGTGTTATGCCCATGTATGCTCCTGTGGGGAACAGAACACTTGGTGTCTTCTATCACACTCCACCATATTCTCTTGAGACAGGGTGGCTCAGTAAAGCCAGAGCTTGCTGTGTTTTCTACCACTACTGGCTGACCAGTGAGACTCAGAGATTCTCCTGTCTCCAAGCCCCGCCCCTTACAATGGGGTTACAGATGTGTGCAGCTACACCTGTGAGGCTGGAGATCCCAATTCAGGTCTCCTCAGCCCCATTGTGGTTTTCTTTAAGTGTATAGTGTTGGGTATGTGGATTGCAGACATCACGACAGCTACCCTCTATATAGCCATCCCTCAGAATCCACGGAGGCTGTGTTCCAAATCCACCTAGAACATCAAGCTTCACAGATGCTCAGTTCCCTTAAATAAAATGGCATAGTATTTGCGTCCGGCATACCTATTTTAAATCCTCTCCAAATTAACTCACAATGCTTAGTGCTATTTAAACAGTCACAGGATATGGTATTGTCTGGGGACTAATGACAAGAAAAACATCAGTACATGTTTGGTACAGATACCTTTTTTTAAAAAATATTAGTGCATAGTTAATTGAATCTGCATACACAGAACCCAAACATGGAAATGCTGGCTGCTTCTTCATGGTATCACTAAAATAAACCTTGCCATAAAGGTTCCCTGTGTTCTATGCAATTTTTATAGATGACAAAGACCCACTTCCAATCAGTCTGAGTTATGAGTAAAGAAAGAGATGCCAGTCGCTCTTATCAGAAACCCCAGTGACAGACTCTGTTGGGCCATATACTCTTGCTGTGGCTATATGCCCACTTTCTGGTCCTGTGCTGAATTCAGAAGGCTTGATCACTGGCCCAGCATAGGTCAAATGCCTCTTCAACCTAGAGCATGGGGTGTCACAATCAAAACCCCACAATCAACCTTTGGTAGTGTTAGGAAGAGCCACTTCTACTGGAGAAAGAGATTACTCAAAACCACAAGAGAATTTTCTGGTCTCATTTACAAATGAGGTCTTAGAGGTCAGGGGACTTGCCCAAAGAGCCCAATGCTCCTGACACAACAGACCTCCTGGTGGGAAGCCACATTTTTTTTACTCCCCCTTCAAATGCTGCATTCTTTCTGCAGGTATCAAACTCTGAACTTCATTAGAGCAAGTTCTCAAGATACATACAAATTAATGATGCTCAAGTCACTGCAGTATGTGGAGGAAACTGACCATTTTTCTTCATAGTCATTCAAATCTTTGGAACAAGAACTTGAGAGCCAATAACCTTCCACTTAACTCTGTGTGTGTGTGTGTGTGTGTGTGTGTGTGTGTGTGTGTGTGTGTGATTTTATCCTATAATGATTTACTTCCTACCATCCTTTCTCATTCCCTTCTCTCCCACTAAAATCTTTCTTCCTGACAGGCTACCTACTCTGAAATTCTTTCATTTTTTTTCAAATCTCCTGGGCTCAGTTATGGCTGCATGCATGAGCATGAGTCGGGAGCTATTTCCTGGAACACTGGCATCTTCCCAGTAGCTACACGGCTGAAAAAGATGACACTCTCTTTCCCAACTCTCATTAATGTCCATAGTTTCTCAATGAGGGATGGGGCCCCATAAGCCCCATGGTGAAATGTGCCTAGTCTATTGAAAGTAACCACAGCTGCAATAGGTTCCTGAGTGCAATGGCCATGTTGTGATCAGACATGCTCTGAAGCACTCTTGGCCATCCTCTGGTTCTTACATTCTTTCTGCACCTCTTCCACGACAGTCCTTGAGTCTTGAAGGGGGTGAGATAACATGTTCTGTTAGGACTGAGCAAACACTCTGAAGACACTTATTCTCTGCACCCTGACCATTTGTGAGTCTCTGCATTAACCACCACCCACTGTGCAAGGAAAGCTTCTCTGACGAAGGCTGAGATGAGCGTCCACGTATGGCTATAAACCTAGAAGGCAGTTCGATAGCACTCCATTTGGCAAAACAGCTGCAGTAGGTTCTCTTCTAGAGTCTCTGACCCTGCCCCCAGCCATTGAGCTCTTGACCAGGCTTACAGACCAGGCATGAGATCTCTCCTGCAGAGTGGACTGCACATCTAATCAGAAAGCAGGGAGTTACCCCCATGATAGTCATGCCACCATTGCACTGCTGGGTACATCTGTCCAGGCTGGTTATTATTGTAGTTCACATGGTCTGTAGTTAGGTGTCACAACTGATGACTTTCCTCTCCCCGCAGCTGCATAGTAAACCTTCTGGCACTATGTAAGCTTGCCAACAGGCAGAAACTTCCCAACTCAGATCCATCTTGATTCAGTGGCTTGTAACCCACAGTATGTGATCTCTTTAGTCATGGGGTCTTGTGCTCTATCTCTGGTGGCAACTTGGGACACTGTAATGTTTTGGGGGCCTTCCTATCCAACAGCTTGTAGGGAGGGACCCCCATACCTGGTACTAGAATTTTCATTTAATAACCTTAAGCTTTGGGGAAGAACATTATTCACTCATGCTAGGTGTCTCTGTTCAAACATTTTAAATTAATAATTTTTTTCATATTTTATTTACATTTCAAATGTTTCCCCCTTTTCAGATCTCCACTTTGGAACCTCCCCATTCCCTCCACCCTCCCCCTGCCACTATGGTGATATTCGCCAACCCACCCTCCCACCCCCCCACACCCACTCTCATCTTCCCTCCTTGTCATTCTCCTGTCCTGGGGGGTCAATCACCCTCAGGCCCAAGGGCCTCTCCTCCCCCTGATGGGTAACAAGACCCTCCTCTGCAGTCTTTGTGGCCAGCACTATGGGTCCTTCCATGTGTATTCTTTAGTTGGTGGATCAGTCTCCAGAATTATCGGGGGGGTCAGGCTATTTGCCACTGTTGCTGCCTCCCTGGGGCTGCACACTCCCTCAGTTCCTTCAGTCCTTTCTCCAAGCCCTCCATCTGGGACCTTGCACTCAGTACTACTGTTGCTGTGAAGTGACTCTTGGGTATTTCAAACTTTTGGGCTAATAACCACTTAACAGTGAGTACATACCATGTTCAGTCTTTTGTGATTGCGTTACCTCACTCAGGATGATGTTTTCAAGATCCATCCATTTGTCTACGAATTTCATGAAGTCATTGTTTTTAATAGCTGAGTAGAATTCCATTGTGTAAATGTACCACATTTTCTGTACCCATTCCTCTGTGGAGGGACATCTGGGTGTTTCCAGCTTTTGGCTATTATAAATATGGCTGCTATGAACATAGTGGAACATGTGTCTTTATTACATGTTGGAGCATCTTCTGGGTATATGCCCAGGAGTGGAATAGCTGGGTCCTCAGGTAGTATTATGTTCATTTTTCTGAGGGTCCGCCAAACTGATTTCCAGAGAGGTTGTATCAACTTGCATTCCCACCTGCAATGGAGAAGTGATCCTCTTTCTCCACATCCTCGCCAACATCTGCTGTCACCTGAGTTTTTGATCTTAGGCATTCTGACTGGTGTGAGGTGAAATCTCAGGGTTGTTTTGATTTGCATTTCCCTGATGACTAAGGATGTTGAACATTACTTTAGGTGCTTCTCAGCCATTCAAGTTTCCTCAGTTGAGAATTCTCTGTTTAGCTCACTTCCCCATTTTTTGATAGAGTTATTTGGATCTCTGGAGTCTAGCTTCTTGAGTTCTTTGTATACATTGGATATCAGCCCTCTATCAGATGTAGGATTGGTAAAGATCTTTTCCCAATCTGTAGGTTGCCGTTTTGCCCTAATTACAGTGTCCTTTGCCTTACAGAAGCTTTGTAATTTTATGAGGTCCCATCTGTCAATTCTTGATCTTAGAGCACAAGCCATTGGTGTTCTGTTCAAGAACATTTCCCCTGTGCCCAAGTGTTCGAGACTCTTCCCCACTTTCTCTTCTATTAAATTCAGTGTATCTGGTTTTATTTGAAGGTCCTTGATGCACTTGGACTTGAGCTTTGTGCAGGGAGATAGGAATGGATCAATTCGCAATCTTCTACATGTAGACCACCAGTTGATCCAGCACCATTTGTTGAAGATGCTGTCTTGTTTCCACTGTATGGTTTTAGCTCCTTTGTCGAAGATCAAGTGACTATATGTGTGTGGGTTCATTTCTGGGTCTTCAATTCTATTCCATTGATCTACCTGCCTGTCACTGTACCAATACCATGCAGTTTTTATCACTACTGCTCTGTAGTACAGCTTGAGGTCAGGGAGGCTGATTCCCCCAGAAGACCTTTTATTGTTGAGGATAGTTTTTGCTATCCTGGGTTTTTTGTTATTCCATATGAATTTGAGAATTGCTCTTTCTAGGTCTACGAAGAATTGAGTTGGGATTTTGATGGGGATAGCATTGAATCTGTATATTGCTTTCGGCAGGATGACCATTTTAGCTATGTTAATCCAACCCATCCATGAGCATGGGAGATCTTTCCATCTTCTGAGGTCTTCTTCGATTTCTCTCTTCAGAGACTTGAAGTTCTTGTCATACAGATCTTTCACTTGTTTGGTTAGAGCCACACCAAGATATTTTATATTGTTTGTGACAATTGTGAAGGGTGTCATTTCCCTAATTTCTTTCTCAGCCTGTTTATCCTTTGAGTATAGGAAGGCTACTGATTTGCTTGAGTTAATTTTGTATCCAGCCATTTTGCTGAAGTTATTTATCAGCTGTAGCAGATCTCTGGTGGAGTTTTTCAGGTCACTTAAGTATACCATCATATCATCTGCAAATAGTGATATTTTGATTTCTTCCTTTCCAATTTGTATCCCTTTGACTTCCTTTCGTTGCCTGATTGCTCTAGCTAGAACTTCAAGTACTATATTGAATAAGTAGGGAGAGAGAGGGCAGCCTTGTCTAGTCCCTGATTTTAGTGGGATTGCTTCGAGTTTCTCTCTATTTAGTTTGATGTTGGCCACTTGTTTGCTGTATATTGCTTTTACTAAGTTTAGGTATGCTCCTTGAATTCTTGATCTTTCCAAGATTTTTATCATGAAGGGATGTTGAATTTTGTCAAATGCTTTTTCAGCATCTAAGGAGATGACCATGTGGTTTTTTTCTTTGAGTTTGTTTATGTAGTGGATTACATTGATGGATTTCCTGGTATTGAACCATCCTTGCATCCCTGGGATAAAGCCTACTTGATCATGGTGAATGATTGTTTTGATGTGTTCTTGGATTTGGTTTGCAAGAATTTTATTGAGTATTTTTGCATCAATATTCATAAGGGAAATTGATCTGAAGTTTTCTTTTATTGTTGGGTCTTTGTGGGGCTTTGGTATCAGTGTAACTGTGGCCTCATAGAATGAATTGGGTAGTGTTCCTTTCTTTTCTATTTTATGGAATAGCTTGAAGAATATTGGTATTAGGTCTTCTTCAAAGGTCTGATAGAATTCCGCACTGAACTCATCTAGTCCTGGGCTTTTTTTGGTTGGGAGACTTTTAATGACTGCTTCTATTTCTTTAGGGGTTATGGGACTGTTTAGATGGTTTATCTGATCCTGATTTAACTTTGGTAATTGGTATCTGTCTAGAAACTTGTCCATTTCCTCCAGATTTTCCAATTTTGTTGCGTATAGGCTTTTGTAGTAGGATCTGATGATTTTTTTAATTTCCTCAGAGTCTGTTGTTATATCTCCGATTTCATTTCTAATTTTGTTAATTTGGATACTGTCTCTGTGGCCTCTGGTTAGTCTGGCTAAGGGTTTATCTATCTTGTTGATTTTCTCAAAGAACCAGCTCTTGGTTTTGTTGATTCTTTGTATAGTTCTTTTAGCTTCCACTTAGTTGGTTTCAGCCCTTAATTTGATTATTTCCTGCCTTCTACTCCTCTTGGGTGTATTAGCTTCTTTTTGTTCTAGAACTTTCAGATGTACTGTTAAGCTGTTAGTGTATGTTCTCTCCAGTTTCTTTTTGGAGGCATTCAAAGCTATGAGTTTTCCTCTTAACACTGCTTTCATTGTGTCCCATAGGTTTGGGTAAGTTGTACTTTCATTTAATTCTAGGAAGTCTTTAATTTCCTTCTTTATTTCTTCCTTGACCAACTTATCATTAAGCAGTGCATTGTTCAGCTTCCATGTGTATGTGGGCTTTCTGTTGTTGTTGTTGCCATTGAAGACTAACCTTAATCCATAGAGATCTGATAGGAGGCATGGGATTATTTCAATCTTCTTATATCTGTGGAGGTTTGTTTTGTGACCAATTATATGATCAATTTTGGAGAAGGTACCATGAGGTGCTGAGAAGAAGGTATATTCTTTTGATGCAGGATGAAATGTTCTATAGATATCTGTTAAACCCATTTGGATCATAGCATCTGTTAGTTTCACTGTGTCTCTGTTTAGTTTATGTTTCCAAGATCTGTCCATTGTTGATAGTGGGGTGTTGAAGTCTCCCACTATTATTGTGTGAGGTGCAATGTGTGCTTTGAGCTTTAGTAGAGTTTCTTTTATGAAAGTGGGAGCTCTTGCATTCAGGGCATAGATGTTCAGAATTGAGAGTTCTTCTTGGTAGATTTTTCCTTTGATGAGTAAGAAGTGTCCTTCCTCATCCTTTTTGATGAATTTTGATTGAAAGTCAATTTTATCTGATATTAGAATGGGTACTCCAGCCTGTTTCTTGGGACCATTTGCTTGGAAAATTGTTTTCCAGCCCTTTACTCTGAGGTAGTGTTTGTCTTTAATATGGAGGTGTGTTTCCTAGATGCAGCAAAATGCTGGGTCCTGTTTATGGATCCAGTCTGTCAGTCTATGTCTTTTTATTGGGGAGTTGAGACCATTGATGTTAAGAGATATTAAAGAATAGTGATTGTTATTTCCTATTATTTTTGATGTTGTTTATATTGTTTGTGTGGCTATCTTCTTTTGAGTTTGTTGACAGATTACTTTCTTTCTTTTTCTTGAGTGTAGTTTCCCTCCTTGAGTTGGCATTTCCCATGTATTATTCTTTGTAGGGCTGGGTTTGTGGAAACATACTGTGCAAATTTGGATTTGTCGTAGAATATTTTGGTTTCACCCTCTATGATTATTGAGAGTTTTGCTGGGTATAGCAGCCTGGGCTGGCATTTGTGTTCTTTTAGAGTCTGTATGAGACCTTCCCAGGATCTTCTAGCTTTCATAGTCTTTGGTGAGAAGTCTGGCTAATTAATATTTTTAATTAGCTTACAAAGTAATGACTTTTCATAAAAAAGGCTTTCTTTTTTTTTTTTTTTTTTTTTGAGGCAAGGTCTCTCAGTAAACCTGGAACACAGCATCTTTGCTAGGCTGTCTGGAGAGTAAGCCCCCAGGATCTACTTTTCGCTGCTCACCCCTTAGCTCTGGGGTTACAGATGTCTGATTCTGGTGCTCAGTTTCCACATGAATTCTAGAGATCCAGCTTCAGTTTCTTCTGTTTGTACAATGAGTACTTTCCCCACTGAGGCATCTTCCTAGCCCCAGGCTTTTTTTTTTTTTTTTTCCTGATTTGTTCAGAAAGATTGAAGCCTGTTCATATCCAACCATCTTAAGTAACCAGGATATGCCAGCCCTTCAGAGAGCACACGTTCCATAGTCTGCTTTTAGCTATGTAGGTCTCCTGTTCAGGACCAATTAAGAAATGTCACCTGGGTATAGCTATATGCCAGATACTCAATTGGTCCCTGGGGATGCTTACTAGAGTGAAGTTTTGTCCTGGATCTTTAGAAGCTCAAAGCAGATTCATCAGTTGAGGTTTCAGGTCAACCTCCTTGTGGATGCTGAGGTAGAGTGAAGCAAAGGTCCAGATGGGACATCAGCAAGAGAAGATATGAAAAGGAGGGGTTCCAGAGAGAAAGTTTCAGTGGAAGGAAGGTGAGACTTTGCTGACAAAGGACAGGGAGGAAGAAAGCATGTGCAGTGGAAGGACCAAAAAGAATGAAAGCTAAACTCCTGCCCAGTAGCACACGTGGGCACTCCAACAGAGCATCAGAGCAGTGGTTCTAAACATGGTTCCAACCTGGCCATGTGTGGAGATATTTTTGCTTGCCAGGTATTGCTGCTGCTGGGATCTTGAGGGAAAAAGCAGAGATTCAAAGCCAAAAGAACCCCCTCTTCCCAAGGACACCATAAGAAAACCCACAGAACCACCTAACCTGGGCTCATAGGGGCTCACAGTGACTGAACCAACAATCAGCATGACTGCATGGGTCTGATGTGGGTTCTCTGCATAGATGTTTACAGTTGCATAGCTTGGTCTTCTTGTGGGACTCCTAACAGTGGGAGAGAGGGCTGTCTCCGACTCTTTTGTCGGCTTTTGGTGCTTCTGTCCTCGTACGGGGTTTAATACAATGGGAGGTGCCTAGTCCTACTGCAGCTTAATACGCTATTTTTGGTAGATATACATGGGACTTTACAGTTTCCTGAAGAGAAGGGAGGGGGGTGAATGGGGGTGCTGGGAGGAGAGGTGGGAGGGGAAAATTCAGTCAAGATGTAAAAAAACTAATTAAAAATAATTAAAAGAATGTAACACATTTTTTAAAAAGGAATTTGTGACTTGTTTGAAACAATGTTGAGAAGCTTGAATTTGAGGACTTCAAGGAAATGGGGGGACAAAGGGTCACGGTAGGAGACAAACACAGGTTCATTCTTCCAGCCAGTCAGCCACATCTGTACTCATCTGCCATTGTGGAACCCAGCTCTGCACTCCTGGTCCCAAACTAAAGAAACACAGAAGATCTGCATCCCCAGGAATCACAGTCTTTGTGGGATTTGATTAATCTGGTTAGCCTGCAGTGGGACACAAGGAAGACCTTGGAGGTGTTACCAAGCACTGCTTCCATCGGATAGGATCACCAAGTTCCTCTTGCAAGCACATCAGCATTTTCCCAGTAGTAAGCTACAAACACCATTCCACTTCCCATCTTTAAGAGGTTTAGTCCCTGAGAGAAATGACAGGAGCTGGAGGGGAACAAAATCAAGAACCTTCCATGTCCCAGGCTCAGCACCTTTCTGAGGGGTTTGCTAAAGGTTGCCATAGGAAAGAGAAATGACCCACAGCACAGGCCAATAGGAATCATGTCCTCTACCCTGGGGGACCTCAGAGCCTTAGTGACAGACCAGAACAGGAACAGAGGGAGCCAGGGTTCCCAATGCTTCTGGCGAAAATCCCCAATGGAATATGCAAATAGAATGTCTTGTTTAATCAGAGTCCTTCCTGTTCCCATCATAGCCTTTGAGAATATTGTTGACAATAAGAAATAGGTATTTCATCCCCAAAGTGGTTTTCTGGCTCCTATTCCACCTTCTCCAAAATGAAGCCCGTTTGTATGCTAATGAGTTGAATCATGGCTAGGGGCTCCTGGAAAGCCTTAGTGGGTGGCTGATTCCCAAGGGAAATGACCATGTAGTTAGAAGGTGGGCAGTTTCAACTCCACTCCCTAACCTCCCAGAAGAAGCAGGCTGGGGCTGCTGGGGCTCCATTGTCCAGTGATTTAACCATTTGTGCTTTTCACGTGAGGACTCCAGGTTCACAGAGTTTCCACATTTCGGAACACTAGGAGGTGACTGGCAGGTGGCATTTCTATTGTGGGGGACTCTGGAGTTCTATACCAATTGTCTCATGTCCCAATCCCCCATGTCTTGTGTTTCCATATACATCTCTTCCATCTGGGGGCTCACTCTTCCTTCCTTCCTTCCTTCCTTCCTTCCGTCCGTTTTCCTTTGGTTTCTTATATCAAGGTCCTTTATAATAAATGGAAAACAAGAAAGTATATCCCTGAATTCTGTGACATGTCTAGCAAAGTACTGAACTCACAGAGGGACTTTGGAACCTCCAAATCTGTAGCCAGTGGGCCGGAGAGAGGTCATAACATGGGTCAAGCAACTGGTATCTGAAGCAAGGCCATTCTGGAGGACAGGGCTGAGCTGGTAGCTGGTAGACATAACTCTAACTCCAAACAGTGTCAGAACTGAATTGAACTATAGCACACTCAGTTGGTGTCAGAGATCTGGTTGGTATAAGGGGGAAAAAAATCAATACACATTTTGGCGTCTAGAGGTTGAATTATTTGTCCAGGGAGGATGGAAAAAGAAAAAGAGTTGATTTGTCCTATTACAGAGTCATCATTGACATCTTTGTAGAACACATCATTGAGTCTCAAAATCTCTGTCACCGAGAGGAAAAGCCAACTTACCCACAAACAAATCTCATCAGGAAGTTTCTTCCTTACAGGAGACTTGATTTAGAGTACCTGGCTGGACGGTGATTTCTCATCTTCACCCTGGGGGAGGGAAGAGTTCTGCTCCAGGGAAAGATGACATTTCAGGACACTTCAGCTGCTGACTTTGGCCCAAACAAATGTATACCCTTTTCTTCTGCCCTTAAAGCTACCCCTGTGCCAGAGCAGCTGTGGGAAATTGGCCAAGGTGAATGTCGTGCAGCACAATAGGGACATTTGTCCTGAAACAAACTGGCCCCTCAGCTTCCAGATAACTTTCCTCTTGAGGGAATCATTAGCGTGCCAGGTGCCCTGATCTCTAGTCACGCGTGTAAACTGTTATGAGAGACAAGTCTCCAGCAAGGGCTCCACTAGGGAAGCACACACCTACTGCAGTTCACAGCCCCACAAAATCTTTAGAGAAGGCTTTGCCTCCTTCTGTAAACCCCACCAGAAATAGGCTTATGTCCCGGACATGGATTTTCCTATCTCTAGCCCTAGATTCAATACCATTTATTTTCCCTTCTCACCTTGTTCTCAACTTGGAATCGCCCCTCTGAAGGCAGTCAGAGAATAGTCTGTGTCTGTACCCTTGGGACAACATTTTTTAATAGCCTGCAATCTAAGTATTTTTACGACCAAATTTTTATTGGACCGTGGAGCCACCTCTGATATTATGTAAGTACTCGACTCTAGTTGCAGTTTTGAGGGCCTGGCTTTGAGATCATCAAACATGGAAAAATGCCACGCGCGCGCGCGCGCGCACACGCGCACACACACACACACGTATTTGAAATGTTTCATGCTGAATTACTATTAAATCATTACCATGTTTAAAAGATGTGTTCCTGTAACATCATTTTCTGGGCCCCATGCAGGGTATTAGAGCCAGCATGGTAATGCACGGGTATTTGACGAGGGCCTAGAACAACCACAAGCTGCACTGTACCCTAATCATACACTTATCTAGATATTTTAGAAAAATGAGCATAAACACCTCCTGAAACTAGAATGATCACAAGGTCTGTGGCAGACTGGCTGCTATTGAGATAGTCTGCTTTTCCAAGAATGCTACAGGAAGAAGACACTGAAAGCGGTGTGCTTTCCTGAAAACTACCCTTGTCAAGTCAGAGAAGTCCTGTCAAATATAAAATAAACCAAAACAAGCTCCCCTATAAAATCTGCTTTTGGAGATTAATATGGATGGAAGAATAGGAGAGCCAAGAGCGCGATAACCAAATGAATCTAGGTTGAAATCCCAGCAAGGGACCTTCTAGAGATAGGATCTTGAACTAGTTTGTCTCCATCCATATCTAAAAGGTTGGAGATAATTATGCCTTTAGGGAGAAGACAACAGAAGAATGTAACATAGCAGCTGGGGTCTAGTAAGCCCTGGGAGTAGAATCTGATAGTATAGTCATGCACAATGGAATGATATTTCAGCCAATAATGGCCCACATCTGTGATAATGGTCCCATTATGAGATACTACCTAGTGATCTCTGAGTTATGTTCCTGCAACAACCAAATTGCCTAAGGCAACTTGGGGCTTCCAAAAGACTCTTCCAACAGGGCTCAGAGACCCCTGAACTGGAACTGATCTGAATGGCTTGTCCCTGGGGACTAGCTTTCATGGTACCAGAAGACCATGCAACCAACAGTCCTACCCAGCTATGAGCTCAATGAACCATATCAATGACCAACATGGCAAGTTAACTCTGAGGATGCAATAGTGACACACATGCCTTGGCAGTAACTAACAGCTCTCTAATCTCTGTAAATTACAGATTGTAATTTACAGGACTTTAGACCTGTTCAACCAGAGGGAAGCCATAGATGGTACTGGAACCCTAGCCAACTACTCAGTGCTAGCTAAGTCTAGACAAGAATCTAAAATCACTAATTTACTAAACAAGCACAGTCCCTAAGCATTTGTCCTTATACCCACAGATGAATGTGATCTGCACCCCCCATCAAGGAGACTTCTCTTTGCAGCAGATGGGAGGATCAGTACAGAAAACCACACCAAATCAAGTTCAGAATTGTGAAGCCCAGTCCCAATCTATACCTCTACAAAACACTCCCACACCTAAGCCTCAGGGAACATTGTGGAAGAGGGGATGGAAAATTCTAACAGCCAGAGGAATAGGGAGTTTGGTGTGAGGTTGTGTCTCCTAGTAACGTCGGAAGCTGCACCCATGAAGTCCCATCAACATGACCACCCACATGTGAGCAGAACAAAGAGAACACCAATAGTCATGCCAAACTGGATGGGGGAAAGTCATCCACAAGACCTCAGCCCTCCATGGAAACCCGTAGATAACTGAGGAAAGCTGGGAGGGGAAGAGGTGGTCCTTCCCAGCAAAGAACACACTAATTGGTTCTCCAATGACAAATTGTTATCCCCGAGACCACACTTACAAGCAACATTGTACAAATCGAACCGGTTGTGTTTAAGAATGCATAAGTGGATACCCATACGTATATGCCTGCAATAACATATAACAATTGGTAAGAAAAGAGACCATGAATTTGAAGGAGAGCAAGGGAGGATGATATGAGGGAGGTTTTGGAGGGAGAACAGGAAGGGGAGAAATGTAATTGGATTGTGATCTCAAAAATAAATCTTAAAAGACGCTATTCTCCCCATTTTTTTTTTCAGAAATCACATATATGTGATTATGCAATGAGAGTCTAGCTCACTGCACGCTTCTGCCAGCTTATACCTCCCATCTTCCTGACTCATCTTGCAGTGCCTGCTGCCTTCACTCCCTTCCTATCCTCCAGTGTTCCTTTCTGCAGACAAACAAGTTCAATGTGTCTCTCTTCTGCTCATGCAATTTTGCTCTTTGATGTTTTTTACTATATAAATCTTACTATGGACAGATCCTACTGAAGACTTTTGAAGATTAGTAGAGGAAATCTTTCCCTTCCACCCTCCTCTTTCCCTCCCTCCCCCTTCCTTTCCTCCCTCCTTCTCATAAACAGGTATATCATATTCCAAAGAACAGCACTATCACATTTTAGCAGCTTCCCCTGAATAAACACCCGAGATCTTTCAAAAGTTAGTCTTTCGTTGCTCCTGGCATTACTATGATGTCATTGCCATTTTGTACATATAAAGGAAAATGAGTACATTTTCAGAAGTGTACCATTAAGTCAAAGCACCTGAATGCCTATGGCCCTGGTCAGCATTGCTGACTGCTGTCTTTTGGAATGGTGCCTGTGCTGGTTAGCCATGTTTGGTTTTCTGGTCAGCGTGACAAAAGCTAGAGTCATATGGGAAGAAGGAATCCTAATTGAGGGGTTGCCTCCATCAGATTGCTTGTAGTAAGTCTGTGGAGCATTTCCTTTCTTAATTGTGGGGAAGCCCAGACCACTGTGGGCAGCACCATGCCTAGGTAAGTGGTCCTGAGTTATGTTAAGAAAGTAGGCTGAGCAAGCCAGTAAGAAGCACTCTTTAAGGTCTCTGCTTCAGTTCCTCTCTTCAGGATGTGGTCTTGAGTCTGCCCAGGGCTCCTGTCGTGGTGGACTATGATGGCTCTTGCAACCCAAAGAAACCTTTCATTTCAAGTCACTTACAGTCATGGCATTCATCAGAGCCAGAAAAGCAAGCTAATACCCTTGGCACAGTGCCAAGCAGCATCTAAGGAAGCAATCCAAAGATTCTTCATTGTTGTTTCCACTAACCACCCTCCCTTCACATCAACAGAAGCTAACTTTAGCCACTATTTCTTCTCTTTCCTTTTGTCTTTGGCATTTTAAACACATGTGTTCAATTCAGTAGCAGTGAGCATATTTGCGTATTTGCATATTTGAGGCAATGACGTGGTTGAACCATTATCCCCATCCTCTTCCTGACTGTTTTCACCTTCCAGGCTAAGACTAGGCACTCAATGGCAGTTGCTCCCCGCACCCAGCCCACTCTGATTTATACTGGCATGTGCTCAGGTAGCATAACTAAAAGGGAACAGAACCTTCTGATATCCTTCCTCCAGTGCCCCCAGCTTGCACTATGAACCATAACAAACATTCAATAAGAACAAAGACTTCCATTGAAGGATGAGATAGCAGGCTTGCAGGAAAAAAAAATTCTCCTGAAAGAGGAAGGGGAAATACAGTTTCATATCTTTCAGTGTGGGCTGGTGGAGGATATCCTGGAAGGGTACCAGTGGTGGGCTGTCTCATGGTATGTGGGGCCAAGGGCTTCAGAAGGCACCATGGGACCAGATGAGTTATTTTATCCTCTTCCTTGACTAAGGATGAGTCTCGATGGTAGATATAGCATGGGGAATTTATTTTTGCAACCAGAAAATTCTTTATCTTTTAAGCCCAGCAGTTCATTATGCACACCTTCACCCTCGGTGCCCTCTCCTCAGACCTTCCGTCTTGTGAAAGCTCTTTTCCCTAAGCTCCTGAGACTCACAAGTTATAGGGGTGGAGGATGGGGAGAAGGGGCTTAGGAGGGAGAATAAAGTGTCAGTAAGTGGACAGGACACTGACAGAGACAGTGAGGATGATTAGAGAGAGCAGGTGCTCAGAGATACTGCAAAAAGTGGAGAAGGCCGTGGTGGCAGTGCTGTGGGTGGCAGAGTCTAGAGACAGCCACTTGAAAGGCTACTTGACTCCTAACACTGGAGCTGTTTGTGTCTTTATCCTGACCTAAAAGCCGCTCTCCTTCAGTTCCCATCTGTGAGTTTTAATTCTATTCCTTGCCACCCCCGTGTTCTCTTCCAGCTATACACACACCAGCCACATCCTGGTGCTTCTTCTCCTTCATCTGAATATCCTATCATCCTTCATGAAGCCTGACTCCTAGACCCTCATCAAGCATTTGGACAGGTGGAAATGAGGGGTGCGGGGAGAGAACGGTACCTTTCTCCTGGAGGTGAAATGGGATGCAGGTGAGGGGCAAGCAGACATTGGTGGGCCTTGACTTGCAGAACAGGATGAGAAATGAGCAAGTGCTTAGGTCAGAGGCTCAGGGGAAGTGTTCTTCAGGTCTCTGCCCTGAACAATGATGCTTGTGGTTATCAGTGTGGGACTATTGGCTGGGGTATCTCAAGGGATGCCAGGACCTTTTAGGGTTCTATGGTAAAATCATTGGAAGTCCTGTTTAACCCCATAAAGACCCATCCAAGTAGGATATGAGGGGGTGTCACAATGCCCACCTAAAGTGACCTTCTGCACCTGTGGGTGGTGAGTCACACTGTGATATGGAGACTTTGGCCTCCAGGTTCCAGGGGCCAAGTCTCACCCTGGAACAGAATGGTTCCTGCCCATTTTCTATGACAATTTGGAGGTTAGAGAGGATTGAGCAGAGAGGGCAGTAAATATGGTACCACTCCCTTTCTATATCTGTGTGTGTCCCCAGAGACTATAAGAGAGTCATGGCACCTTCACCAAAAACTAACTGATAGGAGTTAACAGTGCTGACCCTAGCCATTGCCCTGGTTAGTATTCTGGCAGATTCCTGCTACTGACTCCAATTATACATACTGGAGTGTTGGGTTTTTTTTTTTCTCAGAGCTAATTAAGTTTGTGCTCAGTGCTGCAACTCAGCAGTTGAATTTCCTAAGCGTGCATGCATTCATTTCTCCTGAGAAACTCTCTATGCAGTAACCTACATCCTTATACTGATCTGTACATGCCCAAACCACTCTAGAGCAAATGTCATTCCACCTGACACCCTCTACCATATAGCACTGCGGCCGTTTCATGAGTTAGGGGTAGGAGTTACTGACATCTCTTTGATACCCAAAGCAAAGCACTAAGGAAGAAAAGTGTGGAGCCACTGGTCCCCTCTTCTCAGAAGACCACCACACAGTGCTGAACATAATGCTAATCACTGTCTCCCTATTCCCCCTGTTTGCTGGACACAAGATGTCTGGATGGAAGATGCAGGACCTGGCTCTATGGCCTGGCTATTTCTGCCTGCCAGCAGAGATCCAAGTGGCCCTCCCTGGGATGGGGAAGGCCATCTTCACAGTGTATGGATGGATGCCCAAGCTCATCTCCCTGTGAAGTGTTGTGTGTGGTTGCCAGTTGTCCTCTCCTAAGGCATGGCTGTGCACTCCTCCTAGCAAAATTGGCCTTCGTTGATGCTCTGCAATTTCTTCACACACCCACCTGATCTATTCTCTTTTGGACTGTAGTGCCTGCCCTGGTTGGCTCTTATGATTCAGTTCTACCTACTTTGGTCAAACTCTCCTGCTTGGTCCTCTTCCAAGACAAATGCAAAAGCCACAGGGGGCTGGAGAATTGCCTGGGCAGAGAATTGCCCAACAGAAGTTCAATTAATTTCTCAGATTTCTGTCAGGGCCTTGTGCAGCCAAGCCTAGCAGGGACCCTGGCTGGCCTTCTGGGTAGACATTAAGGATGTTGGAGGGTCTCTACTTGAACCTGTCAATCTGAGGACCAAATTCTAGACTCTAAGACTCTCACAAGCACAATGGAGGAAAATCTGTGGCATTCTTCAGTTTAAGAAGGAAGCAAAGTGGAGAGAGCTGGTGCAGTAAGCGAAGACATAGAGCAGAGCCAAAGCTAAGTACACAAACTACACAACAAAGACAGCTTTATCCAGGGCTGGCCCTGACCACCCCTCTGATTCTGACCATCTTCAGATCTGCACATTCCATTCCCCTCCCATTCTCCTGCATCTACAGTTACGTAAGTAGACAACAGGCAGGCACAGTCTGAAGAGTGGCTCCAAGCCTTGTTCCCTGTGCCACATCTCACTCACCATGTGTTCAAGACCAGGTAACTGTGCTCAGTGGCTTCTTGTGCCCGTTTAATTGTCCCCAAATTGCTTCAAGTGGCCTTTCTAGGCAGGAACTCTTTGCAATTAGCCCTCATGTGGAGATGTTGAAAGATGCGTGATTATTTGGGGGGAATCACTTGTCAGCCAGCAGATAGGACTCTGATAGGATATAATAGAGGCCATGTGTTAATTACAGTCTGCAAGACACTCTCGTATCATTTCTTCAGCACAGCTCATTAGCATTCCGGCCTCGGCTCCATCATTACTGTGGGCTTATTCCTGTGTGAAAAGGGGGCATTCCACATGAGGATGATTTAAAGACTGTGTAGACGTGCCTACACACAGGTGGTCGGCAAACATTTTAATGAGCCTGATTTTGCCTTGGATCTAAAGTGCCATATGTGCACTTCTGAGAGCAAGCACACATGTGTACCTACCATATTCACACAACAGCCACATACAGCACACACATACCACATAGAATCACATCTCCCTCTCATGCACACCACATAACACGGACACACGCTCGTACCACACACACGCACACCTCGAATCACACACCACGCCACATACACACACACATGTACATGCAAGCAGAACTTTCCAGCAACACTTTTAACCCATATTCCAGTGCCTCCTGCTTACATTTTTTTCTACTGTGCTTTCTTAATATTTCTCTTTTAAATCAACTAGAAATGACCTCTTTAAAAAACAAAAACAAAATCCCCAGCAAATTATTGGTTAGCATTTCCAAAGGGCCTGAGTGCGTGCGTGCGTCCAGTGCCTAAAGCATGTGTCCCAGGAAGACAAGAGAGAAGAACCAGTTCTCTAGAATATAGATACTCCCCCATAGAAAGAAGGGGTCAGTGCTCACAGGGGAAAAAAATGAGCTAAAGAATTAGCAATGGGAGAAAGAAGGGGGTGTTCACCTCTGAATACTCCAGGTACACTGAGAAGATAGCAGCCTGGACGTATGGTTGGGCTCTCTGGGCAAGAAAAAAGTAAGAGAATGAACAAGAAAGAGATGATGAGAAGGCAGAAAAGATAACGAGGAAGAAGGATATTAGAAGGTCTCTACTTGTGCCTTTCAATGTGAGGACCAATTCTAAACTCTAAGACTCTCATAAGCACAATGGGGGCAAAACTGGCATTCCTCAATTTAAGAAGGAAGCAAAGTGGATAAAGGGAGAGAGAAAGAGGGGGAGGGAGAGTAGGATGAAGAGAAGGAAGGGAGAAGAGGGAGGTGGTGTGGTGATTATTCTCATGGTCTGCTCCACTAGGTTTGGAATCACCTAGGAGACACATCCATCTGTGCATGTCTGCAATGGTGTCCAGGGAGGACTTTCTAAGGAGGAAGGACCTACTCTGCCTGTGGGCAGCACCAGTCTATAGGCTGAATAAAAAGAAGAAAGCCATTATACCTTGAGCTGAGCACCAGCCTCTCCCCCCCCCCCCCCAGCTGTGAGAAAGACCCTGTTGCCTCCCTGTGGGAGCGATGGGACACATCCCCTGGAACTGTGAACCAAGGCAGAGCCTCTCTCCCTTCCTCCCTTAAACTGCTTCTTGTCTGGCATTTGGTCACAACAAGAATATTCACTAATACAAGAGGAAGAGAGGAGAGAGGAGTCAGGGAAAGATGAGGATGATGGTGGTACGGAATAGGAAAAGGAGGGAAAGGAGGGGGAGAGAGGGAGAGACAGAAGAGGAAAGAAAGCACCAGTGTCCGAAGGGGAAGAGGGGATACAAAGCAGTGGAGAGGTAGAGATGATCCTACTTATTACATAAACCCTTTGGGTGACAAGAAGAGGTGCTATTTTTGGTTTTTCAAGCTGAGTGTAAGGTGACAGTAGGTGTTAACTGAAGTTTTTCTGAAGGTCAGGTCAAGGGCTATGCCCATCTGTCAGAACCTTGTCCCTTTGGATAAATTACTCAGCAAGCATAACCTCACAGGGTCATCATGACTGGGGAAGCGAGGGGCAGGTCCCTGTGTACAGGGTGTGTGTGTGCACACAAGTGCATGCATGGGTGTACAAGTGCATTCATGGATGTATGTGCGATAGGGCTTCATAACGCTTGTGTGAGCTTCTTTTTCTTTGAGACAGGGTTGAGCAGAGGCTGGGGAAGATGTCTCAGTAGATAAGGTAAGTGCCTGGTGAACAAGTATGAGGACCTGAGCTCAGACCCCCAGTGCCCACAGAAAAAGCCAGAAAAAGCCATGTAGTTTTCCTCTGTGACTCCACCATTGAGGGGAGGGAGACAGGTGGATCCTGGGGGGAATTCACTGACCAGCAAATCCAACTGAAAAGAGGAAGCTCTGGTGCAGTGAGAGACCCTGGAAATGAGAGAGGGAGACATCCTGATGTCAACCTCTAATCCATACATGTGCCTTTCATGGGCCAGAGCACACATGAATTAAAGGTTAGGGGCTATGGTTAGGGAGTCCCTGCTACCCTTGACCTCAGGAAACTTGAGGGTAGCTGACTCACATTATCAGTCTATAATCTTCAGCCGGGACTTCCAGTTTGGCAGGAATGACATGTCATGATGCTCCTTGACAGGGGTTTCACCTTTTCCAGGGCCTGTGTAGTTTATAGATCACTTGTCACCCAGATTAAAAGGATCCAGATTCCTAATGGCAGCAGTTTCTCAGTCATCCCTTTCATCCCTTGGTAGGTAGGAACTGCTACTTTCTGGCCAAGTCATTTTCAGATCTAACCACAGGAGGCCAGTGCTATGTCAGCTCTGAGCAGGGCAGGAGACTGACAGGGATTAGGGCCAGGCGGCTGACACCAGGTTCAGTTTCACAGCGACATTCACCAGGATATTGGATTGCGTGCTAAAGAGCTACTGATGGAGATGGGAATGGAAGACAGCCAGGGCCTTTGGAAAGTCAGAGCCCTGCAAGATTTTCCAGTCTGATAGTGACATTGAAGCATGCAACAGAGGGCTGTGGGGCAGGGCGGTCACTCCATTTAGCTCCCTCGGGAGGAGCTAGTGGTACAGGAAGGCCTTAGACCAGGACCAAGGAAACTCAAAGCCACCAGTAAGGCTCTCTCTGTATCTTCCTGGACCTGCGGGTCCAGGATGCTGGGAGACCCTCCTGCCAGATGCCCACATTAATGATCTCTTTTTCATGTACCGTTTGGTGGGCTCTCTCTGGGAACTTCTAAGGACACACAAACCTGCAGAGGCACGCAAGGAGTCGAGATGGGGCGTAAGCTTGACAGGGGAAGAAGTAGGCTGGGGAATAAGAGGAGAGCGTAAATGCCAGTTAGTGAAAAGCTCTGAGAGATCAGAATCCAGCCTGGCCCCAAGTGGCCTGTGACACGTAGGCTAAAATTTATTGGCATGGTCATTTGCCAAGGTCACCCCTCAAGGAGCACGGCCTTCAGTGTTGCTGACTCAGAAGCTAGCCTTAATGCAGAGCCTTGGTTTAATCCTGCTCATCTCTCCTTACAGTCAGACAAAACTGTTTACCCTTTCCTTGGTGAGCTAGCTCTCTTTCTGGTGCCTTTCCTAACACCTCTTCCCTTCACATTAACGGGGGTCGGGGGTGGGGTAGCCTCTTCTCATTTTGTCTTGTTGGAAATGGCCCCCTGTTGTATTTAATCATGAATACCACAGGGAGCATGGGCATCAAAATCTCTAGTTTAGAACCCCAGATTCTGACGCTACACATAGGAAGGACCTTGTAATCCCCTGCATCTCTGAGGCTCCATTTCTGAAGGTCATCAGAGCCAACTTATGCCATAGGCTAGAGAGCAGCTGAAATGGGGGGGGGGGAGGGTACACAGTAGGTGCTGTTATTTCTCTTTTGAGAACACAGACTCCTGATGTCTCAAATGACCCAGATGGGCTGGGTGTCCCTTAATCTCTCTCAAGACAACTAAACAACTACAACAGAGCTGTGTGTGCAGGGAGGGTTACCAAGTACCCAGTGAGCAGTGTGCCAGGTCAGAGTCACCCTCTACAATGTCACCAAGTCTGCACCGCTGTTTCCAGAGGCACCAGCAGTGGAGGCCTGCATTCCAGGCTGCTTGCTGCTTGTTCTGTCTCCATCCCACTACCACTTGCTGCCGGAAGCCCTCCCTGCATTACCTGCTTCCACACAGTCTACCCTTTGTGGGCGAGGGCTAAGTTAAGAGCACCTTCTGGGGACAAGATGTCTCTCCTCTTTGCCCCTCAGTCAGCATCTCTGAAGAAAAGTCGTGGTCCATTATCAAAGTGGAAAATCTTCTCTCCTCTAAGCTGCTCCTCTAAGGAACAATCAACTAAGAAGCAGCACAGGAACAGCACGGAAGGAACCGTAAGCGGCAGTGCAATCCAACTCTGCCATTCATGAGCTGAGACAGTCTCCTAATCTCTCCACACTTCCCTTTCCACATGTGCACAGTGACAATGGGGAAAAGACGCAGTCACAGGGGTCTGGATGAAAGGGTGAGGATCCTGAGCTGACAGGAGACAGTTTTTAACAGGAATCACTGTAAAAGGTAATGGGCAGGTGTTGCGAAGAGCGACTTCCAAATGAGGCAGTCTGAGGAGATCCCTGAGCCTGACTTTCACTGACCTGTGTGACAGGCCAAGCATAGGCTGAGGGAAACAGCAGAGGGAGAGGGCAGAGCTCTGCCTTGGAAGAGCTCGAAGCATCCCCATCAGGAAAGTGGATGTTGGTAATGGCACGGGATACTTAATTAATATAGTGAAGAAGAGAGACTGTCCTTCCTCAGTGTTCATGAAGGGCCTGCCGTTGTGCCAGGACTTTCTGTAAACATCAAAACCTTGGGTGATACAGCCCATAACAAGATGAGGTGTGTGTGTACACAGAACCTGTGTGCTTGAACTTGTGTCTAGATAGTTTATTGTGCCCAGACGTATGAATGTTGTAAAAGTGAAAAGTGAAGAAATTGTCTACCTGTGTTTAGTACAGAAACAAATTTCTAGAGAACATGTTTAACCTTCAGTCAGTTGAACTCTTAGATGCAGAGATCAAGGACGCATGTGTCAGTTGAACTCTTGGATACAGAGATCAAGGACACATGTGTCAGTTGAACTCTTGGATACAGAGATCAAGGACGCATGTGGCAACTTCAGGTGAGAGTCACAGATGATGTAGCAGACAGGATGAGGGTTCAGGAAAAACCTTTTTAAAAGGAAGATTTGTTTGCTGAGGATACGGCTTAGTGGTTAAAGCACTGGCTGCTCCTCTGGAGGACCCAGGTTCAATTCCAGCACTCACACGGTAGCTCACAACTATCTGTAAATCTAGTTCTAGGGGGTCTGACACCCTCAGCTGGCTTCTGCTGGCACTGTACTCATGGTACAGTGGTACTCATAGATACATACAGGCAAAATCATATACATAAATCTAAATTTTAAAACAGTATTTATTTTATGTGTATTACCTGACTGGCTAGACATACAGTGCCCATAAAGACCACAAGAGGGCATCAGATCCCCTGGAACTAGAGTTACAGGTAGTAACCAAATCATCTTATGGGTTCAGACAACCCAACCCGGGTCCTCTACACATGCTCTTAACTGTTGAGCCACCTCCCCAGCTCCTAGAGAAGACCTTCCTGACTAGGGCCTCCTGTAGCGTGCTTCTCCGCCTTCACGGGAAGGGGTTGACAGCAGCCAGCTTCACTGTCAAACACTGTTCTGGAAGCACAAGCCAACGCAATTAGACAAGGAAAAAAATAAGAGGAAAGTATAGTAGGAAAAGGAAGCAAATTTAGCCTGATTTGCAAATGATTTGATCATATGCCAAAAAAACTTCAGGAGGAAGAAATTTTCATTTGAATAGATTCTTGTACAAACCACAGAGGATTAAGAAAATATTCTGGAAGAAAAAAAAAGTCATTTGTAGTAAGAATTAAAAGAATTTAAAAAGAAACTCATCTAAGAATAAATTTACAAGTACAGTGAGAGATTGTTCTGAAAAGAAAACAATATTAAGACTCTGCTTAGAAACCTCTGTGATGCTTAAATAAGATAAGATACACAGTCCTGAGCATGAACTTTCGGGGTTGTGGAGATTTCATAATTCTCATTCAGAACGATTCTGACCAAAGTGTTAGGATGATTTCTTTTGACTAAACAAACTTGTTCTATAGTTTATATGGGAGAAAAGACAAATAAATGAAAATAGCCTGAAACAGTACAGAGGAAGCAAGGAGCGGCCGCCCTACCAGATTTTCAAATGTGTCTGTCCTAAACCTACAACATCTAGAGCAACTCAGTGCATTATAGACAAGCATTCACAAAGAATGTGTGTTCTCTTTCTCTCTCTCTCTCACAAACACACACACACACACACACACACACACACACACACACACACACACA
>JADRCH010000236.1:311935-323707 GCA_019843965.1 Rhynchomys soricoides
CACACACACACACACACACACACACACACACACACACACACACACACTTAAAAGACCAAACTGTCTAGAAATACCTAGGAGGAGGGGCTGGGGATCCAGCTCAGTGGTAGAGAAGGTGGCCAGCTTGCTCAAAGGTCTGGGCTTGACAATACCTAACACCAAGAAAGAAGAAGTTCCACATAATGCTTTTACAGATACTCTTCAGATAGTCATTCTCTCAAAATATAACATAAGCCCTACAACCCCTGAAATAATGATCATGTTTTTAAATGATAATAATATAAAGAATGCCAAAAGCAAACACTAAATATATCTAGACTATAAATTTAGTGAGGTTGGAAAGAAGGCTCAGTGCTTCAGAGAGGTGAGCGGAGCTTACCACTGCTCTTGCAGAGAACCCTGCTTTTCTTCCTAGCTCCCACATAGCTGCTCACAACTGCCTGTAACTCCAGTTGTAAAGGATCTGATGCTTTTTCTGGCTTCCATGGGCATTCTCATGGTGTACATATACTTGTGCAAAGGCAGACATACATACATACACATAAAAAATAATAAATATATAAATCTCTTTTAAAAACCATGTAGAATATAAGTTCAAGTATGCTATTTTTTACTTATTCAATAAAAAGGCCTAAAATGTTTAAGACTCAAGTGCAGTGGTAATGTTGAATGAACAGTCTAAACAAGACATTCTCATCCCTGTATCACAGGCCAGGTTTACATAGCCTTTCTCTGGGCATCATGGAGGAAAGGTGATGGGAAGTCCTAATGGACCAGGCTTAGCAGGAGTGTTTATCATCTATGCTCAAAATCCCTTGGCTGGGATGTTAGACGCATGGCTTGACCCACTCTAACAGAGTCCCCACTGGCAGCCTCTCCTTGAATGATTCCATACAACATAAAAGAAAGGACACATTTCCTGTGAATAGTGAGCTGTCTTGGCTACACTGTGAATTTCTCACCCATGTAGAAAAGCTGAGAGCAAACATTAAAGTCTAAAATATCTGTCCCATCTCACAGTTTTGTTTCACTGTATATGAAAGCTTTGTTTTGTTTTGCTTTTGCTTTTTTTTTTTTTTTTCTTTAAGTGGCACCCAGGCCCAGGATCATCCAGCCATGGGCACTAAAAGATCTTAAGAGAGCTAAGTAATCAAAAATGCCAGGTGTAAAGAGGTTGGCTTAAAGTGCCTGGCTAGTGATGGTCTTCAATAAATCATGGCCCTTACTATTACTGTCCCCATCCCCTCCTCCCATGAAAGCATTTCACACTACAAGGGATAGCTGGCTCCTCTCTGCCTCTCAGATATCTGTTTTAGACTACTAATTAGCAGATGTGCCTGGAGCTCAGAGCCTGGAGAGGGCAGGAATTTGGTGCATGGCTCTCCCTAGGAGATGCATCCCAAGGGCACCTGCCACCTAAAGCCACAGAAATAACCCCACCTTTAAAGTTCACAGCAGAGGCCTGGTCTGGTTTTTTTTTTCTTCTTCTTCTTCTCATATTTGTTAGCTATAAATACTAGCTCAGGCCAGGTTACTTTTCTTCCCTGACCCTTATTGGTTCCTCCATGTAAAATTCAAGGACTGGTCACTGGAAAGGTGACTTTGCGGTTCAGAGTATGTACTGCTCTTGCAGAAGACTTAAGTTTAGTACCTGTTACTCCAGCACCAAGGACTCAAACACCCTCTTCTGGTCTCCACTAGCACCTACACTTCCATGTACACACCCACATACAGAAACACAATCATGCACATAATTAAAAAGCAAAAAGTCAATTTTTTTCCCAATGAAAGCACTAGATAGGATCTACTTTCCATTCCTCTGGAGATCCAATGTGCATGCTTCCATAGCTTAGGCAATAGGTAGAGCCACAAATAAGTTGTACCAACTCCTTTTTGCAGCTTAGTTGAAAGCTTTAGTGGTCTTGGAGCTTAATAGTAAGGTTCCTTGCATAGTAGTAAATTTTCTACTTCTATTATAGTTTATCTGGAATAGGCACCTTATATAATTTTTTAAAAATTATTTAACTCAGTTCTGAGAATTCAAGGGTACAGCACCATGAAACCCTCATGGTGGGTATTACCTCAATGGCCCATTGGAGAATGAGCAATGGTGTTGAAATACAGGACACAGAAGAAGGGGGACATCAGTGAGTTCTCCCTAAGCTTTAACACTTTTTAACATTCCCACACTAAGGACCGTGCTCCTAACATATGAATTCTTGCAGGGCAAATTGCATCTAACTATTGTAGTATGCTGCACCTCCCCTGGGATCCTGACACGGGACTCCCAGAAGCCCTTTCAGTTTCTCTTTTTACATGCCTCCAAGCAGTCACACAGCTGCTCCATGCTGGAGCAAAGGGTGTGAACACAAAGTCCCTTAAGAGGAGGGTAGCAAGGAAGTAGGAAGAGACACCTAGGTTCAAGGAAATAAGGTCATGGGCCACACAGGATGAAGATGGCCAAGTGTTTCCCTAAAGACTCTTCTTGTCTTTACTCTGATTGTCTGGCTTGCTTGTGGCCACATCAGACACTTCAGGCTCACACCAAGCACAGCAGACCTTTTAAGTAAATTCTGTGCCAGCCAACCTTTATGTCACATAAGTCAGCTCATGGAAAATTCACATAGGCAGGGGCCATAGCATAGTGTTCAGACACATGAGTGCTGTAGTATGTGCCTGGCTTCACATTCCAGCTTTCCCAACAAGATGTATGAGAATGAATTGATAGTTAAATACTTGCATGGATATGTGTGTGGGAGAAGATGGATGGATGGATGGATAGATGGATGGATGGATAGATGGATGGATGGGTAGATGGATGAATACACAGGTGGATGGGTGAATGAGTAGATCATTAAATATTTGGATGGATGGATGGATAGATAGATAGATAGATAGATAGATAGATAGATAGATAGATGATAGGTATGTAGATAGATAGATAGATGATAGGTAGGTAGGTAGGTATATAGATAGATAGATAGATAGATAGATGATAGGTAGGTAGGTAGATAGATAGATAGATAGATAGATAGATAGATAGATAGATAGAACACATGGGTGGCAGGATATATGGATGGTGTATTTATAGATATATAAGTGAATGGATGCATGCATGCATGGGGACCTTCAACAAACATTTGTCTTTAATCCAAGCACTAAGTATTCAGAGATTTAAAAAGAAATGTTACTTGCCCTCTGGGACTAAAATTGACACTTCATCTGTAAAATAATGAAATGCAATTGTTCTGTTAATTACAATCACCAAGGATAGCCATAGACTCAGTGCAGATTTTGCCCTAACCATGTTGAGGGAGCAGACCCAAGCCAACCAGAGCTGGCTGCACATCAGCCTTTTGGGAAGGGCCAGGAGGGAGGTGTGAGCCCTTCAGAACCACTGTGCTTATTTACATTATCAGCAGTGTGCATACACACCATCTCCTGGTTACTGTGTAAGTCCTCCTTACATAAGATGCTGCTTCCTGTGGTTTTAGTTTCCATTATTCAACTGTAGTCTGAAAGTAATAAATAAAAAATTCCAGAAATAAATAGTTCACAGGCTTTAAGTTATGTGCAGCTCTAAGTGGCATGATGTGATCTCCTGTCATCATCTCTATCCTGCCCAGGACCTGCATGATCTCTTCATTCACTGTATTCTTGCTATAAGTGCTAATCCCCTATCAGCACCGTAGGAGCCCAGTTTTCAGATCAACAGCCCTGGTATTCCAGTGCTTCTGTCTAGTAACCCCTCTATAGTAGCCTAATGCTGAATCAAAAGTATACACTTCATTCACCCCACTTTATCGCAAAACATAAACTTCCTCTCATCTTACATTATCCTAAGATAGGGAATAGGAGCAAGTACAGTGTATGAGGATTGCTTTGCGAGATGAGGGGCTGTGTTTACAGGTCATGCTTTCACGGTATCAGCATAAATGTTTCTATTATTAGATACTGTTGTTAATTTCTTACTACGTCTAACTTACAAATTAAACTTTACCATAAGTACATACACATAGGAGAAATCATAGCACATAGCCATTGGAGAGTTTAGGCAAGGGTGGGGATATAAGAATGTGGATTTTACTTCATTTTTTGCATTTTAATGATCTGGGTCTGAATTCCTATGACATCTTCTCTGCCATGTATCTAAACGCACTCTCCTGTCCCTTTACATTAAATGTAATGTTTACACAGTGAACCTGAGCAAGCCTCTCTCCCTTTGGTCATTGCAGGAATGAATATTGGACAATTCCTTTCCCCCAGATTAGGACTTTTCATCTCTGTCCTTTGATGTGTGGGTAAAGTAGAGACAGTGTTATCAAGAGAACTGGGAGGACCCAGATGCATACTTGAAAAATGCAAATCAAATCCACAGAAGACATTACTTCCTAGACAATGGGATGACTAGGCAACAAGATGGAAGAGGGACAGGAGGCAGGGACTAGAACCCTCAGTTGCATTCTGATGGAATGGTGGGTGCAACTGCTAATGGAAAATGTTTTGAAGTTTTGTTACGTTTTGTTTTTAAGTTGAACGCAGAATTACACTTTGGCTTAGCAATTCCAATTCTAGGGACATATCCCAAAAAATTCAAACACAGATTTTCACACAGAGATGTAAGCACAAATAGAAACAACAGTATTATTCCCCCAAAACAGGAAGCAATGGAAATGCCAATGAATCAACAAACAAATGAAAATTCTCAACATCTCGACAGCGTGCCATGGAATGTGATTCTTCAGCCATACAAGTGAACGGAAGGCTGATGTAGGGGTGAACCTTGAAAGTGTGACTCTAAGTGGAAGAAACCAGGCATGAAGGCTACATATTAGGTAAGCCCATTTCTATAAAAGAGAGGGGAGGAGAGGGGAGAGGGGAGGGAGGGGAAGGGGGGAGGGATGGTAAGGTAGAGAGATAGCTCCATGGTTAAAAAACACCTGCTGCTCTTACAGGGGACCTATGTGTGGTTCCCAGCACTCACATGGTGACTCAAAACCCATGACTGCTATTTCAGGATATCTGGCACCCAGTCCTTGCCTTCACAGACACACATGTGGTACGCAAACTCACATACAGGCAAAACCACTCATATACAAGAGATTATTGATTTAAAGGCTAAGAAGGGGCCACGCTGTACAGGCAGAAGGCAGTTTGCAGTTTAAAGATGAATCCTATCCCAGCAACACATTTGATGGGAACCACACTGTACAGGCAGAAGGCAGTTTGCAGTTTAAAGATGAATCCTATCCCAGCAACACATCTGGTGGGAACCACGCTGTACAGGCAGAAGGCAGTTTGCAGTTTAAAGATGAATCCTATCCCAGCAACACATCTGGTGGGAACCAGGTGTCTTCTTATCAAGTCCTTACCACACCTGGATTTGGGGAGGGTTTACGGAGTTTTATTCAGACCTTGCTGGGGTGCCTGCTTAAAGGACTCCTTACAGCATTGCTTCTTGTATACAGCACATAATCACCTACTAATTTACCTTTTGCACCTCTGGCCTCGTGTTCACAACATGAACTTGCTTCAGGCCAGATGCTGCTGGACTCTGGCACAGTTGATATGCTTAACTCAGACATCTCCCCTGCTGACCACCTGCCTGCGGGAACATTTCAGAGCACATTGCCAAGTTATCCACAAAGCCCCAAATGAAACCAGCTTCCTGATCACCTCACTCACGGTGATAAATGGATACTCCCTTCCCCATTCCTTAGAAAGTGGCCCGGAACCAAATCAAATAAGTCTAGACACCATCTCACAGCCTGAGTAAGGAGGCAAACAGTAATCTTTTAATGGAATCCTAGTTTTCAAACTGACAGTTATCCTACGTGAGGCTCTCAGTGGAGCCAGACTAGAGCCAGGAAGGTAGGGATAACAGAAAGACTTGAGAAGGCCTAAAGGTATATACTCAGCAGGTGCTTTAGGTGGAAGAAGCAGTTGGCAGCACCAAGCCCTAACTCACCCAAGTGAGCAAGTAAAGGTTCATGCCTGAGAAATGGGGAAGCAAAGCTCCTGAGTCAAGTTGGGGAAAAAGTTAGAGATGCTAATGCTGGCAACCATTGCTATCCAATCAAAAGTCTTATTTTACAGCTGGAGGGGTGGGACTGCAGAATGAAGGATACACTCATGGTCCACTGGTGAATGGGTATGGTGACCTCCCGGTATCTAGTAAGTCACACAGGGAGAAGGTGCTCACCACTGGGTTGGGTTCATTCCCAACCTTTCTGAAGGGAACCATTATTTGCAAGGTCCTGTCTCAGTAGCTGACCTGAAGTCCACAGTAGCATACAACAGCCTTGCTCTGGCTGCACTGCTCCAGTTTGTCCTTTGGGGATTTTAGGTATGAGGGTTACTCTTCACCCATGACACAACTATTTGGGCCCTCATTTGTGGTACGGGTTTTACATTTTCCTTAAAGATGTTATGACTTGTGTCCAAAAGGGTGGGTTACTTACAGAGAAAATGGTGTATAAATAATTAAACAAGTCACAGATATATCAAAATATATAATGATTGGGATGGGGAACTAATGTATCTCAAAATCTATGGTGGCCATGAGAGTCATCACCCTGAAACTAACCCCTCCTCTCTTTCTTTGTGTCCTTCTCTGTGTCTCTGTGTACCTGACTCTGTATCTTTGTCTCTATCTCTCTCTATCTCTATACCTGGCTCTGTGTGTCTGTGTCTCTTAGTATCTATGTCTGTCTGTGTCTGTATCTGTCCATCTCTGCCTGTCTCTTTTTCTCTCTCTCTCTGTCTTTCTCTGTATGTGTCTCTATGTGTGTGTGTCTCTGTGTCTCTCACAACATACACATACACACACACGTACACAACAACAACAACTCTGCCATATACTTATTCAGTCTCAGCTTTAAAACGAGCAGTGACATGCTTTCTGTCTTTCTAGATTTTCCCAACAATAGCCAGCTATGCCCACCATGCCTGTTCTGACCCTGCACTGTGTTATACATTGGGCTTGGCCATCTTTTCCCAGAATACCTAGGGCTGAGCACCACATGTAGTTAGTGACCAAAAAGGATTTCAAATCCTTGACTGAAGACACACTTCACAGGATGAAACCCATACCTAACACTGCTCGGGTAACCAAGAATCTGAGACCAGATAACCCAGAGACCTATGGGAAAACCAAATACTACTATTCTAAAAACAAACAAAAAAACGTAGCAAAAAAAAAAAAAATGACTCCTAATAATATTCTGCTATACTCATAGATCAGTGCCTCGATTGGCCATCATCAGAGAAGCTTCCTCCTGCAGTAGATGGCAACACATACAGAGACCCACAGACAGACATTATGCAGAGAGCGAGAGATCTTGGAACACTTGGCTCTAAACTGGGCATTTCTATCAAGTCTCTCCTCTCAGGGATCAGGATCCAGGGCTCAGGGAATCCCCTGGAGGAAGAGGCAGAAAGGATGTAAGAGCCAGGGGGTGGAGGACATCAGGAAAATGATGCCTCTAATTCAACATGATCGATATACAGCTGTTGAGTTTGTTTTCTGTTGGCCAGCTACAGATGGGCATGTAGCCTACCTACCCTTAAGAGTAGCTTGTTTCCCCAGTGAGACTCCTTTGAAAGAAGCTAAATTTTCATTTGAAAGTGCTTATCAATTGTAGATAGCTTCTGAGTTAGGGATGAGGGCATGTGTCTACTTCTCTCAGCTCTAGGGTGTCATCTGGTACAGACCTGTGCAGACCCTGTGCATTCCTGTCTCAACTTGCCATCCAAGATGTCAGTTACCCACATACATGTCTCTTTCTGCCAAGCAGGATGTCAGTCACCCAGGGAGGTCTTGGGAACTTAAACTCTATTTGACCCCTATTCAAAATAAAAGTTTTCTTCAAAATGGCTTCAGTTTGGTCCCTTCTTACAGTTTTTCCCAATTCTGATATGAGTTTTTATCTAATTTTATCATCCCTTAGAAGCCTATTCATTTCCTAATGAGAGACAGAAAGGGGATGGATCTGGATGGGAGGGGAGGGGCTGGGAAGAGTAGAGAGGGGAGGGAAACAGGAATAAACTAAATCAGGATATAATATATGAAAAACATATGTTTCAATAAGGTTTTTAAAAAAGGATTTCAAATCCTAGTTGGACAAGTTTAGTGACAGCTAAAAGTTTCCAGCTACAAGGAACCTGCTTTATCTACGTCTGACATTGCAGGTTTAGTCAGGGTGAAGTGAGAGAGGACGATGCAGGCCAACCCATGTGGTAACCTGCCTTTGTGCTGTGAACTTCTGGCTATAATTGTTCTGGATTTCCTTCATGATATACATTTCAGTTTTTCTGAAACGTATGTTTATTTTGTCCAAAAGAGTATTTTCTTAAAGATTATTATCATTATATATGTAAAAGATATGTGATATATAATGTTGATATTATATATTAGATATATGTAATGTACATATTGCTTTTTTTTTTTTTTGGTTTTTCGAGACAGGGTTTCTCTGCATAGCCCTGGCTGTCCTGGAACTCACTCTGTAGACCAGGCTGGCCTCGAACTCAGAAATCTGCCTGCCTATGCCTCCCGAGTGCTGGGATTAAAGGCGTGCACCACCACTGCCCGGTTACATATTGCATTATTATACCATTATTTTTTATTATTAATGGTACATAATCAGGTCACCACTTCACTACAGACTGGAGCAGCATTACCAGCACTGGTGGGTGCTACTGTTCCTTGCCCTGCAGTCCAACCTAGAGATACTTGATGGTCAGTGCTGAGAACAGACTCCCTCCACATGAAGGGTTTACTTCTTCCAAATAAACCCTTCTCTATACTATCAGACTTCTCTATACTATCAGAATGGTCTGGAATGAGCTGAGAGATGAATGTCCTCCCTCCTGTGTGATCCCATGTGTGACCACCATGTGTTCTTGTCTCTGTTTCTGTGATAGATGCCATGGCCAAAGCAATGTGTGGGGGAGGTTCATGTCATCTTACAGGTTACAAGCCACCATCAAGAGAAGCCACAGTAGGAACTCAAGCCGTGGAAGGACACTGCTTACTAGCTTGCCCTCTCTGGCTTGCTCAGCTCTCCTACAACAGTTAGCAATTAAGAAAATGCCTCACAGATATGGCCACAGGCCAGTCTAAGACAGGCAATTCTTCAGGTGAGTTTCTTCTTCCCTGGGTGTATCAAGATGACAAAGACTAGCCACCACCATGCCAGTTTGCTGCTGGACCAGTTGTTCTTTAGAACTCACCAGGCTGCAGCCTGTGCTTTCTCCAGCTGAACAGCATGGCCTCTGGTCGGAGGACTACCAGGGTCCTTAGCCTCTCTAACATCCCCCCCAACTCGACTCAGGAATCTTCACTTCCTGGAGAATTTCTCAGAGGTGACTTTCACCCACTGTCACAGAGAAGTTAGTGCTGGTCCCATCTCCTGTCCACAGCACCTGCTAGCCTAGGAGAAAAGCCCAGAATGGGCAGGGAGAGCCTGAAACTCCTGAATACACTCCTCAGGCACCCCAATTTTCTGTGGGAACCTTTGTCTTTGTCAAGGTTTCTAGCACCCTAATCAAAACCACATGGGGAAGGAAAGGACACACTTATTCTTAACAGTGTGTAGTCCATCATCCAGAAAAATCAGGAAAGAAACTCAGGGCAGGAACCTGGAGGCAGAATCTGAAGCAGAAGCCATAGAGGACTGCTGCTTACTGGCTTGCTCAGTCTGCTTTCTTATGGCACCTAGGGCCACCAGCCAAAGGGTAGCAACTTCCCAGTGACCTCCTACACCATCAAGAAAAACTCCCCACAGGCCAATCTTATGTGGGCTTGGGGGGTCTGGTCTTAACTGGAGTCTCTTCTTTCCAAATGACTCTAGCCTATAACAAGTTGACACACAAAATAACAACCACAGACTCTGGTATAGAAGTATGTTACAGCTCTGGGACCAGCTCCTGCTTTTCTCTGCTGCATGCCATACACATGGCCCTGTCCAATGGGACCAGAAGGACTCTCTTGCTCCATATGCCTCATGAGAAAAATGCCTGCCTTGCTAACCACTGACTTGCATTTTCAAGGGCATCTGTAGTCTTCTAGTACCAAGTGACTTTTTAGACCCTGCTCCATGTCACCTATCTCCTTCCTGTCAACCTCAGGGGTCCTACCTACCATCTCTAGCAGCACCTGGAGTCTCTCTCCCAGCTGTGCCCCTACAGGACTTCATCCTGGCTGCAGTGTCCTCAGCTGCCCTGTGTCTTTCGCTTTCATCCTGTTCAGCTGTCAATCAGTGCACATCAAAGTGAGCGGACTAAAGGCAGGGGGCACAATAGACTCCAGGATTTGCGTATCCCGCTGGGCATTGAAGCCATCCTCCATCCTTTTTGATGGCTCAGGATGTCTCCAGCCTTGAGCTATGACATTTATCCTTGTCCTCTGTCCCCACCTCTATCCCAGCAGTGTGCCTTCCCTCACCCACTGGAAGGCAGTTAAGGCTGTAGGAAACACAAAGGTTCTTGTGCTCACAAATAAGCACTAGCAGAACCCAGCATGTTAAATACACAGGGTTGTTCCTTCAAAGAGAGGGATACATACCCTGTTATCTGCCCAGAAGGCTGGAAACTGATGCGGTTAATAGCCTGGTGACCTTGAGACCAGAGACCAGACCAGATCCTCTCCCGGCCCCTTAGTGTGACCTTATCAATCTATAGAACCTATCTTATGGAAGGTGCCACAGGTAATCAATCCACTGAACCCTTCTTTATGGAAGATATCACATGTACAAAAAAGAGCTTTGGTGTAGTCTTAAGCTTTATTGTGCACATGGGTTTGAGTTCATTTTCACCAGGAAAATTTTTTTGCCAAATTATGCTGTGCTTAAATATGCCTAAAATAAACTACCCAGGGTCAGACTGTCCAAGTTTGAACCAACACTTCAGGTGCCGAGTCATGCTGAAGCAAACTGTTATCTTCTTGCCTCTGAGAGATAGTTACTCTGCTGACTGGGGTGGTAAAAGAGACCCCTGGATAAGGCCATTGTCAACCAGGTCAGAGAGGCCCTGCAGTCACAATCCCTGTCATCTAGGCTCTCAACATGGGGGTAGACTGTGGTACCTAGGAATTTTCTAACCCTAGTTACAAAGAGTTGTGCTTCATTTTTGCTGGTTGAACTTTTTCTTCCCCCTCACTGAAGCAAATTCTAAAAAGTGTCTATGCACACCTTTCCAAAATATTGTGTGTGTATGTGTGTGAGTGTGTGTAGTGTATATGAGAGTGTATGAGTGTGTGCACGTGTGAGTGTGTATGTGTGTGTGTGGTGGTGCGTGGGTGGGTGGAGGCCAGATTTTGACATCAGGAGTCTTCCACTATCTCTCTCTTATCTTTTGAAAAGGAGTTTCTTTCTCAATGAACCAGAGCTCATTGATGGACTAGGCGGACTGGGAATCCACCTGCCTCCGCCCTCCTTTGTGCTCAGTTACAGATGCTCATAACCACACCCAGGTTTTATGAGCATCTCAGGGCTCCAAATTCAGATCCTTTACTGCCTGGGTTATCTCTTTAATCCCACCATTTTTGGAATCTTAAGCAAAAAGAAGCCTACAGTTTCCCACTTTTTTGTTGTTCAACCTTGATCCAAATCTTCTGTAAAGCACCCTGTAAGATCAGGGCCATCAGCAAAGCATCTGGGTAGCTCTGTGCTAGTGATTGGATGTTGAATACCAAATGTCTGCAAAGGCCAATGTAGTTAAAAAGGGAGGAGGAGGAGGAGGAGGAGGAGGAGGAGGAGGAGGAGGAGGAGG
>JADRCH010000236.1:323717-434535 GCA_019843965.1 Rhynchomys soricoides
GGAGGAGGAGGAGGAGGAGGAGGAGGAGGAGGAGGAGGAGGAGGAGGAAGAGGAAGAGGAAGAGGAAGAGGAAGAGGAAGAGGAAGAAGAAGAAGAAGAAGAAGAAGAAGAAGAAGAAGAAGAAGAAGAAGCACTGTTGAGAAGTGGTATAGAGGTTTTCAGGTCATTGGAAGCAGGGTCAAGCCCCCTCCTTTTCCTCTCTTTTGCTTCATGGCTAATGAAGTGATCAGTTTTCCTCCACATGTCCCCACCATGGTGAGCTGCCCTACCACAGGTCCGCAGCAACAAAGCCAACCCATCAAGGACTAGGACTCCAAAGACTGTGACCCCAAACAAGCCATTCTATGTTAATGACCTCAAGGAATTGCAAAAGCTGACACCTCAGGGCTTTAGGCAGTGTCTCAGAAACAGTCCTCAGAGCAGGCAACCTCTGTCAGAAACAGTCCTCAGAGCAGGCACCTCTGCTATCCCTGCCCACTGTCACTCTCTTGGCCCTGCTGCAATGGGTGGAAGAAAGTCTGCCTTGAGAATACCAAGCAGACAACCCAAGAAAGAGGCATGGCTGGAAATAATTCCAACAGTCAAATCTAAGCAAAGGGAGGCAGAAGTGACTGGGCCCCAAAAGCACTCCTCACTTAGTTGCCCAGAGCTGGGAGTGTCACTCGCTGGACTCGTCCCTATCCTTGAGCTGAGAAAACAGAAAGTAAGACTTCCTTGTACTTCAGACAGGTCTCCTGCTTTCAGTGATGCCACTCAAAGTCCTTCATAAACAAGCAAAACTAATCAAAGGGGTGGGAGAGAGAGCATCACCAGTAAAGTGCCTACTGTGTAGGCGTGAGGACCTGAGTTCAGAAGGCCAGCACTTGAATAAAAACTGGGTGTGATAGCACACTATGGCTATAACCCCAGTGAAGTAGGGGTGGGGAGAGTCGGATGGGGTGGGGAGGTGCTGAGGAGGGAGCAGGGAAGGAACAGAGCAGAGAAACAGCAGAGGCAGGTGGCTCCCAGGAACTCCGGCCAACCTAGCCAATTAGTGAGATTCAGGACCAATGAAAGATCCTGTCTCCAAACCTAAGGAGAGGACTGCTGAGAAAGACACGTGACACTGACCTCTGCCCACACGCACATGTACACACACAAATACATACCTATACCACGTAATACACACTAATAATCAAAGTAGCAGGTGTCTCTGGACAGGTGGCTGCATACTAACAATGGGCTGGACTTGAGGGAACTTTCTAGAGTGATGGAAAGATTTTTTTTCCCCCAGAATTTGTACATTACATTGTGTGCAAACTTTACCTCCAAAGATAAAAAAGTTAAATATTGAATTCTGGGCCATGCTATGCAGTAGAACCTTCTACAAAAAGGGAAGTGATCTATGTCTATATTGCTCAATATGATAACCTCTTGATAAGCCGTAAGCTAAGATGGCTACTGGATCTGGTCTTACTGTACACAGACCCTCACAGATCCTATCCTCTTGGCTTGGGCAGGGCTATGATGATTTTCATGTTAAATACAAATGCAGTCTTTAGGATCAAAACAGTTAAGAGACTTGCCCAGAGTAATACATCAATAAAATGGCAAAAGGCAGACATCCTAGAAACATCCTATCCTGAGGGTGTGAGCTTGTTCCTCTCATAACCTAGAGAAGGAGATGCTTTAGAGCTGGGATGGAGGTAGAAGTGGGGAGACCTTGACAGACAAAAAAGCCCAAAGTCTCTGCCAAATACCAGGCACTCAAGCAATCCAGAGGGACAAGCTCTCTGAGGAGACACCCTTTGTCTAGCTAGCAGAATACTGTAGTCCATTTTTACACTTTCTCCAATATATAAAATCCTTAACCCCACATGCAATCTCTCATGTATCCTCACACCATGGAAGAGGATCATTTTTTCTCCATGCTTCTTTTCCTTCTCCATCTCTTGCTCCTTCACTGCCCTTCCGTCAGAATGGAAGGGAACAAGGAAGGTAGATGAGTCCAACTTCTATGAATTCTCATTCACCGGGTATGTAACTTGATGACATGATGCATTTTTATCTGTGACTCAGTTTACCTATCTGTAAACTAGTACTTGTCATGCTGGGATGTTATGAGAACTAAGTGAACAATCCATATAAAGGCATCACAACCATGACATATGGTGATTGTGATGGTGATGGTGATGGTGATGGTGATGGTGATATACTGCCCATTGTAAATGGCAACCACACAACAGGACTAGATACTAGATACCAAGAGGACAGATACTGATGTATCTGGATGTTCGCTGAGAACAGATGCCTCATCTTCCTTCTGCTTCCAGCTCCAAGAAGTTTGCTCTCAAAGTAGAACGGCCTTCATTCCTGAATCTATTTGAAAACTGTTTCCTTCCTAACCATGGAGATGGCTCACCCAGACACTCCCCTCCATTGTTCACGGCATTCTTCTTGTTACAAGTGGTAAGCCAATCTTTTTTCTCTGGGATGCAGTCAAAGGGAGTGCGTCGAAGTAAAATGATGCAGGGGAGAGAGCTTCTGAGCCCCCTATCTCACCAGGAGCTTGTTAAGTGGAGAATGGAAAACCCAAAAACAGAAAGGGGAGTGACACACACACACACACACACACACACATACATACACACACAAACACACAATCTTTAAAGCTTCTTTGGGTTAAAAAGTGAAAATAAAGTTTCTCTTTGTTTAATTTACTAGTCCCTTCCTCTAACAGAAGTTGCTGGCTCTGTTTAGATTTTATTTTTTGTTCTTGCTGTAATATTTCTTATATAAAATTCCCCTTGTCTCTGAGCTACAAAAATTCCAGGCTGATCTCTGAGCAATTAACTTTGTCACTGCAGTTTGCAGCTAGTAGATATCATACAGCTGGCCCATGGTCCAAGGTAGTTGTAGGCCACTGGGCTTGAAAGGGGGTCCTATCTCGAGCATCCAGAGATCCTGGGCTAGCCACTTCATCTCCCTAAAGCCTACGCTTGTCACCTATGTCACCACTGATGAACCGGGCAGGAACCTTCCTGCCCTCAAATGTGACCTGTACCACCACCACCACCCCCTTAAGTGGGTTCTTTTTACCACCTCTGAAGGAGGAGAGACTGCAAGGGACAAATAACTTGCCTAGGACTCGCCAACTAGTGTCTAAGTGCACCTGTTCATTCACTACAAAGCTCTAGCCTGAGCCACAGACATGCCTGTAGGTACCAGGTAAGCCAGAGCCCTGCACTGCAGTAAGCATTGCCACAGAGACGAGTATAGACATATTTCCCACACGTGAGCTTACTGAGAAGTCACGCTCATGCCTTGACCTTTTCTGTAGGTCTCAGGCTGACTGCCCAAGATGTCTAGATTCTACAGGGATCTGTCTCCTGTAAGCATAAAGCATACTCTGCTCTCTGGAGCCCATCTCTGGAAGTACAGACTCCAGAGGTTCTTCAAAGCATCCATCCACACAGGGCAAGTGGGCCACTAGTGTTTCTGCAGGCAGCCAGGGATATTTGTCAGAACCTGTTGCTGGTGATGCCTGCTAGGCAACCGGATGTTGTTTCTCCAACCCTAACACACAGTGGGCCCACACCCCAACTACCCCCAGCTGATTCCCTTCAACCCCCTGTGCAAGGGGACAGGGGACAGAGACCCTGGGCAGCTAGCATAGGGCAGCTCATTAAGGACCTTCCTCCTAGGATTGCTGAGGAGCCTCTGCTCACAGCCCTCTGCCCTTTCTTGTCCTTCCACAAAGCTATTTGCTAAAATTCTCCAAGCCTCAGTTTCCATATTGTAAAATGAAGTAGTTGTCATGTCCAGAAGAAAGTCAAGACAAATGGCTAGCTGTGGTGCCTAGCGTGCCAAAGTGAAGGTTGGCCCTAGGCTCTCAGCAAATACCTGTTTCAGAGACCCATGCTGGAGTCCTAGCTTCTTTCAGTTCTTCTGACCCCTCCCCCCAACCTTCTCCAGTCTATGGGCTTCCCTTCCCCCAGCTTCTCATTCCTCTGTAACTCTGCCATTTTGGCTGTGTGTTCTCTTGGTTCTTGGCTCTCTCTTGGTCTTCTCTGTCTCCTTTGCTCCCTCTCTATCCCCTTCCTCTCTTGCCCCCTCCCCAGCCCCTCACGACCCAAATTCAATATACTAGCCTTGTTTAGACTACTGCTTCTCCCCCTACTCTGAACTCTTCCAAATGCTTCTGGCTGTATTCGCCCTCATATATATATTAAAAAACATTGAGCAGACCTTGGAGAGGTCATCTCTTCATTTCATTCAGTAGTTACATCTCTTCTATAGGGTGGCTTTAAGGATGACATGCTTAACTAATCAGAAAGTATCCACACACAATCCTGCATGCATTTGGGAAACTTAGCCATGACTCTAGAGTAACGCCTCACAAGAGGTAGGTGGTAACTAAAGACGCAAACAATGAAAGCCAGCCACTTTGTTAAAGTTTGAAGGTTGGACGTCAGCTTCCGCTGTGTTGAAAACCTAGATGAACAGAGAGGCAAAAGGACCAACAACCTACAAAAACCGCACCTTAGTTAGGGTTACTATTGCTTCAATAAAACACCATGACCAAAAGAGCAAGTTGGGGAGGAAAGGGTTTATTCAGCTTACACTTCCACATTGCTGGTCATCACCAAAGAAGTCAGGATAGGAACTCAAGAGAGGCAGGAACTTGGAGGCAGGAGCTGATGCAGAGGGCATGGAGGGTGTTGCTTATTGGCTTGCTTCTCGTGGCTTGCTAAGCCTGCTTTCTTATAGAAACCAAGACCACCAGTCCAGAGATAAGTCCATCCACCATGGGCTGGGCCTTCCCCCCATTGATCACTAATTGAGAAAATGCCTCACAGCTGGATCTCATGGAGGCATTTCCTACACTGAGGCTCCTTTTATTCTGATGACTCTAGCTTGTGTCAAGTTGACACACAAAATCAACCGGTACACACCAGGACTTTCTTCTTAATATAGGTGAACCAAAGGGGGACCCCTGTCTCATCTTCTCTTATGTTCTTCCTGCCTGCTACCACAACCACTTTTTAAACCATGTGGGAATGGCTGGTCAAGCAGCAGTGTCCTGGGAAACGGGGAAAGGGTACCTCTTCCAGGGAGAGGGCTGTTGATGCTCCAAGGAGCTTTCCCAATCTTGTTTGCCCAGCTTCTTCCTTGACTCCTCCCCTACTCTGTAATGGAGAATATTACAATGTCTTTGAGGAGCTGTGACTTGAGCGAGAGTTGACCAAATAGAGACAGAGATCAGTAAAGGGCAGAAACAGGTGTGTTAAGAGAAAGCTTAGTGCTGAGACAGGAAAGACAATCAGGGTTCTTCGTATACTCCAGAGCACTTCAGGCTGGTATTGCATTCACTCAAATTCTTGACCAGTCTAGGGGAAATTTGAAGCCAATGATGATAAAAACTGAGACTAGGAGTTTCTTAGCTACCAAGGACTGGGTCGAGGTAGAGTGCAGCCTCACCAGCTTGCCTTCTTTGCCTCTGCCAGTTCTTCCCTTATTCATTGTAGCAGAGTATGCCATAAACTCAGAATGAGTAGCTAAATGAATATTCATCTATCTGTGACCGATGTGTTGCATTCTGATGACATGCCAAGCAATAGTTGCTAAGAGACTTATAAACTGTCCAACTAAACCTATAAAAAAAATCTTATAAAACTGAGGCTACTTCCTGCCCTGCCCTAGCTTGCTTTCTGTTGCTGTGATAAAAAACACTGACCATAAACAACTCTGGGGAGGAAAGCTTTCAACTTACAGTCTGCCATCAAGGGAAGCCAAGGCAGAAACATGGAGCCAGAAACTGAAGCAGGGTCTCTCACGAGGCTGGAAACACAACATTTTGGCTATGCTGGTTGACCAATATGCTCCAGGATCCTGCCCCTCTCTCCACCCTGTCACTGGAGTTGCTTGTAACCATGCCCAGCTTTAACAAGAGGCCAGGGATTTGAACTTGGATCCTCATGTTTGCATGGCAAGCACTCTTACCCACTGAGCATCTCCCCATCCCCAGTGAAGTCTCTTCTAATCAAAGTGCCATAAACCACCAAAGCTCCTATTCCCAGACAATAACTTACTATGTTCTATTGTCTCAAACATATCTCAGTTAAGATGTAGGTGACCAAAGAAAATTCAGAATGCCTGCAGAGTGCTCAAGAGAGAGGAAAAAAAAAAATCCTTTCCTGAGCCTTAGATTGATTGACAGGGGTGGGTTGCCCCACAAATAGGTCAGATTGGAATCTACCAGAGGAAACAATTTTCTGAGAATGCCATGCCAGGGCTTGAGAAATAGTCACATCAAGTTGTAGCACTTGACCTGGAAATTCTAAGGGACTTGAAGACATGACCACTTTGATTTGTGTCACCTCCTAAACCACTGCATTCGGCTCTGTCCTCTTGTTGCCCGGAGAGAATGTTAAGCTGAATGTATCTTATTCTTGTAAAAATAAAAATAAAAAGTCCATAGATGTCTGTGTTTTGCGCAAACACACACACACACACACACACACACACACACACACACGAAGAGCCCAGGCCTAAGATGACTTGATGGATAAAGTGTTTGTAGAACAAGCATGATGATTTAAGTTTAGAGCCTCAAGATCCACAGAAACGTAAGACGTGGTGGTACCCACCTGAAACCCCACTCAAGCTGGTGATCGTGGGGGCTCAACATCCTTTCTTAGTACGTAAAGCCAGCTGTTGTAGCGCACAACCTACAACCCCATCGGCTGACACATCGCACTGTCTGCAGTCAGAGAAAAGAAAGCTGTAAATAAATACTGTTACTCTGCTGTCTTTCTTTTCTTTCAGCCCAGAACTTGAGCCCACTCTACGGTGCCGCCCACCATTAAGGCAGGGCCTCTTGGCTCAGTTAACCCAATCTAGATAATCCGTCACAGCCCTGCCTGGAGGCTAGCCTAATCTTCATGATCCCTCACAGGTGTGCCAGAGGCTTACCTCCTAGGTAGTTCCTGACAATATTTGCTTTCTCCATATTAACCTTCATGAAGAGTAAGTGAAAACTGTCAGCATTTATTTTAGATGCTGCATCTAAAATAAAAACATGTCAGGATAGCCCCCAACACCCCACTTCTCCCTCCCATCCCCCCTTTGCTTTTCTGTTTTATCTGAAAACTTTTGGTTTCACAACACTCTGTGGAAATATTCCCAGGCCAGTTCACATGATGCCCTCACCCCTCTTACAAAGGTAAACTCTTATTAACTTAACCACTGTGAGATACTTAGAGGCTTCTGCTACTAAAATGCTACCGTAATTATACCAGTAAACATTATCGATTCACAGGGGCTCAGTTTTAGATTCTTAATTCTCTGAAATGTTATAATTGCACTGTCAGGCAGGTGGCTGTTGAGCATAGCTGTCCCTGAGTTTGTCACAGCCAATCATAATGTTGCTACTTTCTGTTTAGCAATAGATATCAATTACACTATGTCTTGAGTTTAATTGCCTATTAAAGTTTTTTTTTTTAATAAAGGTTATGCTGTGAGTCAACAATGACACAAGAATTTATTGTGTATTTCAGAATCCATGGAAACAGAGAGCCAAGGTGTTAGGCCAACTATCAGCAGCAGAATGGGTGTCAGTGGCTCCCAATCAGCCATAAATCCAGTTCCAGGGGATCTGACGCCATCTGCTGGCGTACTCGAGCACTTGCATACATGTGGTGCATCTTTCATACTTCCTGTGTACACGTTCACATAAAATTAAAAATAAATCTTAAAATTAACGTTCCCAATTAGGCCAGCTGTATCTATTGTTCTGAGGAACATGAAAGGCTGTTTCTGCGGTGCTGGCAAAGCACGGCCATGGCCCTGGCTGCTTTGCCACACTTCACTGAGCTGTATGAGTTTTCTTAGGGCACTTTTATAAATGTGTGCCGGTTGTCAAAATAAGCAGACTCGACAGGGCTAACTGGCTTGGCCAGCTACAATACTGACTGGACATTTTCCAAGGCTTAGGGGAAATATGAAAAGGGCTTCTACTCACATCAAAGTATATCATTTAAAAAAAAAAACAAAAAAACAAAAAACAAAAAACGACGCTGATAGAGCAAATAGAAATTCACGAAGCCGGGCAGTGGTGGCGCACGTCTTTAATCCCAGCACTCGGGAGGCAGAGGCAGAGGCAGGTGGATTTCTGAGTTCAAGGCCAGCCTGGTCTACAGAGTGAGTTCCAGGACAGCCAGGGCTACACAGAGAAAGCCTGTCTCGAAAAACCAAAAAAAAGAAAAAAAGAAATTCATGTTTCAAGTTTTCCCAACTATTTTTTCATGTGTATGAATAACAGTATAAACAAGTGCACTTTGTGAAGGAAAACAGGGGCAACTGATAGCCATCTGACAGAACATAGTGTACAGTCTTTTTGATATCTTACCCAGAAATCGAGAGTGTGAGTTACTCTAATGACTGGCTTATAAATGCTTTGTAAGTCAGTGATTTCCTTGCTGAAACAAAAATGAAGAGCCTAATCAACTTATTGGCTGATGTAGTATTAAAAATCGTTCTAGTGGGGATTGGAGAGATGGCTCAGTGGTTAAGTGCACTGGCTGCTCTTCCAGAGGACCTGGGTTCAATCCCCAGCACGCACACAGCAGCTCCCAACTGTCTGTAACTCCAGTTACCTCATACCAATGCACATGAAATTAAATTATCCTAAAGCAATTTACTGATACTTCATGTGATTTCAGTATATAGATTATTAAAAATCCAAACAGCTATGACAAAACACGGCCCAGTCTTTCTGCAAGCAGGATTCTTCACAGCTATGACAAAACACGGCCCAGTCTTTCTGCAAGCAGGATTCTTCACACTTTTGTCTATACAAACAAGAGGAAGAGAAAAGGCTGGACCCTGCCTTAGTCTGGCAACAGGTTATATTCTATTATGAGTGAACAAACTAATCACTTGGGGGAAGTCCCCAATCCTTCTGACCAGCTAATGCATTTCCTAACTTGGCCACTTTTGGGGCTTTTTAAATAAAGTTTTAATATATCCTTATGTTGTTTTGATTATGTATATTCATGTTGTAATATACCTCAATCTAAGACACATTCTTTTTAAAAGATTTTTAAATTGAATTTTTATTTGTGTGCGTGTATGTGTGTACGTAATGCCGTGGTGCACAGGTGAAGGTCAGAGGACAATTTGTGGGGGTCAGTTCTCTCTTTCCACCATGTGAATCCCAGGGATCCAACTCACGTGGTCCAGTTTGGCAGCAAGTGTACGTACGTTTACCCCCTGAGCCATCTTGCTGATCCTCTGAAATCTTAATCTTTCAAGATTTATGGCTTCAAAACTTAAAAAAGTGTTCTAATAGACAAGCGTGTCTAATATGCCAGCTAACGTGTGCTAAGAGAATCCTGTAAGATGCCGAGGCTGAGTACCAGGGAGCTGGCTCGCTCAGTAAAGTGCATGAGGACCAGAGTTCAGGTTTCCAACACCCACATAAAAGTCTGCTAGTCCCAGTGTTGGGAAGGCAGAAACAGATGATCCCTGGAGCTTGCTGGCCATCCACTCTAGCCAAATTAATGAGGGGCAATTCAGCGAGAGACTGTCTCACAAAGTAAGACCTAGAGTGTTTAAGACACCAAACATCAACTCTTGCCCCTGCCACACCCCCACAGACACATGCACACAAGCATACTTCCTCCAAAAATACACAACTTTACAGAAACTATAAAGGGGTTCACAAAAGTATTTCAAATGTAGCTGTTGAGACATTGTACATTTTCAAATAGCCAATGCTGAATGGTGGATTGCTGTAAATTTTATATTCTTTTGAATCCTTTGTGCACTCCTGTGTGCACAAGTACTTGTGCACATGTATGTGTACTCCTGTGTGCACAAGTGCTTGTCACATGTGTGTGTCCTGAGGGAACAACTTTTTGTGCCATTCATCAACTACCACCTACATTTTTTAATTAAACATTTCAATAATGGGTTTGGCCAGGCAGTGGTGGCGCACGCCTTTAATCCCAGCATTTGGGAGGCAGAGGCAGGTGGATTTCTGAGTTTGAGGCCAGCCTGGTCTACAGAGTGAGTTCCGGGACAGCTAGGGCTACACAGAGAAACTTTGTCTTGAAAAACTAATAATAATAATAATAATAATAATAATAATAATAATAATAATGGGTTTGGATCTGATCCACCCTTTTCTTCCCTATCCCCGCCATTACCTTTTCCTCCCAACGTCTGGTCTAGATTTATCTAATACACACACACACACACTCACACACACACTCACACATACACACAACACTCACGCACACACACTCACACACACATACACCCTCACATACTCACACACATACACACAACACATACACACACTCACACACAACACTCACACACACATACACACAACACATACACACACTCACACACACATACAACACACACATACACACACACACAACACACACTCACACACATACACACACTTCTTTTTCTCTCCCTCTGACCCTCCCTCTCTCCACTGAGGTACATGTAGCGCTGCCTGTATTTAGACTGCCTGTATGACCATGAGTGTAGGACCATCTAGTGGAGCTTGGGAGGCCTCTCAGGGGCTGTGTCCCTGAAGAAAAGTGACTTATCCTCTCCAGCAGACATCAACTGTCAACCACTTTGAGACAGCTCCTTTCACTGACTTGGTGCTTGCCAATCAGGGTAAGCTACCTGGCCAAAGGGTGCCAGGGATCCTCCTGCCTCTGCCCCCAGCAGGATGACAGGTGCACACTGCTTTGCTTGGCCTTTTTTAAAAATCTATGTTCTCAAAAATCAAACTTGTGTCCTTATGCCTCCCCAGAAAGAACATCTTCCCAGGCTCCTGGATACATTTTAAAAATCAGCATGGTCACTTTGGGATGTTAATAGTCTTGCAAAACCAGAGTTACATTTTGTGGCTATTTATCCTTTTATTTTATATGTTGCTGGTGGTAGCACTTTTCTATAACCCCAGTACTTGGAGGCTGAAGGAGAAAAGATTGTGAATTCAAGGCTAGCCTTGGCTACACAGTGAGACACTCAAAACAAAAGTTTTCAGGTGTTAACAGAATGTACACATATTTTAAATGGACTCATGGTTCATTCTCTTGCATAAAATAGACACAAGTTTACAGATCATTCTGTCCCTCTGTCCCACCACCCGCAAGGCCCAGTTGTGGCTCCTGGAAGTCCAGCCTGGCCTAGGGAAAGCTACAGTCAGAGCCTGTCACAGGTGTGAAAATCAGGGCCAAGGTGCAGGCCACCAGGATGCTGAGGGTGACAAGGGAGGAGGGGCCTCCAGCACCAAGAGCTGCGCTCAGTGGGGACTCATTGGCCTTCAGCACAGAGAATCCCAGGAAACATCACAGCGGATGCTGCAGGGACCTCTTCTGCTATAAACACTGTCAGTCACTTTTATCAGTTAAGGAACCTTGACAATGATGTTTTCTCTTGGGCACATTGCCATGAGTCCCGTTACCAAGGAGAATGAGAATATAAGATTGACAGATAGCAGACTGCCACAGAAACTGTGACATGTCCATTAAATAGCCAACAGACACCTTTGGGCATTGTTACCCAGAAAGACACTTGCCAATGATTTTTCATTGGGTGGAGAATCTCAGATTTTTATTTCAACATCGACTTGACGATAAATATAGTTATGGGTTTTTTTCCTGTTGTTTGCTTGCTTGCTTGCTTTGAAATGGAGTCTCAAGAGGTAGCCTAGGCTGACCTCAAACTTACCATCAACCTGCCTCAGCCTCTCAAGTTGCTAAGATTACAAGTGCTAGCCACTACACTTGACTATGTCAAAAGAAGAAGAAGGAAGAAGAAGAAGAAGAGGAGGAGGAGGAGGAGGAGGAGGAGGAAGAGGAAGAGGAAGAGGAAGAAGAAGAGGAAGAGAGAAGAGGAGGAGGAGAAAGAAGAGGAAGAAGAGGAGGAGGAGGAAGAAGAGGAAGAAGGAAGAAGAAGGAGAAGGAGAATAAGAAAGAAAGGAAGGAAGGAAGAAAGAAGCACACTGGAGAAAAGTGAGCAAAAGCCAAAGAACAGACTTGAATTTCAATTCCTGATTCAGGAAGACACTGACAGCTGCCATCCGAGGGATGACTCTCCACCTTGGGTTGGTTCCCGTGGGATCAGGAAGAGGGTCATTTGCAGGAGTGTCTGGGGTGGTTCTGAGGCACCTGTGTAAGCCCTGTGTAAGGGCTGTTGAGAATAGCTGCCCTCTTCCCGTCACCCCCACCGGCCCCTTGGCTGGCCCCTTTCCTTCCTTCTGCACCCAGCAGACCTCTGACTCATTCTTCCCAGGCCACTTCACTGATGCAGCTGGAGGATTGGTGTGAATCCCGTTTTCACTGCAGCGACAGAATACGTGACAAGAAGCAACTTCAGGGAAGAGGGGTTCAGTGGAGTGTGTGGTTTGATGGGATACAAATTCATCAGGTCTGGGAAGGCATGGCGGCAGGTGGCTGGATAGCAGTGGGAGCATACAAGTGAAACTATGTTCACCTCAGGGGACTGGAAAGCAGAGATATGAATGGGAATGGCCGCATTTACCTGGATTTCTCCTCTTTCTCTTTCTCATCAGTACAGGACCCCAGAGCATTCCTCAAGGAAAGCAAGTCTTTCTCAGTCAGTCATCTCTGGAGTCACCCTGACAGACAAAGGTGCCCATCACAAGTGACTCCCCTTCCATTCCTCTCAATGACCCTCACAAGATAGTTATTGACAACCACACTAATTAAGCCAATTAAAAGTTTTACGTCCTTTATATTGATGGCCAGACCAAGAGCAGGCTTGAGCCTCCAAAATGTCTCTTGGTGCCCAAGCACAGGGACACAGAATTTTTAAAGGCAAAAACCACTGAGTTACATCGGAGTTAGATCAGGGCCAGAGTAACATTGAAACCTTCCTTCCTAGCAGAGCAGAGAAGTTATTTTAGACATAACTTGCCGAATATGTTGATTAGTACATCTGGACCATGGTCAAGGCCATGGAAATGTCAAACGTGTTGCTGAGGCAGAGGTGACAGTTGAGAGGGAGATAAGAGTGGCTAAGAAGTGTCTAATCCAACATAAAATAGTCAGAACAGGATGGTGTTACCTTAAATCATTTCATATGTCTGTCTGTCTGTTTGCATCTGTCTCTGTGTATGCTTGTGTGTGCATATATCTGTGTGTCTGAGTGTGACTGTGCACATCTTTGTGTGCATCTGTGTATGTCTGTGTGCGCGCTTGTATGTGTCTATGACTGTGTTTGCCTGTGTTCATTTGTGTATGTCCATGTGCATGTGTGCAGGTGTGCACAGAGGTCAAAAGAGGATGGCAGTGTTCTCTTAAGTGTCCCTGCCTTCGTCTCTTGAAACAGTCTCTCACTGAATCAGGAGCTCACCATAGGTGTTCAGATAGGCTGGCAGGCAGCAAGTCCTAAAAGTCCTCCTGTCTGCCCGTCATTCCCACCACTGAAGCTTTGAGGTTAAAGGCACATATGGCCATGTTTGGCATTTTGCTTGGGTGCTAGAAATATGAACATAGATCTCAGGTTGTACAGCAAGTGGGCTCAGCCATTGAACTTGTCTCCATCCTGAGATGCTATATTTTAAATCCGATCCCGTCAAGAAATGAAATTAGCCATCACATAGGTCATATAAGCTGATTCCCTCATTGATAAAGTACTGAGGACCAGAGAAGATGCTTGGGGTGAAAATCCAAGCCAAACACCAGGACAAGGTCATCCTGACAAGGACTATGTGTGAGTGCAGGGAGTCTGACAAGCTGCTTCATCCTTCCAGAGATGTCATCGGAGTCCCCACACAACCAGCAGACATAGGTCACCTCAGCCATTGTCATCCACCAGGGCATCCTGGAGACACAAGGAAGATGATAGTGGGAGCTGTGTGTCTCATGCAGAAACATAAATGAAGAGACCAGCAGGAGAGTAGACCGACTTACACGACCCACCCTCCTGGACAGCTCTATACCAGCCAGTTCAGGCACACCGGTCAGCAGAAATGTGTGGACAGCTAGAGGGATGGTGGCTCAAGAGAGGTGATTCTTGCCTACGACCACCTGCCTCTAACCTACAGCTTCTTACCCAGCCTTCCCATGTGCCTGACTAACCTGTGTCTATGAACAGCGATAGTTTGGCTCTGTTGCTTATTTAGTCCTGTTTGTGACTTCTTCATCATTAGTGTGCCTCTTGCTCTCTGATCCCACAGGATAGGTACAGCATGTCTGTTGCATCCTTCGCTTTGTCTTTAGATCCTGCAAGGTGCCGCACCAAGGTGCTCAACTGATCCGGAAAGAAGAAATGGATAGATCCGTAGGCTGCTCTTAGATTACCACTGTCACTGAGGAGAGGGCTACGTTTCTCTTTTTTTGCTACTGTGTTGTCTAGCATTCCATTCTTAAGACAATGGAGCTGAAGAGGAACTTAGATGCCACTGTAATGAGTTTACAGATGGCAGGAGCTGCAATCCCAGGGAAGACAAAGAACGCTGGCCAACACTGGGCCTCGACTTTTCTGCTGCAGAACAAGGGGTGGGCAGCAGAGGGCGCTAGCACCACAAGGCTCAGGCCGCTTGCTTTCAAGGCACCCTGCTAATACAGAAACAAGTCTTAACTGGTGTTATAGATAGGTTTCTGTTACTGTGATAGACAGCATGACCAAAAGCAACTCGGGAATGGAAAAGGTTGGTCTGGCTTACGTCATCGAGGGAGCCAGGGCAGGAACCCAAGGCACCTGCTTGAAATTTTAGAGGAACACTCCTTGCTGCCTTGTTTAGTTTCTTGTCTTATACAGACCAGGCCCACTTGCCTAGGGATGGCACTGCCCACAGTGGGCAGGGCCCGCCTACATTAGCAATAAAGAAAACATACCACGGACATGCTCATAAGCCGATGTGATGAAGGTAATTCCTCAACTGAAGTTCCCCCTTCCCAGGTCACCCAAGGTTTGTGTCAAGTAGCCAGCTGAAGCTATGACAACTGGCTACCTAAAATATTGCATGCCTTCCATTTTTCTGTGTGGAGGGGAGGGGGAGGAGGAGGGGACTTAAGAGTCTAGAACCCAGGGCTTCTCACACCCTACATGTACACTCTAGCATGGATCACACCCCGGGCCCCATGCTGCATCCTAAACGCCTGTGTTTTGACCAGCGAAATCGTGTCAGCCTGGGCATCTCATAGCCCATTCCTGATTGCACCAATGCTACGGTTTGGAAACTATACGCAAAGTCTGAATCCTTTTGTAGTTGGGGTCCTGTCTGAAAAGCTTTCCCTGCCTCCCCAGGCTGGGAGAAGCCACAGCTGCTGGGTTGTTGTGGTTGTGGTGGTTGTTGTTGTGGTTGTTGTTGTGGTGGTGGTTGTTTTTAAACTATCTTCATACACAGTACTTACTGTGTTAGAGTTTCAGAAAGGTGACCAGTATAGAGGTAGTGCAGTTCCGAGTCCTGCTGATTTGGGCCTTCCCAGCACCCTGGCTGTCCCAAGAAAGCAAGTCCCTTGCCTCCTTGGTGCATTTCTAGGCAAAGCTCACGAATACCTACACCTCACGAATATACCTCTCCCTTTGGCTTTTGTCATTTCGGGTGCAGCAGAAACTGGCCAGCCTGCCTACAGCTGCCACCAGGCCTAGAGACTGGCTCCACCATCTGGTAGAAAGTGGTACTGACATTCTTCCGCCCTGAGGCTCTGGGACTCACTTCCCAGGCACTTGATCCATCACAAATAATGGAAACATCTGAAGTGTGAATCCCAATAAATTCTCCCTAAAGCTGTCCCCACACATGCCACAGTGATGGAGATCTAACTAGCAACTTGGTGAAGCACAAGTTACTTCAACTCAGTTCATATCATTTCAATGAACTATAACTAGTAAAAAACAGCAAAACCTCCTAACTTTAAACTCCCCCTAGCCGGGCAGTGGTGGCGCACGCCTTTAATCCCAGCACTTGGGAGGCAGAGGCAGGCGGATTTCTGAGTTCGAGGCCAACCTGGTCTATAGAGTGAGTTCCAGGACAGCCAGGGCTACACAGAGAAACCCTGTCTCAAGAAAAAAAGAAAAAGAAAAAAACTCCCCCTTAAAATAAATCTCCATGCCCAGATGTTTTCACCACTGAATTCTGCCAAGGGTGTCATGGGGAATTTATAGCAGCTTAACACAAACACTTATTCCAGAAAACAGTAAAACCTGGGCTGCCTTGGTATTACAAGAAAGAGGAGGAGGGAGAGGAGGAGAAGGATCAAGACCGAGCAGGAGCCGAGAGAGAGCGAGAGCGAGCGAGAGCGAGAGAGAGAGAAAGAAGGGATAGAATCGATAGACTAGGATACTTAGCTCAGTGCTACTGTAAGGTCTTCACGGATAGCACCTTGTCCCACAGGCTGGGCACGCAAAGCAGGCTAGATAGCCACCTTTTGGTCATGTTGTTGCATAGGATAGAAAAGAAAAACCCATAATGTTAAAACAAGTACACAGCATCATCAAGTAGGAATGATGCTAGCAAAGCAAAAGCTGATCTATACGTGAAGGCAAGTCTACCGACTGTTTAGAGAGCAGCTACAGAAGTCATTGCTACATCCGTTGGAGTGGGAAAAGCACTTTTTAAAGTTCAAAATTTCCCCTTAGTACTTGAAGGGCACTTCCCCAGCGAAGGGTATCTACAAACAGCCTAGGGCCAGCCATACATTTAAAACTCAAAACAAAACTTGTGGGAGAAAACATTGAAGAAAATATAACTGAAGGTGGAGGGAGGAGTTTTTAGATCTGTCAATAAACATATAATTCAGGGGAGGGGCCTGGAAAGATGGCTCAGATGTTAGGAGCACTTTCCGTAGCTCCAGCTCAAAGAACCCTGCCCTCTTGTGGAGGGTCAGACCCTTCCCTGAGTGTGGAGACAAAGTATAATACTGAAAAGACTTCTGAGTCACAAGTGGGGTGGGGTAGGCTGTGCCCAGGCTCCCAGTGTGCCGGGAAGGTTTTCCCCTCAGGCGTGCCCTTTCCCCCACACAGCGGGGAAGGTAGCCCAAATAGTGCTGGGTACACTGCCCTCCTCTCCCCTCCTCCCCTCCTCCTCTCCTCCCTTTCCCCCTCCCCTTCCAACTTTCCTCCCCTCTTCCCTTCCTCCTTTCCATACCTCTGCCACTTTCACTCTCACTCTTGCTTCGACTATGTCCAAGCCCGCATACAGCTCATGGATAGCAGAATATTCTAAGCAGGAAAATGCTGCAAAGCAGGCTGGACAGGTGAAGAAACAATGACAACCAAAAGGTGGCCATCTGTCCGACTGCCTGGAAAGCCACCTGCCCAGCCTGCAGGACACAGCACCGTCCACTCAGACCTTGGAGTAGCACTGTGAATTCAGCATCCTCAGACTCCACTCCCTCCTGGCCTGGCTGGTGTTCAGCATAAAGTTGTTTGCACATGAATTCCCAGCACCTTCTTGACTTGTAGGCTGTCTCAGGCCTTATGTTCCAAACCTACGGCTGCTGTTTAAATGAGCTATAACGGCAGGGGGAAGGGGGCTACACTAGAAACATCTATGTTTATGCTGTCCCTCTTAGTGGGCTTCTTGTAAAAAGTCTATGTAATGTACAGGCGGCTCTGACTTTGGAAAACTGAAAGACCAGCCGATCCGTGTGTCCAAGTGTCATTTCTGTTACTGAGATAAAATATCCCAGCAAAAGGCAACTTACGGAAGGGTGTGTTCGCTTTAGCTTGCAGTCCCAGGTCTATCACTGCAGGGTAGTTATTATCTGCTGGAGTTTGAAGCAGCTAATTACATCATATCCAGTCAAGAGAAGCGAGAAATGACCTTGTGTGTGCTTCTAACTTAGCTTGCTCTTGCCACTGTAATGTCCCACAGATGAAAACATGCACCCCACATTCAGGGGGGCCTTTCCCAATAAAGAAAAGCCTCTCAGACAGCTAGCTGTCCACAGGCCAACCTGACCCAGTCAGTCCTCCTTACGACTCCCTTCCCAGGTGGATTTATCAAGACAATTAAAACCAACCACCACACCTTGTTATAAACATTGGCTTACAATTGTAATTACGTTGATTCCTATTATGTAAAATAATTCAATAGAGCATGACTTTCATTTTGCAATGTTACAGGATAAATGGTTGCTGAATGTGTATTCTTATTACTAGCTTTTAGTATAAAAATCTAATGGATATGTTAGCTAGAATTGCAAGGGCCATTCCAACTGCCCTGTCTCAGGTTACAGGCAGGTGGGATAGAGTTAAACAGACTCAGGCATTGAAATTGCGCACAGGATCTCACTGGCAGCTGATGACCAAGGTTGAACAGCATCTCTGCCGCCTTGGTAAACTGTAGTCATATGTAGCTGCCTATCTCTAATCATCTCCTATGCTTGAAGTTGGAAATTGTCCGCCTGCTGGATGAGCCGCCTCGACCTGCCAGTCAGGGCCACCCTGTAGATAGATAACTGACAACTTCCTTGGAGGGCCTGGATTGTCGTGAGTCTATCTGAAACTGTAGGTTCTTAAGTGAATGAAATGGTCATTATGTCTGTATAACACAAAATAGAATGGAGCAGATGTGAGTTGATAAAGGCCCGAGTCCTACGGTGGATTCTTGGCTTTGTTCCAGTTCCTTAATTTGAAAAGGAGCCCTGGCTTTTGAAGGTGTTTGGGGGAGTTTATTTAGCTGGTTTTAATAAATGTGTGTTTTGGCTTAGCACAAAGAGTGGAATGTAGCTAAATCCCAGCCTTCTTTCTCTTTTCTTCAATGAAACTTTGATTTTAGGAATTTGTGTTGGTTACTAAAATCATAGATTATGTGTGCAGCATGATTACTACTTGAACTGGCACAGAATTAAAATAGGTCAAGGTTCATGTTCTTTTGATTCTAAGGATGGGGAGTGATCTCATTCAGCTGGTTTGATATGATTTATCTTCATCTCAGAAGATAAATTCTGCACCATTTAAGAAAGATTACCTTGCAGGGGGGAGGGGGTTGTGGATGGGAGTGGTGGAGGGCTCAGTGGTTAAGAGGAGCTGAGTTTGATTTCAAGCTCCCATGTTGCACCACTTACAATTACCTGTAAATCCAGCTCCAGTGGGCCTTGTACCCCATTCAGGCCTCTGTAGGTAACCTGCATACACATGCACGCCCAGAGAAATGCACACATAAATGAAGTATATACATTTTCTTAAAGTTATCATCATAAGTTCTTTGAGTGCAGGTGTATGCACATGTTGCTCCCACAAAGCCCAAGTAGGATCATTGGTAGATCATTGCTTTCCTAGCCAAAACCACGTAGGTAGGTAAGTTTCAACACATACCAGGAGCCTGGCCAAAGAAAGATGCTATAAGGAGAGTCACAGCAGCTAAGGAGAAAGTGCACAAACGGTACACAGGTGGGTGACCTTTGAGGATACAAGTGGATCCCAGGGAGAAAGCCAGAAAGCCACAAGCTGATAATAATCACAACAAGGGGGTGGGGGTGGTGAGATGCCTCGGTGATTAAAGTTCTTGGTGGGGAGGTGATCTGAGCTGGATGGGTGCAACACCAGCTGAAGGGAAAGCACCAATACAAAAAGTTGTCTTCTGACTCTACACATGTGGGGCACTGGTCTGGCAGGCAGTCTGGCACACCGGTTGAACACAGGCAAACTCTGGGAGGCCGGGCGAAGTAATTCGCAAGGAAGCGAAACGTTATGCCAAGGCTCCCAGGAGGTCCAGTCACGGTCACATATCACACCCCAGGTAGAGGCGTGGCCACACAGCCCCAAGCCATCCCCATGTTAATGAGATACCTAGAGGCTTAGCCACGCCCCTTCCCAGTTACTATATCTGCCCCGCCTCTCTGGACAATTCCATTCATGCCACTCTCCACAGGATGAAAATAAACGTCTTAGAATTATGGACTGTCTCTTCATCTGGACCCGCCGTGGGAAGTGAGGGATCCAGCCCTCAATTAATGAGCTGCGTCTGATCTCTCACCGAGGAGATCCCAGCTCCAGATGGTACCGGTTCACCCAAGCCTAAGCGGTTAGCCCGGAGCCGACCTGGTCCCAAGCGGGAACCCCAGCTGCACTCCAGTTAGCCTGTCTGGGGTGCCCCGGGCTAGAGAACCCACAGAGATGGCTGCCCAGAAGTTCCCCTGGAATGGCCCCCTCCCCCACCCACAGGCAGGGCCCGCAAAGGCTTCCTACAGCCCCCACCTGCCCGTAGGACTGTGTGGGAAGACTTGAGGTCGCTTGCGAGTGTCCTGTCCCACCCAGAACTGCAGCGCCCCGGGACAGACACGTGGGGCTTCATGCCACTGCACCAGGGATTGATCCCAACACACATACAGGCTGCAGTGCTAGTGCCCCACCCTACAAGGACAGTAAGAAAGGCAAGATAAGAAGTATGGCCCAGGTGACCCCTGTGGGCAACAACTCCCCACTGGGGTGATGGACCATGTATGCAGTCAACAGCGACAGACAGGAGAGCTGTCAGACAGGAGAGCAGTCAAACAGGGGAGCAGCAGCAAATGCAGCCCTGCTCCAGAGCCCAGTGCAGCTGTGCCCGGAGATTACACCAAACTCAGGCCGACTACATGTGCACCAATGGGAAGAATGCTCTTCTGGAGCCAGCAATGAGCTTTCTTCCCTGCCCAGGTCCTCTCCAGAGATGCCCCTCCACCCCCCTCCTCAGTATCCCTCCAAGAACTCAGACCTTTCCATAGCTCAGCCAGAGGGTGGGGAGGGATCCTAAGCTTCCAGGTTCTATAACCTAAAGGACTCCCGTGGCAAGCTACCCCAAAATCTTCAAGGTGGGGAAACATATTCTGCAAAGTGTTGAACCTAAAACCTATATCCCAGATGCCTGCTGACTGACTCTCAGAGGGTGGTGGTGATGGCTCCCATTATCAACTGGTGTTATTGTATGGAATGTGTACTATCTTAGGGCACCTGGTCAGAGGCATAAAACCCTTTTTTACTGTGACCTACTTTTCTCCTTGAAGATGTGTGTGTGTGTGTTGTACAGCACTATAATTTTTTACTGCTGGAAATTCCATCAGGGGGCGTGGTTTATAGGATACACAATGGTTCCTCCATGGTGGCATCATGGTGTTGACAGGATGCACTGAGAGGGTCACAGACTGACCTGTTTTTGTGGTGCTCTTGCCCAAACTACATAATCTCAGTCTAATCACAAAAATTCCAGACAAGAACACAAGAATGCTCCACCCGGGTCAGAGTGAAAGGATGCTAAGAAAAGCAATAACCGACTACAAAGTGGGCTCGTGGACTGGGACCCTGAACCTGAAAAATAGCAGGTTAATTCCGCTGTGCTGTGGTTGTGAGACATTATGGAGAGCCCTAGAGCCAACACCACACATCGGTGAAAGAGTGCTCCTTTCCCTGAGACTGAGAGGAGCTCTTCCGCCCCATCTACTGAAGGTCCTGGCCAAACAGGAAAGGGTACCAGATTAGAAAATGCAACCGTCTGTACTCATCACTGGTGTGCTTGAAGTCCTGATGGGGCAAGCGTGGGGCAGCCCCAGCTAATAAAGTTATAGGACACAAAGTCAACCTACAAAAAGCAACTGCACTTCCATGGGTTACACACATTTAATAATAAGCAATTGTGTCCAATGGCACTGCAGCAGCCAAGTGGGAACGATTCCCAGATGGTTTAAAATATAGGCAAGATCTGCACACTAGACTCCTAAAAATCCTCCATGAAATTTTTTAAAATGTTAAATACATTATCTATGGACCAAATATATATCTATGGTATATATTTATATATCTATGGACCAATATATATCTATGGTATATATTTATGGACCAAAGGATCAAATTTTGTTGTTGATTTCTTCCAAACTACAGATTCAATGCAATACCTATCAAAACATTACCAGGTTGTTGGTTTTTTGTTTTGTTTTTTGTTTTTTTAATGTAGAAATAAAACAACCTGACTCTCAAAATCATATGAAAGTATAAAGAACCTAGAACATCATTTGGAAGATACATACTACCTGATTTTTTTTAGATAAGACCTCACTGTGTAACCAAGACTAGCCTAGACTCTAGGTACCCAGAGCTGGTTTCAAACTTATGACTCTGCTACCCCAGCCTTTCAAGTGCACATGTGAGCTCCCATGCTTTGCTATACACTGCCTGATCTTCAGGTTTTCTGTAAAGCTAGAGTGTGGAGTTGGCTGAGGGTAGCCATGTAGTTAGTGGGTTATACAGTCCCCAAACGGCCCCCAAATATGTATGATCACTTGATACAAAGGTGCCAAGATACTTTGGTGACTGGTACTGGGATACCATGTGGGAAATGGTTGGGGGGGTGAGAATGATCTCAACCTTTATTTACTTTATGTGAGCATTAACTTGAGAAGACTTGTAAAATGTTTCTAACTGTATTCATAATCATCTACATGAGGAACAACCCAAGCCACAATAAGTGAACAGATAAATTGCCATGTGTAGGAGCAGTAGAATGTCACTTAGCAAACAAAGGGGTAGACTATTAACAGGCACAACATGAATAATATTTAAGTCAGGCTTCTGATCTAGAGGGGTGGGACAGCAGTTAGGAGCACTAGCTGCTCTTTCAGAGGCACTGAGTCTACTTGGGACTACTCACCACCTCCAATATCAGCTCTAAGAGACCTAATGCCCTCTCCTGGTCTCTGAGGGCACCAGGCTTGTGCATGGTATATAGACACACATGCAGGCAAAAATGCCCATACACAACATTAGATTTGAGAATGTAAGATGCACACACATTTTTTTTAAAAAAGTTCTGACTAATGAAACCCAGTATTTATAAGTTAAATAAAAACTAATAACAAAAACACTATAATTCTGTTATTAAGCTCTAGGAAAGGCAATGCCCGTATTGGTGGCTAGCGGACACTACTGCAAAGGGATTATCTCAATTATAGAGATGGTTATAAGAGTGTCTGTCAAAAGTTCTCAAATGGTACGTTAAAATTTTAATGTATGTGTATGGGCGTTTCATATGTGTTTAGGTACCATTTTCTTGCCCTGTGCCTACAGAGGCCAGAAGAAAATGTCTAATTCCCTGGAACTAAAATTCCAAGTAGTTACAGGTCACCATGTAGGTGCTGGTTAACAAACCCAGGTCCTCTGGAAGAGCAGCCAGTGCTCTTAACCTCTGAGCCATCTCTTTTCACACACACACACACACACACACACACACACACACACTGCTACATTTTTTGATATAATTTACTGTATGTAAATTATACCTAGATAAAGAAATTGGTGTTTAAAAATTAACATAGGCCAGGCATGGTAGGCACATGCCTTACTGGCACTCAATAGGCTGGGGCAGGAGGATCCTAAATTGGAGGCTAGCCTGGACAACATAGAAACACTCTAAAAATAAATAAGGGTTTGGTATGTAGCTCAATAGAGTTTAGCCCCCAACAAATTATACATAAAATTTTATTATTACATTATTATTTCTCTTTATATCTGCACTCCATAAGTCAAAGTTCATCTTGAACTCAACACCTTTCCTTCACAAACTTGGTATGTAGAAGGGCCTGGGGCTCAGCACTTCATACAAGTATCTTGGAGGAGTCTGGCTCGGGTTCTCTGAGTGCACTTTGGAAAATGTGCCCTATGCCCTGCGATTATTAGATCTCCTCCGGGGTTGGAAGCAAGTCGTGTTTGTGCATCTAGTCTGGGCTCTGAGATTCCCTCAAACCCACCATTTTCCAGTTTAGGGATGAGAGAGGTACTGGAGCTGGGTCTGGCATAGAGTGAAGACCGCAACTAAGTTCAGAGACAGGGTATCAAGTGCCACTTTAAATGATGCTGATCAAGCCACACTCCTCAACTAAGGGCTGCAGTTAAACAGTCACTGCGCACTCTCCTCCCTAAAGGCAGGTGACCAGCAACTGAAAGTTCTAGAATGACTGTTACTCATTCATTGGCAGTTTGTAGGCTTAGCCCCACCTTTGTTGCTAGGCAACTTGGCTTGGCAGGCACCAGCCCCACCTCCCAGGTTCATAAGCAAAGCCCACTTGGGTGTGGAAAAGATCAGAGGACAAGAAAGCTACCAAAGGGAGTCTGGGGTTGCTGCTCCCCTTCCCTGAGTCAGGCAAGATGCTTAGCTAGGGGCAAGGGCCCCTCTTCTTCAAGGGCTTAGGGCATCTGACCTCAACAGCTATCCAATAAACACAGGCGCCTTATGGGACATCTTTCAGGGTCCATAGGAGGCCTCAGGGCTAAGGCTTGCTAAGCCTGAAAAGAGCTGGCTCACAGCCACAATTGAGGACAGCCTTACAGGGAACACTGCTCCACTGACAGTTTGTTCTTGACATGGAGATTCAACAGTGCTTGGATATGATCTATAAGAATAGTCTTAAGATACAGTAGAACCAAAGTTTGTTACAGAAAATCCGGACGGGGGAACAAAGTCCGGGAATGGAAAGGGGGAAGGGAACGCTGTGGAAGTACTTGCTTTGAGAGGCGGGAGTTACTGCATACGGTGCAGCTCAGGTCTCCTGGCAGCCAGAGAGCTTGTCAGATGAGTAACACTGGACGATTTGCTTAGTGGAATAAAGCCTCTGCACCGTTTATTTTTGTTTTAAGGAAAAGAGACAATACTCCTGAGTTCTGAGCAAAGCATGAATGAACCACAGCTTCTCCCTGTGCTGCTTCTCACCTGACATAGCAGCAGTCAGCATCCGTAGCAAAGGGAACATTGGCTGCATAGTGGCCGTGGAACTGACCAAAAGTCAAGGCCCCATTTCTAATACCAAACCTCTAGACTTGGGAACACCATCCCCCCCCCCCCGCCGCCCCATACACACACACTAGAGTCCCCTCCCTCTTTCTGCTCACCCCCAGGGCAAACTCTATATATTTAAAGCTTTTTTCTTTTGGTTGAACTTGCAAACTCAAACAAGTTCACCCACATGTTGGGGATTTAAAATAGTGAATGCTCTGCCCAATGCATTACATGGGAAAAGTTAGGTTGAGAGGTCTTTTGACCCCTTTTAACTTGCTGGTCTCCTTTCACAATTATTGGTACCTAACACTCCCAAAAAGTGTGTCTTGATACCAAGGGCCAAGCCCTCCCTGCCTCTGTATCTGGAAGATCTTAAATCTTGAACAAGATACATGCTCAATGAGCCACTGGGAGTTTGATCCCAGTGGTCAGAGAAGTTAGAAGTGATAGCCCTGCTATGCTATGCTATGTTCAGAAGCAACTATGATGAGCGGGGGTGGGCACAAGTTTTTGTGGAATTGCTCATATACTGGAAGAACTTCTGGAGAAGGTAGAGTGGATTTGAAGCCTAAAGTCATATGTACATATGACATGAAAAATAAGGTCCAGCCAGGACTTGGCGAGTGTGGGTCCCTCCCTGGCAGTTGACACAATAATGTTCAGTATAAATAAACTGGTCTTAGCAGGTGACCAGTATGGATGTCAAAGAAGACTCAGTCTAGGTCAATGCTAGAAGACTCAGAAGATTTGGAAAGACCAAACAAAAAGGGCAGTTATGTCAGAAAAAGTACAGGGCTTACAGAGCAACAGAGAATTGCAGAGGGAGACGGTGAGCAAAGCAGGGTGGAAATGTCACAAGGAAAGCAGATATACCAAGGAAGCCTAGGTGGTTCAGACACCCACCGAACATTTTGGTGATGATAGGAGCTGTGGACCTTGTTTTTAAGTGTATTTCAGTGATTTGAATTTCCAGTTTTAAATGCCATTAGCCTAGGCTAACTTTATGATTCAAGGCACTGAAGCAAGATGTGTTTACAAAAATCAGGAGAGGGCCTGGGCACAGGTAGCAGAGGAAACAAACTCAGGTTGTGGCCATGTGAAGGAAAATGGAAATAACCCACTGTACGGGATTGGGGGACTTAGGAACTGAGGTAGGGAAAGGACTCCAAGAGCATGGGGGATTAAGATGACTTAAGACATTTGGGCATTTGAAATGGCCATGGCCATGTGATGTCTGAGAATGCAGGGCTAGAGGAGAAACATTAGATAATTCATTTATTCATTCAACACACACTTGTTAGTAACCTCTGGCATATCCGGCTCTATGTTGGGGATCAACAAGGATATAAAAGATGGGTGGTGCCTCCCTTTGAAGAATTAAATGTAGGCTCTCAAATGAGAAAAGACAGACGTAAATGTAGTGGAACTGGCCTGAGGCTGGTCACTTGACAAATGGATTACGGATCCAGGAGAGGGGCTGTGGTCTCTATGACTCACCATCTTCCCAATGTCTATATGGCTGGCCTGATTTACCACATGGTAATCCTCTTCTCTCCTATTCCACTGTATCCCTCTGCAAACAGCAGACTCATCTGAAGAGAATAGCATCCTTAGAGGTCACAAGCATCCTCTGGTCAGACAGCCTTGAGGAAAACGAGTGGTCCAGATAACAGCTATGATGCAGCTCATGGAATGGAGGGGTGGTAGGGAAAAGTCTCAAATCCTTTCTAGAGGAGGTGGAGTGGGTTGGAACCCTAAACCATGTTTTCATTGGTGGTGTTAATGGGGAGGATATAGAGTAGGTCTGATCTGAGAGAGTAGATCTGGACCTCCATGCTACGTACTCTGTCCAGGATGAGTTTCTATACTGAGCATTGGAAGCTGAGGAGGAGGGTGGGAATGAGGCTGGGAGTAGAGGTGGATGGAAGAGAGGTGGGCGGCTAGGCCAGGAGAGGGACAGACAAGGCCATGACACTCAAGTGAAGCCAAACCCTACATTTCCACTTGCAGATGCTTTCTAAGCAACCAGCTAAGGAGAACACTTCTTGTCAAACCTTCCCAGTGACCTCATCTCATGAATGGTGTGTGTGTGTGTGTGTGTGTGTGTGTGTGTGTGTGTGTGTTTTAATTTCTACCACTGAAGTGTATTTTCAGGGGGATTGTGTGCCTCAGAATATCCCGTTTGAACTTGCTTGAATGCACATAATTCAGTTTGTGTATTCATTTTAGGCATGTCAGAGAAAAAGTCATCACCGTCAAGGGGAACTCTGAAATCCCACAAGGCTTGATAACCTTTTAATCTGACAGCAAGCAGTAGGTCACACACATCTTTTAAAAAAAAAAAACAAAACAAAACAAAAAACAAAAAAACAAAAAAAACAAAAACAAAAAACAAACAAACAAAACAAACCCTGTAATCTTCCCCAACACTTATCTTAGAGGTGGTCACTGCCCTGCAGAGACTGAATCTGCACTTCTGTAACTTTTACTCTCTTCTTGACTGTCTTTGATGCTGTAGGAATTTTCTTTGACTTCATAAATTGAAGAGACACTGAACAAACTAACTTGGCTGCTTAGTCACACTTAGCAGTAGACATACAGTAGGATGTGAAAGCCGCAAATAGGATCTGTGGTCATCTGTATGAATGGTCACATTCTCCTTCCCCCAACTCTGTTGTACTGATGGATAAGATGGTCCATCTGGCAAGAAGAACTGGTTTGCTTTTGGGTCCCTGGGACGTCCTACATCAACTGCTGGATATGCTCACAGGTATCCAATCTCTAAATAAGGGACTGTAGTTCCCCCAAGGTTTTGTCCAGTGACTGACTTACTGTCATCCATTTATTATCAATGGATCAGAACTCTTATGTCTTGATCACTGAAAAGGTCTTCAGATGTAAATAAAGCCACTTAAGGCTATCCTCAACCAGAAGCAGAAAAGGATCTTGGTCATGTAGTTAGGTCCCTAAGGAAGTCCTTAAAGTGACTGAAACTTTCAACCAAAATATTTAAATCAACTGAATGAATGGCCATTGGGCCTTCTATGTAGCTCTGGCAAGTGTCACTGGTTTACCAGTGATGAGAGGAGCAGACCTACTCCAGAAAGAGGATGAATTGATGCCACCTGAATGGCCTTGTCCCTCTGCTGTCTCAGCATCCTGTCCACCTTGGCAGTTGCTGGCTCTCCTCCCCCAGCCACTCCTGGTGGTTGAGTTGTACATGGCGGCCCTGTCAATATGCCTCTTCGGAAGTATCAGATGATTGGACCTCATCACATAGGTTGAAGATCGTATTGACCATCATTTTGCTTCTGTGCCTAGGGACCAGAGGGATCCTGCTTACTGCTAAGCAGGGTCACTGTGGCAGACCTCCCCTTCCCTGCCTAAGAAGACAACTAGTGACAAGGCAGAAGTCATCTCAGGCCCTCAGGGGTGTCTTGGAGAATAGAGTTCCCTATTCCCAGTGCCGAATAGCTCACAGGCATCCAGGCCCAAGTTAATGCAGTAAGTTCCCCAGAGCTCTGGCAAGTGAAGCCTTGTCCTTGTCCGGCATCCGTGCAGCAAGGCTCATCATCCAAACATCAAAGAATACCACTTTCCTCTGGTGAAGACAGACATTTGCCTCAACACTTAGGGCTCTTCTCAACTGACAACAGAGAAGGACCTCAGTTGAAAACACAACTTAGTTTCCTGAATATGAAAGTTTGGGGAGGCAAATGCCCAGCACCCGAAATGTAGCTGAAACAAAAGTCACTAGTTTCCCCTTTTAGTTTGGAATCCTTTCTTTAAAAAAAAGTCCGTTTTCCCCAACATTTGTGAGGAAGTCCAACCACTCGCGCAGTGATACTAAGGGGATGGGGCAGAATTGGTAGGGGCTCAAAGGTATGGCTCCTGCTTTGGATCAGAATTAGTACACTGGCTCCAGCTGGTATGATGAGGCTGTGGGCAGATGCTGAGTCTCCTGGCCTGACTGCACACTAAGGATGCCACCAGTTCATCCTCTGAGCAACTGTCCCCAGGACCCTATTAGTAGACCCAGGTGAGGCTATAAAGCATCACTACCTTCCCACTGAGTGTCAGCAACCCCCACACAGGTCGAGCAGCCTGGAGCCGGAGGGTACCCTGTTGCCATCTTGCTGCCACTTCTCAGCAAAACCCCATGTGGCTAAAGCTGGTAGACAAGGCCTCTGGGGGTGCTCTTCTGAACCCACAAGGCCATTAGATCTATGGAGCCAAGAACCTAGCCTTGGGATCTTGTTCATAAAGAATCAATCTGAGACATCAATGATTTCAAAATAGTCTCATTTCTTGAATAGGAGTAGGGCTGTGAGAAGTACCTGTGTATGTCTTCTAGAGGCCTTCTTAGGACTGTGAAGTGGTACACTCTTCCCCTTTCTCCCTCTGGAGAAAGATGCCAAGCCTGGAGAGTGTCTCATGATCCACTGAACATTTGTCCAACATTGAGAAGCCCCTTCTCTAAGTTGAGCCTTCCCATGCAGCCTCCCGTGCCCTCTGGGACTGCTTCCGCTGCTAAAACACTGCTTGCTTTGTCGGGGCCATCCATCTCCTTGGTGACCATCTTCCTTTGAGAAATGCTGCTCTTATGTTTAGAAGCAGCCAGTTCTACCTCCATCTTCTGTGTGGAGAACTGAGAGAACATGGCCCTGCTAGCCCATAGTTTGTTTGTGCTTGCTGTGTACATTCTCCAGCTAGGCCTTTTATTTCTGTATCTGCTTTTGTTTGGTTGGTTTTTTTTATTTTGTTCCGTTCTGTTTTGTTTTCTGCCTACTTAGTCCTCAGTTTAGTAGGACTGCAGCAGCATCTCTGACCACAGGCTATTGTTGTGGATGTTCTAAAACCCAGGGAGAAAGGTGGCCAGGGTGTGGGAGAGGCAGGGTCTGCCCTATTAGTTTCTATCTCCAACAAGCTCCACAGTGCCAGATAGTCAAGAATGATCTTTTAACTGGAGTCTGTACCCTGAAGGGAGATTGGCCACAGTGCCCAGGGTCTGGAATGTTTCTCAGCCGTTAATACATGCCAGACGTTTCACTGAGGACTACATGCCCTCTATTCCACTAGAACTGCACATTTCTCCCAGAGTCCAGCTTTATTACTTGAAAAGCAATAACAAGAACAATAAATCGAAAGAGTTAACCACGTACTGTGCCCTTCAGCCACAGACTTGTCTGTCACATTCCCAAAAGGCCCAGTTATATGGGCCCTTTGCTACATCTGCCTCATGGAGGGTTCCTGCAACTCTGAGCACAACACCTTGCACTGCTCTCCCAAGATCTCCAGAAACTGTTTGCTGGTTCTCCTGGGGACCTACTGCCATACTGCCTCTGATCTCCACCTGTGTCTGCAGCTCATCTGGCTTGGGGGAGGCCCATCAGCATTAGTCCTTAGGAGCTATTCATGCATCTGTCTTGTTCGATCCACACAGTTTTCCCTTGAAGAAACCCCACGCATGCTTCAAGTTCTAGCTCAAATGGTACCCTCAAATGGAGAAAACCTCACATCCACCTTGAACATGGTCTTGATCTCTTCCCAGCAGGCATGATGATCTCCACCCATGCAAATCCATATTCCCAAGTGCCAAGGCTAGGAGAACTGGAAAGCCCTGAGTTTCTGTCCTGAATGGCCAGGGTGAGACAGTGAGGCCTTGAGGCCCTGAAAGAAGGCACAAGCACTGTGAATCCCTAGCAGAGAATTGTCTCCTTCATAATAGCCAGTGAAGAGCATGGAGACAGAGTTCCTGGGGCCTTTGTGAGTCTCCTAGACTTGAAAGACCCAACCAGAACTGGAGGAGAGAGAAGGGAGGAGGGAGGAGGGAGGAGGGAGGAGGGAGGGGAGCATCAGGTGGGCCTTTGGGTATTTGTCACAGTTATCTCATTCCCATCCACAGGGTATGTCGAAGGGTGTAGGTGGCTCAAAGCCTCTAGGGGAAGGGGTGGTGATCTCAAGGCTCCTAGAACTTCATTGCTGATGCCCACATGAGCTTCACTTTACATTAAGTGGTATATTATATTGGATTTAAACCCACTGGGCCTTCTGCATCCTCAATTAGTACAAAGGTCCAAAATCATTCCTGGAGACCCCTGTGGTACACTTCAATTGTCCAAGGGCCCCTCAAGTGTCTTCCCTGGCAGGGGTTGGGGAGAATGAGCCCTTCCTACAATGAGAAAGTTGAGCAGACCAGAGACGTCAACAGCCATGATCATTCACATGAGCTACAGCTGCTTCATAGCAAGTTTCTGGATCACTATCAACAATGAACAGCAAGCCCCAACTCTTTCTTACAAATAGGATGGTGTTCTTGATAGTTCAGACCCCCAATAACACTGTAGACAGGCACAAAGATCCCCTTTATATGTAGGGAACAATGTATCCCCCACAATAGTCTTCAGTACACTTGGGGAATTGCAAGCTTATGGCCACCCAGGACATCCATATCAGATGCTGTCATGCTCTGACACAATTTTGTCACCCTCCCCCCAAAAAAGCCAGTTGCACGAGCACTTGAGCATAGCCACTTGGGGGTGGGGGGCTCTTCAGCTCTGGGCACAGTGCCTTACACTGTTTTTGATTTTAAGGTTTTCACTTCCTTTAGACTTGCCCAAAGTCCACATTTATATTGTCTTTGGTCCCCCTTCCCTGTCTACGACTTATCCAGCTTTAAGATAACCTGGTCACATTTGCTCGCTCACAACGATCTTCTTCTATTCACTACATGCAGCATGCTGCTGCTTCTTGTACTCTGTGAGTCCTGCCTAAGGAATCTTTTTACATGGAAGCTAATGGTCTTAGCTTCCATGAGCTCTGACTGCAGCAGGTCCTTGTTAGGAGCCATGGCCTTGTTCAGATGTATATTTTATCAAAGTTGATCCAGGAATCAGCTGGAGCATGGGGAGGGTAGAGGCTGGCCACATGAGCTCTTGGGCTGCTGTCTCTCAGATTTTAAGCCAAGTGCAGTAACACACACTTGGGATCTTGGTTACTTGAGTCTGAGTCAAGAAGTTTTTTTAAGCTTGTCTCAAATACCACACCATACACACACACCCCCCACAAACACACTGAAAAAGAATTCACAGTTGCTCAATTTTTAGAGAACTATCACAGGCATTCATAAATTGAGGAACACTTAAGAGATGTTGTCAATCCGAGTGTGGCTGTAATAGAAACAATTCTTGCTTCCTTCCTAGATTTTGCTGTTCTTCCTCTCTATAGCATTAACTGCTATGATATTTAATCACCATCAGACACTTTTTTTAGAAAAAAAAAAAATAAATGTTTATGTAGTGCAATGCCCATGAACAAAGGGGGATCGTGAAAATTAAGTCCATGGCTGCTTATTTAAGGTTCCCTGTCTACATGTGGCAGACGGCTTATCCTGCCCTGGAAGACTCATCACAACCATATTGTCTCCATAATAAAGAAATTTTGGTAGCAAGATTTTGATCACGATGATGGCAGCATCCGTGCTATTTTCTAGCCTGTCTGACCAGCTCATTTTGCAGACAGCAGTAGTACAGCTTTGTAATAAAGGCAAGAGGCCATGTTGTGAAACTAGCTTAGACCTCCTGCCTGGAGGCCCTAGCACCCAGGCGATCTGTAAGTTAGAGCCTATGACTTCAGCACAGCACCTCAGGAGATGTCTGTGTGAGAACACTGATCCTTCAAGAATTCCAACACCAAACATAACCAGACATCTTCCCTTAGGACTTGAGTTTGGGACACCACATCCTGGTCTACTCAGGACACTACTATGGTGAAGGCTCTGATGAGCCCTACAACAGGGACAAGTGTGAGAGTTCAACCTGGTGATTCCCAAACCTACTTCTACAAAGAATGCTTTTCACTGGAGACTGACAAATACTGCAGAAAGCCTGTGCTCTACAAGGATTGCTGCAGTACTGTCTGAGGATGGGGATCTCCTCTAAAGAAGATGTTCTGGAATCAAAATGAAATTTCAGGGGACACTTCCCTGCCCCCCTGCTAGGGAGGCAGCCACAACAAGGAAAACCTGAGAGATGGAATACTCAGAACACATCAAAGAGCTCAGAAGGGGGAAAGGGGACACAATTCCCCAGACAAACTACATATCAAACATATTTCCTACACAGAAGCTCTTGTTGACTGAACCAGTGCAATACTCTGAGGTGTTCTTTTCCTGGCTGTGACTTGGGGACCTTACAGGGATGATCCAAAGCCCACAAAAGATAGGGGCTTCAGGCAGAGAAGATCCATTTGATGTCATCTTCCTTTTCTAGGCCTCTCTTATATCCTCAGGGAGAGGACACACTGATGTTTCAACTGGATGGCTTGTCCCTCTGCCAGGTCAGCATCTCTGCCTGGCCTAGGTAGCTCAGGTTTGTGAATTGTGCATGGAAACCTTCTTCAGCAGAGCATCGTAGTCTATCCTGGCCACCTCCAGCTTGTCCATGGCTCTGCCGTTCAGCTCTCTAATGACTCTTTGTTCCTTATCACCTGGAAACAGAGAAGGTCATGCTTATCAGGGGGCCAGGTGGGCAGGGCGGACCTCTTCTCTCTTATTTAGAGGTTGGACTGGTTGTGACAAGGTAGAAGTCAACTTGTGCCCTCGGAGGGGGAGGGGGCTTGAGAAATGGCATTCCCTATTCCAAGTGTTGGATAAGCTCAAAGACATCTAGCCTAAAGAGGCTGCAGCTCCCTGGAGATTTGGTGGGTGACTTTATTACCCCACATCAATGAAGTCAGAGCACAAAAGAATCTTACCTTTTCCATGCATGGGTGGAAATGTGTGAGAATACTTAGAGCTGTTCTCAACTGGAAACAGAGAGAAGGGACCCTAGTCAGGCAGCAAGGTTCTTTTCTATTTATTGAACATGAAGACTGTGGAGACTGAGTGCCTATGCACATACACACCAAGTAGCTAAAAAAAAAAAAAAAAGTTCACTAGTATTTGTTTCTGTTTTTGTTTTTTTTTCTTCAGTTTTGGATCATTTTCTAATAGCCTGGTGCTTTTGTAAGCCAGCTGCTGTTCTGCCATCAGGGCAGACATGATAACCTGATACTGTCTTTCTAACACAACACTGTAAAATCTTGGGATATTATTTAAACAAGCTAACTTTAATGTATAGCTGAGCCTGAAGGAAGATAAGGAAATCCACTAGCGCCACTAGCACTGCCCCCGCCACCACCACCACCACCACCTAATCTACTCAGGAACCAGACAGAAGGAATGAGGACTATGGACAGTTCATTGTAAGCAGCTGTTGACAGCTGCTAAAAAAGGGGAGGGGCAAGAGTGCAGGATTGGAGATGTCATTATGGAAGCCTTGACCTTGAATAGACCCAGGGAGAAAACTAAAGCCTCCTGCATGGCTGAGGCCTGTGTTACTCACACAAACAAAAGAAATTGGAGCTCAATCAGAGCAATACTTTGATACAGAATGAGCTTTTAAAGGTTCACACGAGGAAACAAGAATTTGTCTTAGTCTGGGTTCTAAGTAGAGAAGCCTCTCCCAGAGAGTGTCTATGAACATTTGGAATTTTAATACCATCTAGCCTTCTCTATTGGGGTATCTCTGAGGTTGTAATATTCTTACAGAGCCAGATATAAGTGAACAGAAATCTCTCTAGGACCCACCTATATACCTGGCTTTACAGGAGCCCCACAGATCAAGCCCATAGAGGGAAAAGCATATTATACAAGCTACCCTTGGTTGATATCTTCTTCCTATATAGATACTGCTGTTGAATATTGAACGCTCATGTCACAAAGCAGAATTCTACTTGTAAGAATTATATTCCCTTTTTTCCTGAGAGGGGCCACTGAATTCTTTGCTGCTCCCACACATGCTTTTGTACTTGGATACCACACCGGGTCATCATATAAGCAACAGGCTCTCATTTGCAGTCTTGTGCTTATTGATGCTTCTCACCAAGCCTATGAGTCGGCTCACACCAAGCCAAGGCTAAGGCCTCCTGCATCCTGTTCTTATGACTTATTTTTGCTTTCTTGCTTTCTTTCAGCCAACATCGGTGATGCATTGGCAAAGCCATCTGCTTCTCTGACAGGACACCAGCCGTGTCTGAGAGAAAGTGTCTGGGGAGAAGCTAATCTGTTTAAAGTTATAATTGATGCCCAAGACAGATAACACCTCAATGGATGGGTATCATTTTACTGCTCATTGAATCCATAGTTCAGGTAGAGAACCTGAACCACAGGGGATAGGGACCAAATCCTAGGGTTCAAAATGTGGGTTAAAAAGGGTCAGTAAGAATCTCTTACATCACCCAGAATCTGAAAAGCCCAAGAATGGTGAAAATAAAGGGTACAGGAAAAACAATAGTATAAAGAAGGCACTCTCTCCTCCACCCTCTCTTTATTTTCCTGGCAGTCTTTTGTTAAATGGGGTGCATTTTTGACACTTTGGAATGAGACTGAATGTTGCCCCTTGCCCCTTGCTCCAGGTGTGAAATAACTGGCCTCCTAGGGAGCATTGGTATCACTAGATAACAATCAGCATCTGGAGGGCAGATGTCCCTGGATGCCTGATTCCTGAGCACTTGGCGCCAGTCAGCATTGTCAGATGGTCAAGGGGTATCCCAGGCGATCAATCCAAGTCTGAGGAGAGGCACACCAGGAGTGGAGCCATCACTCTCTGGACCCAGTATGGCCCACACATATAGCTCAGCTAACCCACATCCAAGGAAGCAAGGAGAAGGAGAAGAAAGCTAAGTGATACACAGTGGGGCACTTAATACTACAATAATAGGTACCCAGGGCTGACAGCATCTTGGGAGGCCCTGGAATTTGGTAATATTGACCGAATCCACCTGTCTCATGGCTCACACATCTACAAAGCTCTTCTGAGGTAGGATTTACTAGTGCTGTGACACTAGCATTCCCAAGTCTGATCCACTGAAGTGCTTACATGTGCATTTCCAATCATGGACATGATTGCTAGGCTGATACCAAGTGTTTAGAGAAACATGGAGAAGACTACCAAAGCTGAACTGCAGCGGGGCCAAGAGTGGGATTGGACCACAGTCTCTTGATACATGCATCCATGCTCACAGGACCTCGGATGCCCTCAACTACTTCTGCCTAGTTCTGTGGTAATAGTTGCCCTGTAACCCAAATTGTACATGGACCTATAAAATGACAACAACAACAAATTTTAATACTGGAGACTGAAAAGGAAGGGAGGAAACAGCAGGGAGGGAAAAGGAGGAGCATTCATGAGCTGTGAAATCCCAATACACATGAGCATTCGTTCCCGCGGCTGCGAGCTCTCCAAATCTCGTCCCTCCTTGTATAAAGTCATTGCTGTCAAAGTCTAGGCCCACTTTCAGGAAAAGGAAAAGGAGTAAGAGGATCACTTTTGTCCCTGCTTCCTCACACCCATCCCTACCTCAGGAAACTAATGATTTAGACTCCCTTTGTTCTTTTTGGTCCCATTCATACAAAACTTGTAACTGGAAGACCCCGATACAACTTTAAATACAGACACAAGTCAACATTGCCCTGGCGGGTGGCCTTTCTAAGGGTGTCAGAATGCTCCAAAGGTTGCCACTAACCAAGACTTAACAGTTAAGTAAGACCCTCTGACCTTTCCCAGCCAAGCAGCTCAGCTACCACTCTCCTTGTCAGCCCTTTCACCACTGCTGTGGAACCCACCACAGAGGATGATAACAAATGGGGGACTCTGCGGAGGGGACCAATCATTTCCTGAGCACTCTAGTGGCCCTTTGTTTCTAAGGGTTTTACTTATCTTTTGCCTGGTTCTATGATTCAACCCTATGCCAATAAGGGTTATTGTTAATAATAACTGGGGGGACCCCACTCCTACTAGCCTCAAGGTTAACCATCTTGGACTTTGGCTACTTGTCCCATGTCTAGAATAAACACAACAGTAAGAAAAAAAAATCCTAGAATAGAAATGAGCCTCCTATCTCATCTGGGAAAGAGGAAGACACTTCTAAACCCAGACAGCATATGCCAAGCTGAAGAGCTCTGTGAAATTGAGGAGATGAGGCCTGAGAAACTTGGCCAGATGCTGGGTCTTGGAAGACAGCCGATTGCTGGTATATTTCACCATATCCAAGACCACAAACATCTTAGGATGGGGACTATGTCATATTCAGACTATGTCATATTCACTTTTGTCTCTCTGTGCTTGGCACACAGCAGATATTTAATGAGGAGAAGCAACAATTGATGCCCAAGGTCCAGGAGTGGCCAGTATAAATGGATGTAGCCCAGATTGTCCCCATCTCCTGGTGTAAGTGCCAGCCTACACTTACTTACCTAGCCAGGGTCTCCTGACTATGGTCAGAGGGAATGAAAACTAGGCCAGTGTTGGAGGGGGTCTCAGCAAGACTGAGGCTTCAAAACAGTTTATTGCAAGCAATCAGACTTTTCATACCCTTGTCAGAAACGGAATATAATTGCGCTGCCAGGATACTATGATGTCTAAGACAAATTGACCTGCCGAACTTTAATATGCTGACATCCCTGACATGTAGGCAATACAGAGATAAACAGGTGGGCTTGAATGCTTTACTGCCTGGGGGAATACTTCAGTTTGTCGGGAACCAGAAGGCACACCATGCCCCAGGAGCCACGGATTCCAACCTGAAAAACCCAAGATATATATATATGCTTCTCAAGGAAGCTAGACCAGGCCAACACCAAGGCTCCCAGAATCCTGAATCCTCGGGTGAAAATTTGTCTCAATATGAAGTCAGGGTATCTAGGAGCCCAAGCAGAAGACAATTGGTTTTTACTGCTTCCGGTCTGGAAACAGAGTCCCCATCCTGACCTCCTCTTGTCTGAGAGGAGCTTGTGGGGAAAAGACTTTGAATCCTTTCTGCTTGCTTGGTGCCATCTAGACACCCTGCACCACCGCCCACATCTCCAGTAAGGACACAGGACCTTTCACTGGGATACAAAAAAAAAAGCACAGTAATCTGATAGCCAACAGGTGTTAAGTGACCTTGTATTTTCTGTGGGTATGTCTTGTCTTCACAGCTGATTTTGGGATTTTAGAGATTAAGAAAACTGTGGTTTTCAACACACCACTGTCGCAAGTTTAACACTGTGTCTCCCTAATGAAGAGAGAATCCTAGACTTCTGTTTACAGCTTCTGGGTATATGTGTAGGTCCCCACCTGGAGGCCCCAGTCATGACCCTTGTCTCCCATTTTAGGAACTGGCACCTTTCTTTCAGTTTCTTTTCCAAACCATGGAGCTAGAACAGAGGAAACCTACTCTAGCCTTGGAGTTTCATGTTTCTCTCCTACTTTCTTAGGAAATGATCTAGGATCAAGTTAGCTTTATGCCCATAGGTCTAATTTATTAAAGGACAATAAAGAGCAGTTATTTTTCAAAACCATTGTGGGGCTACAATTAAATGTATACAATGCCTAGCACATGATGGGCCCTGAATAGACAAAATACAGCAGGCACTATCTAGCTTGTCAGTAGACCAAATAGAGGCAGCCATATGTGCTCAATGCCACTGTCCACACTGACTTCCTAAATTGTACCATTCCTGCCACAGGTAAGCAAGATGCAAACAGGCAGGGAACCTCCACAGGCCAGAGAGCTGAATTGTGTCTCTAGTCTGCATTCTGTCTACAGTACAGTTGTAGAGCTGAGAATGGGAACCTGAAACAGTCCTTGCCAACCTCTCACCCAACTCTGTGGGAAGTGAGACACACGGACAATGATAAACGTGCGAATCAAAGGCCATCCAAGGGGCCTTGGGCTTCTACGTGCCATGTCCCATCTAATGAGAGGGTTCCAGTTTTAAGCCTTAAAAAAATCATTTCCAATTCCTTTTGATTACTCCAGATAATTCAGACTGTTTGACAAGATATTCTAAACAAATGAGGTGCCACTACATATTCTCAGATACTATATAACTAAGACATTCTATGATTTCTTTTATAAATTTGAATAACTGGAGCTGGGGAGATGACTTGGCAGTTCAATGCACTGGCTGCTCTTCCAGAGTACCCAAGAGGCCTACAACCATCTGTTCTAGGGAACTCTGGCTCTAGGGAATCCAATGCCACCTTCTGGCTTCTTCAGGCACCCAAATACACATACATACACACACACACACACACACACACACTTAATTGAAAAAAATCACTACTTAAAATTAGAGTAGCAACATTGGGAAGTGTAGCTCAGTGGTAGTACAGCATCTGTCCATCACCATCACAAAAATGTAGCATGAGGAACTCGGAGCATGGTACAAAGAGACAAAGGGGGCTGGGTGTGTGGAGGGCGGGGTCCTGGCTCTGGGCTCTTGCCTGTGACTGAGGACAAGGAATGATGTTGACCAGGAAGGAACTTCTGTCTGCACCAGTGAGGTTGACAAGAGACGTCAGAGCTTTAAGAGGAGTGATAACATCAGACAGGCTGAAGACATGGAATGAAAATAGAGGGGGAAAATCTACACACATTTCTTCTTTTTGTGTACATTTTACTCAGAGATCTTTATTATTTGACATATTACAATGAAAATATTAAAACTTTTAAAAATTAAAACTAAAAAGTGCATTTTTAAAAGAGGTTAAAAAAACCTTGTTTAATTAGAATTTAGTGTTTATTTAAACTGTGGATATTTATTCTAAAATTCTCCTTCAGGACATTTTAGAGAAATAGTCACATATAAGTGATATGTTGAATATCCGTATTGTAGCATGTCATGACAGGCACATCCATCAGCAGGGGAACCACTAAGTAGACTACAGCACATAAAACTATTGACATAGTAGTCAGCAATGAAAAAAAAAATTGAACTCTAGATCTTATGCCTATACAAAACTTATATCTGCCACCCTGGGAAGAACAGCAGGAAGTGGCCTTGCCATGGTCATTCACCAACAGGAAGCAGAGATTGGTTACCATGGGCAAGAAGAGCAAATTTGTGGAGTTGGGATGTAGTTTAGTGAAAGAGCTTAACATTCAAAACACTCTGGTGTCTGTCTCTAACACACACACACACACACACACACACACACACACACATAGTGGTAGGGTCTTATTATGCCTCCCTAGATGTCCTGGAACTCTCCATGTAGAAAGGCTGACCCGGAATTCCAGAAATCCACCAATCTCTGCCTACATAGTGCTAGATTAAAGGCACTTACCACTCTGCATAATGGCCTAAAACATTTGGAGCTTCAAAAGAAAAAGAGTTTAAACAGAAATACTCAAAGAACTAGTAGTGGCCAATTTTTTTTTTTTTCAAATACATGAAAGCCACATGCTCCAAGACCTCCTGTGACTTAGAAGATGACCAGAAGCTGTCTCTGCAGTAACAGAAGAAAATCTACCCAAGAGCCTGGGGAGACATCTTCAGAAAAGGAAGGTGAAACTCCTCTAAAAGTCAAACCTTGGAGAATTCTCCTAGAACTAGCAGTTCCACCCTTAGTGATACAAGAAACTAAAACCCATGAAGACAAGAACTCAACCAAGGCAGTGTCATAGCTGGGTGGAATAGTGCTCACCTAGCATGCTTTGAGGACTCAAATTTAATCCTCAGACTACTCAAAATAAATAAATAATGAAGAGACATTTCCCACTGCCCATTGAGTTGTTTTAAAGTTTTGACTCCTTCCAGTCCCCAGCCTCAAACATAACTTACTCTCTGGACATCTCTCCCACAGTACCCTGAAGCAATAAAATAGAGATGGTTCACCCATGGCCTGTAGCCTCCCCTACCCATTCCTTCCAAGAGAGCTACCTGTACTTCTCAGCAATAATCTCCCAACCAGTACCTTCAGTCCTTCCCACCAGGAACAGAGGCACAGTCTGCTTCCTGGGGAATGCTTAAGTCTGAATTTAACCATTTTTCCTTATGGGGTTTGGGGGATCAAGGTGGGCTAGGAGCCAGTTACTCTGAGCAAATGTCACATAGGTCACTGCCACCTGAAGATGTGGTAAAAGGATGTTCTGGGCAGGCTACCTTAATTAGCACAGAGAGCAAACATCCTCCAATACTCATTGAATTCTTTCCTTGATCTAGAGTCTTAACTCTGGTTCCCAAGCCACAACAAAAGAGCCCTGATACAGAATGGGTCAGCATGAAGCCCTAAAGCATCACTTTAAGAATTTATTTGGAACAGAGCTAAACTGAGAATTCTTAACTGAGGAAACTAGAATGGCTGAGAAGCACCTAAAGAAATCTCCAACATCCTTAGTCATCAGGGAAATGCAAATCAAAACAACCCTGAGATTCCACTCATACCAGTCAGAATGGCTAAGATCAAAAACTCAGGTGACAGCAGATGTTGGGGAGGATGTGGAGAAAGAGGAACACTCCTCCATTGCTGGTGGGATTGCAAGCTGATACAACCTCTCTGGAGATCAGTTTGGCGGACCCTCAGAAAAATGAACATAATATTACCTGAGGACCCAGCTATTCCACTCCTGGGCATATACCCAGAAGGTGCTCCAACATGTAATAAAGACACGTGCTCCACTATGTTCATAGCAGCCATATTTATAATAGCCAGAAACTGGAAACAACCCAGATGTCCCTCAATAGAGGAATGGATATAGAAAATGTGGTACATTTACACAATGGAATACTACTTAGCTATTAAAAACAATGACTTCATGAAATTCTTAGGCAAATGGATGGAACTTGAAAATATCATCTTGAACGAGGTAACTCAGTCACAAAAGAATGAACACGGTATGTATTCACTGATAAGTGGTTATTAGTCCAAAAGTTCGGAATACCCAAGAGTCACTTCATAGCAACCATTGGGCTGAGTGTGAGGTCCCAGATGGAGGAGTTGGAGAAGGGACTGAAGGAGCTGAGGGAGCTGGCAGCCCCATGGAGGGAGCAACAGTGTCCACTGGCCTGACCTCCCAATGCTCCCGGAGACTGGATCACCAGCCAAAGAATACACATGGAGGGACCCATGGTGCTGGCCACATATGTGGCAGAGGAGGGTCTTGTTAGCCATCAGGAAGAGGAGAGGCCCTTGAGCCTGAGGTTGTTAGATGCCCCAGTATAGGAGAATGCCAAGGAGGGAAGATGAGAGTGGGTGCGTGGGTGGGTGGGGGAATACCCCCATAGAGGCAGGGGAAGGGGGAGGGGGATAGAGAGGTTCCAAAGGGGAGATCTGGAAAGGAGGAAACATTTGAAATGTAAGTAAAGTATCAAAAAAAAGAGAATTTATTTGGGGTTATTTTTTAGCTAGCATACAAAAAACCATTTCATTATGACATTTTCATATATACATCTATATATATATGTACATGTATATAAATATAGACAGACAGGTTGATTCTTAAACACACCTACCCCCATACCCTCCCCCTTCTGTTTCCCTGGTCCCTTTATTCCTCTCAAATAGCACCCCATCTGCTTTTATGTCACACACACATGTATATTTATATGTGTTAATATATATAATATGTGCATATATATCTCTATGTATATAACACACACAGATTCTGCATATAAAAGAAGACATTTGTCTTTCTGTGTCTGGCTTATTTCACTTAACATGATGATGTCCAGTGCCATGCATTGTCCTGAAAATGACATAATTGCATTCTCCTTTGCGGCTGAATAAAATTCAGTTCTTGTGAATATATACCATAGGGTGCTTTTTGTTAGCACAAGATACAGAATGTGCTGGAACTTTTTTTCATTCTGTCATTGAGGCAGCCTACAAAAACCAAAAACCAAAAACAAAAAAAAAAAAGCCTCCCCCATCACCTCCTGACTCTGACTGCACCTTCCCCTCCAGTCCTTCAGTCTGTTCTTTTACTCTGTCCTAGTAGGTGTAGGGAAGGGGAGACGGCCAGCTCTGATAGATATATGCTCTGGACCTCTCGAGCGAAGGTCACATCAGCTATAAACTACTTCACTGCACTGTCTCAGTTTTGGAATGAAATCTATATGGGGAAGAGGCATGCTCATTGATTGCAGCACTATACTCAGGAGCGAAAAAGTACTACCTCATCACCTATTGGTAGATGGATGGTGTGTTAGACCCACGCAATGGACCTTAAAAATGAGGTACAAATGCTGCAATGCATATGGACTTCTAAAATGTGAAAGAGGCCAGACAACAAAATGCATACTGTTCCATTATTTGAACAACACCAAATTGGTAAAGCCAATGGAGCCTGAAAATGTATGCTTGCTAAGGCCTAGGATTGGGGCAGGGCCCGGGGTGGAAGGTGCAGAAGTTTTGGAACTAGACAGAGGTGATGAGCTACAAGTGCTGTGAATGTATACAAAGTGCCTGAGCTGCAACTCGGAGATGCCTAATTTCATGTCATGAGCTTTAACTCAACGGGGGTGTATAGAAAGTCATGGGCAGAAACTACTAGTAACTTCCTGCTTTAAGAGTCACCAGGCGAAGACTCTCAAGCTTAAACATTAAAATTCTGTGGGAATACATAGGCATGTGCTGTCATCAGAGGTGGCTGAGGAAATAGTGGTGGGTTTTAAACTGCCTACAAAGAAAACTTAACAGTAAAAGTCAATTAGGTGATTTTTTTTTTAGAGAGATTTTTAAAGTTTTCTGTTATGTGTATGTGTGTGCCTTTATGTGGGCATATGCATGTGAACGCAGGTGCCCATGGATGCCTGATCAAGGTGTCAGATTTGCTGGAGCTGGAGTTACAGGCAGCCATGAGTCACTCAACATGGGTTCTGAGAGCCAAATCTGTCTCCTGTGAGAGAGCAGTGTGTGCTCTTAACTTCTAAGCCATCTCTCCAGGCCCTGAAGTGCTGCTTTCTTAAAAGAATGAAGAGAGTACCTTTCCAATAACTAAAGGCTGAGCAAAGTCATTGTCCAAGACCTTCACTGTAGGAAAGACTGCGGAAAATTGTTGAAGCAGAAAGAACATTCCGTCACATGGAAAAGGGATCTGCATGCAAGAACGAGATGCTGTAGGGTATGAACATGGGAGAAACAGTGACGCCATTTCTTCAGGTCATTGGTTCACAGACCTGAGCAAGCCATTTGCTTACCCAGACCTACCTCTGCTGACCAGCACTGCCTCTGCTGACCAATAATTCTAAACCACACTCTTCAGACCTTTGCTAGGCACACACTTGAACCCAGACCCCCAAGTTCCAGCCTCTTCCTGCTGCTCTCCTGAGACACCAAAACGTTGCCACAGTGGTACTCTTACTGCAGTAAGTTCACATAAACTAAGTTTTGCCCTTTAAAAAACAAGAGCCAAGTACAGTATCACACTATAATCCAGTGTTTGTATAAAAAGACATGTCTGCCTACCCTGAGAAACATTTGGGCAGGTCCCTATAGAAACCCTACTAAGGAGGGCTCTTTTTTTTGAAAGGTTCTGGAACTTAACTTCTTCCCTTTGACTCTTTTTATTCTTTTATATTGTCTGGGTGCCCACAACAGGTTATCTATTACCTCTATGATCTAAAAATTCCAGCTTCAAAAAAAACACAAACAAAAAACAAAAAAACAAAACAAAAAACAAACAAACTTATGACTCAGGTTATACTGCCATGAGTCCAGAGAGAAACATTTGATATAAACTGTCTCCTGGTCAAGGATTATTCTTTGCTAGGCTGGATAGAATAGTCTGGGCAGAGAAATTTTATTATAAATACACAACATGCTTGTCTTAGCCGTTGACAAAAATCAAGAGTCATGATTCTATTCAGCCTAATGGACCTACCCACTGGAGCAGAAGTCCCATCATGTTGCACAAGGTTATGGGAAGAGTCTCTTGCAGAAGCAATTAGAGTCGGGGTGGCTAATGGTGTCTTCAGTGTGCTGGGGCAGAGTACGAGACAGTGGACCTAGTTGGGGCGCTGAGGCAGACACTGAGCTTCCTGCCTGACTGCACACTGAGACTGCTACTGGCTCATCCCTGAGCAACTATTCCCAGAAATCTACCTCAGCCAGGTCCAGACCAGACTCTGAGTCTTAGCATCACTACCTCCCCATTGAACGTCAGTGACTCGGGCACAAGGCCAAGCAGCCTGAGCTGGAAGCAGTCTGATGACACCTTCCACGTGTTCCTCAGTGAGCTCCATGACACCTTCAATGCCATACAGGGTGGACACTCTCCTTGGGACCATCTTTGGGCTTTTCCACAACCTAAATATAAGCATCCCTTGTTTTGTCTTTATGGATGGGATCCCCAAGATAATGGAGCTAGGTGATTCCTCCTAGGTCACAGGAGGGACCCCTTATTACTGACTCCCTAGTGAGAAAAAAGATCTAGTACCGGAAGGGAATTCCGTCCTCAGAGCAAGAACATTTGCTGCATCCAAAGCAGCAGATGCAGTTGGTTCCTATGAGACATCCGGGCACAGCCAGAACCCCTTAGACTTCCCAGGCTGGCTTACAGAGTTACTGAGGAAACCACAGCGTGGCTCTGTGGGTCTCTCAGGCAGACAGCCTTGGGAGGAAGCTCACCAAGAGCACTTTCTGCTATCATTTCTCCTACTTTTCGATAGCTTCATCGAGAAACAAAAATTAAGTTAGAACTTAAGATGATGTTTTAGTTGTAATTTGTATGATGTTCAATGGCCATCTTAGGACATGGTCTTGATCTCTTCCCAGCAGGGCTGATCCTTACCCACTCAAACCCATATTCCTAGGAGCCAAGGCTGGAAGAACTGGAATGCCCTGTGTTTCTTCGAACCTGGATGGCCAGGATGACACGACAGTAGGGCTGTGAGGCACAAGGAAAAAGGACAGTCCCACGCGTCCCTGACAGAGTTGCCTACTTGAAAATAGCCAATGAGAGGCATTCATGCAGGGTACCCCTGGGTCTTTGTGATTTTCCTAGAGTAGTCCCATGTGGAAGTGAAACCCAAAAATCCAGATAGGAACTGGATTGGAGGTGGGGAGAGGCTCTGATGGGCCTTTGGGTATTTGTATTGTTTACCTCGTCTTCCTAAGATGCATTACTTGGGGGTCAGTTAGCTTTGAGTGTAGGCTCACAGCACACTTTGTGTTTGATTTAAACCCATAGGGCCTTCTTCTGGGTCCAAAATTAGCACACAGATCCAGGGGGATTCCTAGAGATTCCCTTTTCAGTCCAAAGATACCTCAGCCTTGTTTTTCCTGAGGAGGTAATTGAGCCTCTTAGCATCCCCTGGCAAGAAAGTTAAGCGGTGAAGAGACTTCAGCTGCTATGCCTTAGGCCACTAACATGACCTAGAGATGCTTCAGAGCTGTGTTCCTGGCCCACTGTCAACCACAAACAGCAAGCTGCTAATGCTTCCTAGCAAATAGGATGGTGTTCTTGATGGTTCAGATCCCCCAAAAAGATTACAAAGCTCACTCGCAATCCCTTTTATACTGAGTCACCCCAGTTTGTCTTCTCGGCTCTTCTGTGGTACCAAAGCCCCTTTAACACATCACCTCCCTGGGTAACAATTTCTTTGCTGTGCTACTCAGCTCTAAGGTCTAGGACTAAACCCAAGGGAACCTTGCCTCCCAGGAAGAGTCATAGTGCCCTGCCTCGGAGAGCTCAGAGCTTTGTCCAAGTCTTTTGATTGACATGCAAGCTGAGGTTGCCCTCGTTCACATGGAGATATCTAAGAGAGGCTTTTTTATCCCTCCAGACATTCTCCTACAGTCAAAGATCTTGACTCAGGTTCCAACCTATACCCAGAAGTAGCATGATGTTGGAATACTAGAACTTTGTTGATAACATGTTTGAAAAGAACCTCTGTACAGCCAGAGAGCCAGCTGCCTGTGTGGATAGATAGCTAGGTATCTTGGCACAGTAAATTCTAACAGACTTCTAGAATTGTGCCCATGGAAAGACCATTTAGAAGCCTAGTTCACTGATAGTCAGTGGTAGCCACCGTAGAAACGTATTGGCAGAAGAGGAGAGGGTGTCAGCCCCAGCAAGCTGCTCAAAGCTCAGAGCCTAGTGAAACATTTGAGCTCTCAGTCTTATCCTAACCACATCCTAACTGAGATTGCCTCTCACTCTGCAGGATGCTGGCCGCACCAACATTACCAGTACACTGGGTCACAGTGCAGGGCCATGCCAACTCCTTAATGGCAATACCGCCCCCTCCATGTTGCAGACAACAGTACTAGAGCCTCTGGCCCTATCTCTGGACCAACCCCCGGCCTTTGACTTTGACATTTGCCAGCCAGCACAGAAACTACCTTGACAGCCTAAGGCTTTGCTCCCTAGCTGCAAAGGCAACTAGCACTGTACTAAGGACCAGTCATAAGTATGCTTCAGAATCTGTGTCCCTCATTGAGACCAGCTGAGGTCCCTGGTTCAAGGACAGGTCCCCGGTCCTGGTAAATAGCTCCTTCTTCTGTGACTTCCTCTTGCAGTGGCCACTGAAGATCAGCACATCTGACCCGTTCTGAAGATTCTGCTACCCCTCTAGGCTCAACACTGCTATCTAAGGATAGTCACCTTCTTAGCACCCCTGACAGGCATCCTAGGAAAGCAGTGAAGATCCTGGCCCTGTTACTGTCTGTATTACCTAAGGCAAGTTCCTCAACCTCTTTTTGCCTCAGTATCTCCAACAGAGCCTACAGAGCTGGGATGAAGGTTGAGACAGTACATGGCATAATAAAGGCCACATGGCTATTGTTAAGATCCCTGATTCCTCAGGACATTGTATGGAGTCCTGTGTCTCCAGCAATTGTCTTTAACTGGGCTATATAACTTCCCTTCAAGTTTGGGTTCAACCCTTATGAGACAGGGGGGCTTTCTTTACCTAGGACCTCACCTCTCTTAAACTTTCTCTTGTGTAGAAGTATTGAAAAGGGATTCAGACACTGTATGCTGGCCTCCAGAGGCTGGTTCTCAAGTCATGGTGCCAGCCAAAGCCTGAAATGTCTCTGTCAAAGAAGAGGAGACCTCCAGAAAGCACAGGAGGCTGGTACACAATGCCTCTTGGAGTGCCCTTTTGAACCCATTGGGCCACTACATCTGTAAAGCCAAGAACTGAACCTTGGGATCTTGGTCACAGAAAGTCATTTTGAGATATCACTGACTCTTATTCAGCACAAGATGACCTATGATCACTGGAGTGTAGGTTTCAATGTACTAAGCAGTTATGTATGTCCTTGATGATATTCCTGGAAGTCCAGGACCATGACTGAACACTCAACCACTTCCCTTCTGGAACCCATACTAAAGCCAGGCATGAAACACAAGGTCAGAAGAAACCTAGGTAAGGCCTCATGGCTGACAATAAGGATCTCCTGCCCTAACTCGGGCCTTCTCACACAGTCCTTGCCACTGAGGGACTGCCTAGAACTCAACACCTCCATTTCCTCACCGGCTGACTTTTTCCAGATGTTCTGCTTTCAGGTTGGAACTTGGTTAGCCCCACTCTTGTCTGCAGTTTGTCCAGCTTTGAGAGGACTTGGTCTGGCTAGCCACTCACTTGTTGGCATTTGCTGTACACACTGTCCAGCTATGCTTTGCATTTCTCTGCCAGTTTTTCTCCAGCCTGGTCAGCAGTTCAGCCCTCTCCAGCCACAGCAGTGCCACCTCCAACTTCAGAATGCTGTTTGGTTGTGGACTTACTCTCTTGATGGATTGTCTCCAACCAGAGGAAGGTTAGCTGAGACACCTACCTAGGGAAGGGCAGGCACCTACCTAAAGGGTAGCCTTATCTGATACCGTGGCAATCTACAGCAATGTTGTTATGCACACACACACTCGGAGACCAGGTTATACTCACAGGTGGCCAGATCTGCCTCCTACAGGCCTCCTTCAGTCCCTAACCCCTAACACAATGTCTTACAATGTTTTCAAAGGGTTCCCAGAGTCGTCTTGTTCATTCTTCGCAGACCCCACTGTCTTTGATCTCCACCACAAGCTGAAGCCTGTCCAGCTAGGGGATGACACTGTCTCATCGTTTTTTTGTTTTGGGTTTTGTTGTTGTTGTTCGTTTGTTTTTTGGTTGTCATCGTTTTGGGGTTTTTTTGTTTGTTTTGGTTTGGGTTTTGTTATTTTTTTTATAATTGTGCTTCCTGTTCTCATGTATATCTGGCTCCCCCTTGTACTTTTCTGACTCCCAAATAGTTTTTACTTACTTGGTCTTCCTTAGAACCCCCAAGCCTGCTTCAAGTTCTAGATCAAATGGCATCTGTTCCTGAGAATCCTCTTTTCACACTGAGAGCCTGGCACATCCAATCTCAGCCTTTGCTAGGGCTCTGGACATCACTTTTTCCCTGACACCAGTTATCTCATTCTTTGGCACAATACCCCTCATAGGTATCATATACTTACTGGGGCCTCTTTCAAACTTTTGTTGCTTGGGGACCTAAGATACTGGCATAGTAGGTGCTCAGTAAATAAACATACTTCCTGTATGTTGCTCTCTCTTCAAAAAATTGTGGCCTTGACTTCAATACAGCACAAACTTAGCATGTTTAGGCAGGAAACACAATGGGAAACTCTAAAGCCAAGAGGCCAGGGAAGTCACTAGGGGACAGAAGGTAGGAACTACAGTCATTGCCTCCTTACCTGGACACATGGCCAATTGTGATGCTCCCAACAGACACAGACCCACAGCTGCCTGCAGGCACCTGTACCACATGCTGTCACAATTTGCAACAATCATTTCACCCTTCTGAAAGTCCCAGTCTTTGTACTGGGCCATATTCACCTCTGGGTGGGGTGGGGGCTTTCTTCAGTCTCCAGCACAGTATCTTGCACTGCTGTTGGACAAATTTCCAGAATCTTCCATTTGGTCATCCTAGGGTCCGTTGTCACATTATCATTGGTTCTCCATCTCTGTCTGCAACTTGTCTGGCTCAAGAATAACGTGGTGACTCTGGTTCATTCTGAGCTTGCATTTGATGTATACACATGTGCCTGGACCTCTTTGTATTTCTCTGCCTGTAGTGATATTTGAAGTGCTGAAGTTTGGTAACCCTAGTTCTGTTGGTTCTGACTGCAGTAGCTCCAGCTCCTATAGCAGGCCCTTATTCTTATTCTACGCTATGGCCTTGGTCAGTTCTTGGTGAATTGCCTCTAAGCTGGGTGAAGAAGTGGTCTGCAACATGTATGGAACAAGGATCTGCCTGTCTTCTATGGATCTGCTGTCTCTTGTCATGCCCTGAAGTCAGATGGAGTGCTGTATACCTGTGGTCCTAGCTACTTAGGAATCTGAGGCAGAAAGATTGCTTGAGCTCAAGAGTTTGAATCTAGCCTGGGAGACATAGTGAGAATTGTCTCAAACTCCCTCCCCCCACCATGATTGAAAAAACAAATCACACAGATACTCCTTCTTGGAAAACCCATCCATTATAGGCATCCACACATTGAGAAATACCTAGGAGATACTTAAGTGCTGTGGGTGAGCAAGAGCAATAGAAATGATGCTTACTCCCTTCCTAGACTTCTCTATTCTTCTTAGTTTTCTATAGCATCAAGTCAGTATCTCAGCACTTATCAGGGAAAATCTTTGTTCAAAAGTCCACACAATTCAAAGCCTGTGACTTCTTGCTCAAGGTTGCCTGTCTACATATGGCAAACAACATGTTCTGTCTTGGTACAGCACCTTGTACTGCTGTCATAGGATTTCCAGAAACTTCCTTTGGAAACTTCCCATGGCCAAAGGCATAGGCTTTTTGGTTAGTTCTCTTAACTATGGGGCTCCAGGCACCAAGGCAATATGGAAGATTAGACTGCCACACTTAGGACACATTTCTCTAAATGTGTGCTTGAGAACACTGATCCTGCATGAAGCCCCGCACCAAACAAAACCAGTAGTGTTTCCTAAGGACCTGAGTTTGGGAAACTGCATTCTGGCCTTCTTTGGGAATCTGCTACACAACACTCCAGTGAAGGCTCTGAGAAGAGTTCAAGTCCCCAAACCTATTCCTACCCAGAGAACGCATCTCAGGGGGAAACTAATAAGCTTTCTGATTGGAGAGTCAGGGATACCCAGGAATCCAGGGTAGGTAGGACTGCTCCACCACATCCCTAAAGGCAATGAAATTCCAGGGAGCACACTACCCTGACAAATTAATCTTCCCACCTACTAGGTGGACAGCCACCCCAGAAAGGAAGGTTTATGGGGAGATAGATGTGATAGAATGCTCGGAACACACAGAAAGCTCAGCTTAGAGAAATGGCACATAAATACAAGATGAATTGAGGGCCAAACAAATTGTTTCCTACACAGAAGTTGTTGGTATCTGAACCAACACAATATTCAGAGATGTTTTTCCTCCCTGGCTATGACCGAGAGCTTTAAAGAGGACCAGAAGGCATAAAGGATAAAGGTCCTGGGTAAAGAAGACCTATTAGGCTTCCTTCTTCCTCTTCTTTCTCCTCATCTAGGCTCCTACCTCCTTTGAAAGAGTTCACAGCAGTGTGCCATGTCTCTCTGCTGGGTCTGTCTGCTTCAGCAGGCTCTGGCTCTCTCCCAGTTGCTCCAAGAAACTCAGATCTGAGGTGTACATGGTGACCTTCCTGCTGTGCCTTTTCCACCAAGCAATGGAGTCCTTCTTGGTTACCCCCAGTTTGCCCATGGCAGGGTCATACCACTTGTTGAGATTGTCTGATGACCCATTATGCTTCTGCATCTGGGAACAGGAAGGAATCATGCTTACCAAGAAGCAAGGTAGGCAAAGCAAACCTCCTTTACCTCATTTCTATATCTAGGGATAGGACAGATGATATAGTGGACAGGCCCTCAGAGCAGGTAGAGGGTTGTAAAGTCTGATTTATAGGCCCAGCCATTATCCTGGGCTGGCTTGTTGGTGGGGATTCCTTCTCAGATATTTACCTTGAATTCCATAGACAGCCTGTAAGCACTGCAAGAATGTGCTATGCAGAGAAAAGCCATGGCTGGCTGGAAACTTGCATGGTTGGGGGGTCTAGAAACTCAGGGACCAAAAGTTCTCTCTGCAGGTAGTAATCCTCACTTGAATAAGACAGGCCTAGACTACACAATGTGGCTACTGGTGAACACCTGCTTTCTTCCTGCAGTCTAGAACTTCTAGCCCTGCTAACCAGCAGGCACCTGTTGCTACTTCTATGGTCTACCTTTCCACTAGGCCAGGCAGGCTATAGCTCCTGAAAAAAAAATATCCCATGGAATATAAAAGTGATATGCTGAGCATGACCCGCATGGGATGCTGGGAGGACCCAAACTATAGACACCAGGGTCCTGTATCCAACAAATAGTACTTTCCAGATAGGGATGCTTTGGCTTTCCAGCTCCTACCACCAATCTAGTGTGCTATTCAGTCGACGTCCTTAGCCATAGGCACTACTGCATACTTGGCTTGTCATTTTTTCTGTTCTTGGGGGTGGGGGTGGGGTAAAGTATACCAGTTCTGAAGAGTGTTGAGGCTGAGGGCTAAGGTCTGCATGAGGACATGCGGACAGGGTGTTGATGCTCGGGTGACAGAAGTTACACATTTGGGATGTGACAGGGTGGAGGTTGGGGGAGCACTACTGAATCTGTGCCATCTACACATGGGTTCTGAGTGGACCTCATCACATGTCTTATCCTCATTAACACTGGGCTGCACATTGTCTCATGTTCTTATAGCAGCAGGTGAGGGCTGGGTTCAGCAAACATTCACCCACTAACTGAGATGACTAGCTGTGCCCAGGGGACTGGATGGAAGCTAGGCTCTGGGGATTGGGGGGTATGCCTTGTTGTTACCATTGTTGGAGCCCAAGGTATTCATGGGTTATCTTGTCATTAAAAGGATTTTAATAAGCCCATGCCAGGACTGTTCCAAAACAAGTGGACATGCCTCACTTCCAGACTCAAACTTTACAATAACGCCAGAGAGGCAGGCAACTGCTCTCTCTTCTTTCCTCAGCCCAGGAAGAGTTCCCGCCAGGGTCTTACTACCAGGCAACCTGAATGTTTTCATGGATATACTTTCTTGGAATAAGCAGCCAGTGACCACCCAGAATGACTAAAAATCCCAGGGACAGAAAGAAAGAGTATGTCCAAGGGGTCATTTAGAATAATTACACAGCTTCCACAGAGGCTTCTAGTAACAAAAAGGCAGTAGCTTTGAGCACAGATATGACAGATAGACTAAGAGGCATCTGCTTCTGAGCAGGTAGGTAGGGGCTAAATTCAGCCCATGGAGGAAGAGGGACCACCACAAGGGCATTGGGATATGGGCACCTGTGGTAGTCACTGGGGTGGGCACTGGAGGGTGTGAGCTGGAATGGAGGGAGGCTCTCATGTCAGAATAGTCTCTTTAGGCCTGTCCAGGCTGCAGGGTTCTTTGGTGCTGGATGATGCAAGTAAACTAGAGAGGTGAGGGGCTGGGGGGGTTGGGGTGGGGACAAGAACAGATCTGGCCACTGGAGAGAAACACAGTAGTCCTAGGCCATCCTGATTCTAGGTTAGCAGACTGACCCTAGCCACTAACAAGGATCTTTGAGCAGTAAAACGTCTACACACAGGGCAGTCAAGGTGAGTGCCACACTGAGGCAATAGAGCCTTAGGAAAAGAGAAAGGAAAAGTGGTGACCCTCTCCTTCTCTTGTTTGCTTTCTGTTACTGTTATTGTTCTCTGCAACAAATTTTCATTTCCCCAAAAATAAGTCACTGTCTCGCCATTACACCAGAAAGGAAGAGAGACTAGTGGATGTGAGAGGGTTGGTATTATAACCAATCAGCAGTTGTTTATGTAACCGTATAATGTTTCCGTGTTCCTGGATAAAATTGGGAGATCCAATCCCTGTATCAGGGGGTGGGGGTGGGCGGGTGACACATGAGCATCTTAGGACTAATAGGAGAAAGGAAGAAATTCTAATAAAAGAGTAGAGCCCACCCACTTTTAAAGCCATGGTCTGCCTTGGGGAACTCTTCCTCAGCCAGAGGAGTCTGCAGTACTTGCCAATAACTTTACTTTGACTTCGCCCTCAATCCTTTTCCTGTCTTATTAGTTGATTAATTGACAAAGCATAAGAACACAACTGCCACCTAGTGTCTTGACACTCAACATGGGACCTGAAATGCTTACCTAGGATACTTATTGAACTCTCTTCACCTCCAAGCTCAGGAATGATTGAGCCTAACTGACACAGAATAAGGAGACAGAACCAGGAGTGTCCAGCATTCTCTTTGTGGGTTCCATATCTGAAGAGGAAAACTGTGATCAGCTCAGCGGAACTCACGGCCGATTCTTTTTCTCTTTCTCTCCCATAATGAGCCACAGGGAATTTAAGGCCTACGAACTTGAGATCTTTTATATCCTCCTCACTTCTTAAATGAATCTCAGCTGAACTCCCAAGCAGATTTTTTTTCTCTTTCTTACGAATGTAAAATATTAAGTTTCTTCTAATGATTGTATGTTCAGGAGGCTGGCCATGGAGACTTGAGAGGCTGTCTGTCCCTTGTCCTTTCTGTATAGTCAATCCCAGTACCAGAAGGGATACATGGCAATCCCAGTGTGGCCAACTTCTGTCCCTTTAGGAGGCATCTGCTGACTTGCTCACCCACAATTTGTATCCTCCTTACACTGTATCCAGAGACCCCCAAGCAAGCTGTGACCCTGCTCCTCGCTCTGGGTCCTCACTACTCCCAACGGGGCCAAAAACAAAACAAAACAACCAACAACAACATAGCTCATTTTTCTCTATTTAAACTCAAAGACCTAAGAAATGTCACTGATAATCCTGGCCAATATGGTCAAACAACTATCAGTACCATCTATCCAGTGGCTAGCTAGGAGCATGACAATGTTCCCATGGGCCAGCAGTCAATTTGCCTTTGAAGATACCAGTTGGAAACCACCATGAACCACTCCAGTACTTATGGGAAATGAGTCATTTTTTGTTGTTTTTTTGAGACAGTGTCTCTTAGTGTAGCCCTGGCTGTCCTAGAACTCCCTCTGTAGACCATACTGGTCTCAAACTCAGAGATCTGGCTGCCTCTGCCTTCCAAGTGCTGGGATAAAGGCTGTACCACCAATGTCCAGTGTCATTTCTTATATTACATAATAGAAGGGATAAGAGAATAGAAGATCAAGACCATTAACCATGCCTAACTTGTGACAATGTGTCTGGAGAAAAAGGAACCAAGGGTGGTCTTCCTCCAGAGTCTTCAAAGAACGAGTCTTGGGGCCTTCCAGGCTTCAGTCTCTCCCATCTACCTTGAAGACTCAACAGTGGGAGAGCACCATGGCACACCCCTTATAGATCCTGGAGAACGATTTTTGGCTCTCCTGTCCTCTCGTGGACCCCAATTAAAATGTAAGGCCATTGCTTGAGGACCCCTGAAGCATATCTCTTGGTATCTTACCCACTTCAGGGGAATGTCACTTTTATCATTCCTTTCTTGAAGTTTCAGAGACATCAACTAGAAGCCAGAGTTCCACTTCCTCTCTTAAATGACCTTTGCCTCAAAGATAAATGAGCTAGTGAGACTGATAGGGGACATGTAGGCTGATTCAACTAGCTTCTCTGGTCCATTTTTTTTTTCTGTCACTAATAAAGGACAACCCCAGGTGCATTGATTAATATCAGGCTTCAAGTCCAGAGCCTGTTGGGCATCTAGATTAAAATACAGATCCTTCCTGGGACTCAAAAAATAATTTGTTGAATATTGGACAAGCACAGCCGTGACAGGGCTACGGCGACAGGATCAGCCTATTCAGACAGGAGAGAGACTAAAGTTAACCAGTTTCACTGTGGGCTGATATTTGTTCTCTCTGCCCAATGTCTCCAGTCCCACTTCTACTTTGACTAAAATAGTGCATCTATCCCTATCCTAGTTTGCTTTCTACTGCTGTGATAAAATATCTTGACCTAGAGAAACTCGGAAAGGAACGGGTTATTTCATTGTACAATTCTCAGGTCACATTTAATCACTGAGGGAGGAAGTCAGGGCGGGAACTCTAGGCCAGAGCCTGGAGGCAAGAACTGTACCAAGGCTGTGCAAGATTGATGCTTACTAGTCTGCTCCTCATGGCTTCCGGCTTTCTCAGTCTGCTTTCTTACAGCTCTCAAGACCATCTGCCTGGGGGTGCAAAGGCTGACAGTGGGTTGGGACACCCCACACCAATCATTAATCAAGAAAACATCCCACAGACTTGCCTACAGGACATATGACTGAGGCATTGTCTCAGTTCAGCTTCCCTCTTTCCAAATGACTCTAGCTTGCATCAAGTTGACCAAAATCTAATCGGCACAGTCCCCTTTGAGATGAGTACCCTTGCTGCCCGCTCTTCTCTCTACTTCGCCTCGAGTGCTCTTGCTTTTACATTTACTTGCAGTGCTGTGATGTGAACTGGCTAAGAGAACATCCTGATACCACTTCTACCCAAGTTCTCATGGGAGTGTTTTTGTTTTCTACGCTTATGTTTTCTTTGCTAGATTACAGGCTATTGAATCCAAGATAAAAATGGTAAATTAGGAGTCATTTTCTTGCTAGGTTTCATTAGCAGAACAATAGTCTTTGGTTTTTCTTGGGGCCTATGCTCCATCTAGTTTCAGGTTCTTAGTTACCCAAGCAATATTAGATGTCAAGAGTCACACATAGGTTCCATTTTGTAGAATGGACCTTATGTCCAATTACAGAGTGGCTGGTTATTCCCACAACATTTGTGCCAATATTGTACCAGCTCTTGCCAGTGTGTGTGTGCCAACATCGGCTTAGAAAATGTGAGCAATATTTAAAATGTACTGTCTTTTCTATCAAAGAATTAAATAAGACAAATTTGTGTGTGTGCCAACATTGGCTTAGAAAATGTGAGCAATATTTAAAATGTACTGTCTTTTCTATCAAAGAATTAAATAAGACAAATTTTATTTTTAAAAAATTGTAAAGAAGCCAACTGGCAGAAATTCAAATTTCTTCAAGGTTAGCATTTCTTGAAATCCAAATACATGCTTGAGGTTGCACTTGGGACTGAAGACTACATTCTGCTTATCAGCTGGTCCCTTTAAACTAGCCAATCACATAAGAAAATGAGGCTGAGCTCTGACAACTCAGAGCAAGGCACAGGAACCCTTTGTTTTGGAAACAAAAACATGTGGAACCTCTGCTGGTTGTGCTTGCTTGCTTGGGCATGGCACCCTTCTGTGGAAGGAAAATGTTTTGTCTTACCCAAATACTTTAGATTGTGTGACCATTTTCTTTGAGATTCCAGACCCATTTCTTAATGCAAAAATATATGTAAATCAGGATTTATTCAGATGCATTTGGTTTTTGCCCAAGCATTAACTAAAATGTTACACAGAAGTTAGAGGTACCAGATTGATGTAACTTACCTTTTAGGTGTTCAATAACCCAGAGGCCTATATTCATATAGTCAGAGAGACAAAAGGAATAATATTTTGCCATAGCCCTCGAAGGTCAAGATAACCACAGAGGATTATAAGGCATGTTGCTAACAGAGGCTACTTCTCCCTTAATAAAAAATGGTTAATTTTAGACAGCAATGTGCTCCTGAATACCCAGCATGAAAATATAATTAAATGGACTTTTTATATTTATTTTTACTATTATTTTAACATTATGAGAATGTATCTGTGTGTGCATTTGTACACATGAGTGCAGATGCTTGTCAAGGCTAGAGGTGTCAGATGCTCTCTGGAACCAGAGTTATAGTCAGCTGTGATCCACCCCCACATGGGTTCTGGCCATCGAATTTGGGTCCTCAGCAAGAACAGTACAGGCTCTTAACTGCTACATCTCTTCAGAATCCCACAAGGACTTCTAGTAAAGCACTCACCAGAACCCCACTCCTCACAGGTCCTACTCTTGCTTTAGCACATTTCAGTAACAGTGTCCCCAACACACCAAGACGAATGATGGCTTACTCCTTTTGAGACTGTTAAGTAGGTGATCATTTCTAACCAATAAACTTGCCCTAGAATCTAAATTAGTAAAAGTCATTATTCATTTTACCCAGTTAGCCACATTCCCAAAGATGCTGTCAAAGATTTGCTCAGGGATCTTGGAGATGATCAAAGCTACTTTCTTTTCCTGCCCTGGCAAGATTGGACTCCCAAGTCTTATCACATTCACCTAACCCCCTAAAATGCTGAGATCACTGAGAAAGCCACCAAGGAAAAAGGAAAATCACTGGATTTTGTGTGTCCTAGAAACCACTCAAGGGCCTAAAGCTGTTTTACATGATATGAAGGGGGAAGAAGAGAGTTTTAATAGGTGAGGGGAAAGGGACTAAGACAGGAAAAGGAGGGAGAGAAGGAGACGGGCAGGGAGGGAGGGAGGACAAATAATTCTAAGGGTGTTTAACAGCATCTTAAGGAATCATATTTACATAAAATTACATAAAAGTATATGTGTGTATTCACATATATAGCTTTTAAATGAAGTTATTGGATTGATATGCTTCCTACATGTCAGAGCCATAGACTATCTAACAAAAAGCCCAGTACCAGGTATGAGTAACATCTCTTCAAGTTGTTGGCTAAGGTAATCCAAGCAACTCCCAAAACAATATTAACTATTTCTGTTGCTTTTGGTTGCCTCTCAGAGGTTAAAGGCAAGTCCCTCCTTTTGAAGACAGTACATACTTTGGGCTCAGGACTCAACTGGATCTGACCTTAGAGCTTCTTTCCTGTGGTTCAGCTTTGATAGTACCAGAAGGTGCTATGTAAGCTGCCAAGCAAGGGAAACAATCAATAGTCCTACCCAATAATGATGCTTATGTACGGCAAGTCGTCCTTAGAGGTGCAATGGCAGCACTCTTATCTTGACAATAACCAAACAAGTCTAGATAGCCTTAAGGCCTACTCAAAGGGAGGAAAGTCATGCCAGATACTAGAAACCTGTCCAGTTACCCAAGGCTAGTGAAATCATAGATTTTAGAGGAGAACCCCTTACTGCCACTTTACTAGGCTAACATAATCCCCAATTGAATTTTAAAAGTTATTGTTACATCTATAAGTGTAGCCACAACTGGTCATTACACAGAGATAACTGAACTTGGGGTACCTAGTTCCAACAGATCTGTCTACAATACAACTCCTACCCCTAAGGTTCAGGGAACATTATGGAGGAGGGTGATGAAACATTGGAGGAGCCAGAGGACCAGGAAATGAAACCAGCTGTGATGTTGCATCTACTAGAAATACCAAGAAAATTATACCTATGATACCTTAATAATATGGCTGGCTTAACAAGGACTGAATGATAGCAATACCAATAGACATGTTAACATGGAAGGGTGGAGTCCCACAGGGTCCCACCACTGGACAAAGAACTACAGGCAACAAATGACTGAGGAGAGGGAGAATCAGTTTTTCCTAGGGATGAGCCCTCTAATTGGTTATCCAATACCGAAATAATATATTAACAAATCACACTAAGTTAACTTAGCAGGTTGTATTTATATATTTATGCATTTATATACATATATATAAAACAAGAAAAGGAGGCTATCAGTCTGAGAGGGAGCAAGGAAGGACACACAGGAGGGGCTGGAGAGAGGAGGGAGGGGAGGAAAGGGAAGGGGACAAGTGACTTACTTAATTTAAAAGTGTTCAAGGTTTAAACTGTTGCTCCAAAAATGTCCTTCCCAAGAGATGTAGCTTTATGCCTGTTTCTCTGGCCACTACAATACAGCAGAGCAGTGAATGTCTTTGGTTTCTCTGATCCAGTTTCTCTCATCTACTTAACACCTACCCTGTGGCATCCTCTATCACTTGGGAATCTTCCTTATAAAGACCCGTGCTGGGTATCCTGCTTTTGTTGATATTTGGTTCCTGTCTCCTTAATCATTCTGCAGACATTTTATCCATTACAACACAGAGTATGGAGGTGACAAGGAAGGCCCCGTGAAAGGCCCTTCTGCCAGGGATCCATGCGTCTTCCTTCTCCCCACTGCACCTCCAGCTGCTGGCTCCCTCCCCAACAACTATGTCAATATTGAGTAGAAAAAACACAGTGATAAAAATCTAAAGTCAAGAAATGAGGCGAGAGCATAAAGGGGAGATGCCATGGTCCCTTCACCATCCCTGAATGTATGACCAATGACTCTGACCCTCCCAAATGACCTCAGTGGACAGGCGAAGGCAAAAGCCCATGACTACACAAAGACATCAGCACTAGATACTTTGGTGTTCTACCACAAATCTGGTCTTGTGCAAGCCCTGGGTTCTATCCCTGCCCCAAGGCAGAGGGTGGGCAGGGACAGGATGGACCTGTAAGGTCAAAATGTCAACTCATCTACAAAGGCAAAACATCAGAATAGCATCAGACCTCTATCAGAAACCCTAGAAGTCAATAGGGAATGGAATGGTATATTTCAAGCCCTGTGAGCAAATAAATGCCAACCAAGATTACTGTACCTTGCAAAGCTGTCTTTATAATTGAGGGAGAAATGGAGATGTTTCAAGACAAGCACAGACCAAAGTAGCTAGTGACCTACAGTACTGCAGTAGATACTTAAACCAAAGAGAGCTTGGAAGGACTCTGTCATGCCTGGCACAGTAAGCCTCCCAAACCCCAGGACTGACAGGCAAAGGAAAAAACACTCCAACAAGGAAAGCAACCAGCAAAATGACAGATGCAGATTAGCTGACTGGATTTATAAGACACAATCCAACTTTCTGTTGCCTCCAAAGACCATATCTGACTAGAAACAACAACCACAGACTGGGTATCAAAGCAAATGGAAGCTGAAGACAGGGAATCTAGTCATTCCAGTCTCTGATGAAACAGACTTCAAAAGGAGACATGGTTATAAACACAGCTGTGGGACTGCAGAGCTGGTTCAGCAGTCAAGAGAGCTTGCTGATGTTGCACAGGACCTGAGTTCGGTGTCTAGCATCCACAGCATAGCTTATGACTACCCATAATTCCAATTTCAGGGGACCCAGCACCCTCTTTAGGCCTCACAGGGACCAGGCACATATGAAGTGCACACACATAGATACAGGCAAAACATCCATATACACTGAAGCAACAATAACACAGATGCTTTTAAACACTAGGGCTTCTAATTTCATAAACACCAATGGGCATAAAAGGCCAGATAGGAACTGATACAACAGTAATGAGTGACACCAACACCTCATTCTCATGGCTAGATAGCCAGCCAAACTAAAAATTAACAAAGAAGCTTCAGAATTAAACTACACAATAGACCAAATGGACTTAACAGATGTCTATAGGATATTCCATCCAACAGATGCAGAATATAGATACCTTTCTGCAGACCATAGAACACTCTGTAAAATAGACAAGGGGCTGGAGAGATGGTTCAGTAGTTAAAAATACATTTTGCTTTTGTAGGGGACCCAGGTTGCATTCCCAGCTTCCACATGTGGCAGCTCATGACCATCTGAAATGCTGATCTTTAGTGTAACATCTTTAACAGGGGACATGGCACCCTCTTCAGGCCTTCATGGCTACCACATGCGTATGGTACACAGACATTGATTCACACAGGCAAAACATAGATACACATAAAATAGACCACATTCTCGACCTCAAAGCAAGTTTTAACAGATACAAAATAATCAAAATAATGTTTTCTATTTCATAAGACTGTAGGGTAATAAACTAGAAGAGAATTGCACACAGAGAAACCCTGTCTCGAAAAACAGAGAGAGAGAGAGAGAGAGAAAGAGAGAGAGAGAGAGAATTGCAAGGGAAACCAAAGAAGTGTGTAAATACCCAGAAGCCCGTGGATACACTCTTGAATGAATAATGTGTCATTGAAGAAACCTGGTAGAAAATTTAAAGGTTCCTAGAGTCAAACGACAATGAAAACACAACTTACTAGAACTCTTACGACACAATAAGGACATTCTAAGAATAACGCTTACTGCATGCTTACATTAAAACAACAACAAAAGGCCAAAAAAACCCCATCTTAGGATCAGGTTGGGTGGTGCATATCATTAATCCCAGCAGTTAGAAGGTAGAAACAGGCAGATCCCTGTGAGTTTGAGGCCAGCTCTGTCTACATAGTGAGTTTCATGTGACCTGGGGCTGCATAGTGGAGGAGGAAGAGGAAGATCCAATCCAAGGCTAAGGCGGTGTTCTGTAGGTGAAGTGTCTGCTGCACAAGTGTGATGGGCTGAGTCTGGATTGTTAGCACCCACATAAAATCCAGGAACAGAGTCACAAGTTTATAACTCCAGAGCTGTGAGGGTGGATCCCAGGAACTTACCAGCCAGTCAGTCTAGTCAGAATACTGAACTCCATGTTCAGGGACGGACTCTGTCTCAAAAAATTAAAGGAGGACGGTGATGGAGGATGACTCTTAGCATCAGTCTGGCCTCCACAGGTGCAAAGAAGAAGGCAACACACATACCACCACCACCACCACCACCACCACCACCACCACCACCAATGTCAAATGACATTCTGTATATCAACGTCTTAAATAAAAAAAGAACAAGCCAAATCTCAAAGCAAGCCTGTATCCAGCATTATATACTTAGTGGGGAAAAGCAACGTATTGCTTCTACAATAAACACGAGACGGGAAGGAGTATTGTCCTCTCCACTCTTATTTAATAATGCTTGAATTCTTACCTAGGACAGAGCAAGAAAACGACTTAAAGGATATTTTTAGGAAAGAATTCAAACTGTCTCCATTTAGAAACAACACGGTCCCATATGTAAGAGACACTAAAGAGATCGACAGAGGTTAAGAACACTTGCCTCTCTTACAGTGGACCGAGGATTGGCTCCCAGCACTCACACGGTGACTTGCAACCATCTGTAACCCCAGTTCCAGGGGACTTGAGGCTCTTTGGCTGACCTCTGCAGGCACCGCACACGCACGCACACACACACGCACGCATGCATACAAGCATACTCCCAAACATAAAATGAAATCTTAAAAAAAAAACCAAAACACTAAAAACTTCAAAAAATCTTATCTGATAAATACTTTTAGCAAGGATACAAAATGAACAAATGAAAATCAGTAGCTTTTCTAGACACCAATAATAAACTTGCCAAGGGAGAAATTAGGGGAAAAAAAGTGTCATTTACAGAATCTTCAAAAATAAAGGAATTAATCCTGTAACAATGGCTGTCTTACTTAAAGTGGTGCATAGATTCTATGTGGTCCCTTGAAAATTCCAGTGACACTTTCTCAAAGAAATAATGATGATGATGATGATGATGATGATGATGATGATGATGGTGATAAAATCCACATTAAAACAAAAATGAAATCAAAATAAAAATCAGTGTGGTTAGAGCAATGCTAAGCTGAAGGAGGGCCGGTACAGGCATCACAGTGGCCACTCTCAAGTTACACTACAGAGCTAAAATCGTAAAAACAGCATGGCTATGGCAGAAAAGCAGATGGCAGAAAAGCAGATGGGTGAATAAAGCAAAGGACCCAGGAATGAACTCACATAGTTAGAGCTATGTGATCTTTAACAAAGCTGTCAGAAATACACATTGGGAAAATCCCCTTCAATCAGTAAATGGTGTTGGGGGAAACTGGACAAAAGGTTTTACGCAAGCCAGGAGGTGGTAGTGGCGCCACACTTGGGAGGCAGAGGCAGGAGGATCACTTGAGTTTGATACCAGCCTGGTCTACAGAGTGAGTTCCAGGACAGCCAGGGCTATACAGAGAGAAATCCTGCCTGGAGAAAACAGGACAACAAAAAAGCAATACTCCAGTCAGAATGGCTGTCATCACACCTGATAGCCATTGTGGAGACCTGTTTTAAAAAGTTAAAAATAAAACTACGTATGATCCAATAGTTTCATTCTGGGGCCTATATGGAAGAACCTCATACCTTACCATAGAGATTTATTAATACATCCATGTTTATTCTTGCTTTATTTACTACGGTAAAGAACAGAAATCAATGTAGTTGTCCATTAAAAGATGAAGGCATAAAGAAAATTTGAGGTGCTTTTGTTATTACATTTTTCTTTTCTTCTCTTTAAAACTTTTTTGTTTTGTTTTTCGAGACAGGGTTTCTCTGTGTAGCCCTGGGTGTCCTGGAACCTATTCTGTAGACCAGACTGGCCTCGAACTCAGAGATCCGCCTGCCTCTGCCTCCCGCCTCCCGAGTGCTGGGATTAAAGGCATGTGCCACCACCCCTCAGCTTACTACATTTTGCAATTACCTTAAAGAAAAATGTACTTGGAGAAGGGACTGAAGGAGCTGAGGGAGTTTGCAGCCCCAGGGAGGGAGCAACAGTGTCCACTGGCCTGACCTCCCAATGCTCCCGGAGACTGGATCACCAGCCAAAGAATACACATGGAGGGACCCATGGTGCTGGCCACATATGTGGCAGAGGAGGGTCTTGTTAGCCATCAGGAAGAGGAGAGGCCCTTGAGCCTGAGGGTATTAGATGCCCCAGTACAGGAGAATGCCAAGGAGGGAAGACGAGAGTGGGTAGGTGGGTGGGTGGGGGAATACCCCCATAGTGGCAGGGGGAGGGAATGGGGAGGTTCCAAAGGGGAGATCTGGAAAGGGGGAAACATTTGAAATGTAAATAAAGTATGAAAAAATGAAAATAAAAAAATAAAAAAAACTTAAAAAAAAAATGTAATCACAAAATTTATAGGAAAATAGACGGATGTAGGATATATAACCGTGATCAAGGTCTCACAAAGTTGGGGAAAACACAGGTGAATAGATGTGAATAGATGTGCATGTTCATATAGCGTGAGACATGGAAACAAGAGCACGAAAGGAATGGTGTGCGCACATAGTAGCTGAGTGTGTTTGCAGTTCTAACTCATCGGTCTTTTGGTCTGGGTGGCAGATAAGTGCCTGAAATACATTTGTTAGTGAAAATGTAAAACCCAGTGTGAAGTTGCACAGCTTTAGAAATAACTGCTCCAGTGGTAAAACGTTCACTGAGGTGGATAGACCCGGGTCTGGGTAGTTTCGGTGTGTGATCTTCTCTACTTTCATGGCTTTCATAAAAATCTATTTTTCAAACACACACACACACACACACACATTAGGGGAAAAAAACTCTTTGAAAAATGTTGCTATGAAATGCAAAATGAATTTAGACCCTTACCTTCACCCTGCCAAAAGATTAGTTTGAACCGTCAAAGACCTTGATGTAAGGCTTGAGGGAAATCTGAGCCTGCCCCAGGAACACAGGCAAAACACTCCAAGTTTTCTCCATGGGCAAAACGATCCCAAGAATTGACAGGAGAGACTGCGTGGAATTTAAAAGCTCCACTTAGGAGGAAACAGCTACTCAAGTGAGTGAAGAGAGGCTATGAAATGGGGGAAAGTCTGACATATATAAAAAGAATAAATCATCCGATAGATGAGCTAATGAACTAAATATTGTTCTCCAAATAAGAAATATAAATGCCCAATAAATGATTGAAAATAGTATTCAACATCTTCAACATGCTTAGCCACCCCCACCCCCACCCCCCAAAAAAATGTAAATAAAATCTTTTTTGACAATCTGTCTCCCTCTAGTGAGAATGGTTACCAAGAAAACATCAAATGATGCTGGGAACAAGGGGTGTCTGACAGGCTCTGGTGGGAGTGAACACCGATGCAGCCACTATGGAGATTGGTGTGGAGGTTCCTCAAAAGGAGAACAGAACTACCCCGTGTTCCAGCTATGAAGCCCCTGGGCATACATCCAAAAGATTGGTGAGTTAGTGTGTCACAGAGATATGTGTTGCACAATTCACAATAGCCCAGAATTGTAACCAGCCTAGAAGCCCATCGACAGAGGAATGAGTGGAGAGAATATGCCCCATCCCACACACAACACAATTTCATTTAAGTGTTAAAAAAAAAAATGAAGAGCGAACCTATGACATTTGCAAGAAAGTGGATGGAAAAAGAGAGAATATATTACAAGAAATAAGCCAGACTTGGAACGAGTATCTTCTCTTATATGTGGGCCCAGACGGGCCTCTGGGTCCCAACTCAATCCCAATTTCAATTTAAGGGATAGCCACTTAAGCTCCCAGAAAAAACCTCCTCCCACAAGCTTTGCTGTCTGTATTTCAAAACTTGCTCTTAGCCAAGGAGAAAGGCCCAGGCTCCAGACCTGCTAGGTTCCAGCTACCAGGCCCTGGACGTCCTCTATCCTCACAGTGGCACTTCCTGCAAACCTTCACGAATCCTAAGCACTAGTCCTTCCTGAACTATCCCCTTACCTGCACCACAGAATCCTGAAGGATGTCATGGAAGTGGCCCTAGAGGTTGTGGTTTGGGTGTGAAACATCCCCCAGAAGTTCGTGTGTTTAGCACTTGGTCTCCAGATGGTAGCATTGCCTGGGAAGGTTAGGGAACCTTTAAGAGATGGAGCCTTGCAAGGGGAGGTAGATCACTGGGGAGTGTTATATATAGCTCAGCCCCACTCTTCCCTTCCAGAGTGCAGAGGTGATGTTTGTAGCCTGCCTCCTGCTCTGTCATACCTTCCCCACCATGATGGAATGATCCCCAACTGTAGGCCAGAATAAACCCCTCTTGACACTGCTTCCTGCCAGGTCTTTGTTCACCAGAAGCAAAGTAACCAATAGAGAGGCCATCCATGTTTCAACCTCTTTGGCCACAAACAGCAAGGCTGGGGTTACCACCATGTCAGCTTGGTCTTTCCAGGATGATTTGAGGGACTCCATGTAATGCCACAGTGGGCACAAACCTTGAAAGCTCATATGCCCCCTCATGGCTGCATGCAGTATAGCACCCTAGGGCTGCCCTGCACACCTAGTCCTCCACGCCTTTAGAAACCAGTCTGTGGTCTCAAAGTCACAAATGGCTTTCTATTGTAAAAGGGAAAAGTGAACCAAGCTGCCGGTAGGTCTGGGAAAGACAAGGGAGTAAAGAAGTGGGTCATGCCATGGTGTTAGAAGCGTAGACTGCTAAAGCCTGTGTTTGATAATAATTAGATGTGAGACCTGGGCTATCAGGAGGTAGAAGCAGGCCCTTGTGGATGTGAGTGTCTGGACAAGTCAGGGCGAGCCTAGCCCATTCTCCTTCAAGTGCCAAAGTTTTATGTCACTCTGTAGGCTATGGAACAGGCCATGGTGGAACCTGTGAGAACAGGAAGGAATGAGAGAAGTCATCAAGACCAAGTCTGCCCACATTCGTCTGGCCACCACACTGGCATGGGGCTTTGGCAGAGCATTCTCTCTGATCCCCCATAAACAGAAGGGGCAGAGGAAAGCTGCGGAGATGGATCAGGAGGTAAAGTGCTTGCTGTGCAAACATAAGAACCAGAGTTCAATCCCAGCACCCATGTTAAAAAAAATAAAAAAGAACCAGAGGTGGGAAAGTAACTCTATAACCCCAGAGCTGTAAAGGTGGAGATAAGAGAATCAATCCAGATAGTCTCAGAAATTAGTAATCTCCAGGTTTAACGAGAGGCTCTACCTCAAAAGGAGAGAACAATAACAGAAGACTCTGGATGCCGACCTCTGGTCCTCACATACACACCCACAGGCAAGTGTGCTCATGAGCAGATGCGCGCACATATATACACACACATGCAAATAATAAACCCGAGTAGTAGAGGCAGGTTGTACTCTAGGCCTGAGCCCTGTGTCCTTGTAACCGCAAGCCATACCTCTCCGTCTACTCCCCCAGTTCTTCCAGCACCTGGGACTTGCCTCCTCTTCAGGCTGCCTCTGGGGCCCTGTGGCTCTGGGTGTTACAATGTGATGCTCTGAGGTGGTTTTACAATAGGGTCCCAAGACAATAGGGCATTTAAACCTGAGGCTTCATATAGCACACCAAATGTGGACACTTTGGGCTCCCCCCAAAATGCTCCTTCCTCTTTGATTTTCATAGCAGTTTGGCACCTGGAGGTTTGAACATGAGAACCCGAGGACTGGTCAAGCTGCAACCATTACCCAGTGCACCACTGGGCAGATGACAGACGGTAAGGTACAACAGGAGTCATCAGAGGTGGTGCATCAGGTAATAGACTACTGATTGTCGGTGAACGTCATTCATCAGCCAGAGGACGGCAGGTTCCAGCACTCCATGGGTCCCGGTGGAGAGCAGCTACACAAGGCTTCTATTCACAGAGTCACACTGGCCTGGTTTTGGAGTAAAGAAAGGCCAGAAGAATGAAGAAGCTACAAACAGGTTGAGTAGAGCAGAAGATCTGCATCCACCAGGATCTGCACAGAGGTTACACAAACTGACCTTTATTTGTTGTACTGAAGTCTCTTTTGTTTTTGATACAAAGTAACATTTTAGTACAGCATGTCTCACTTGTCAGATCCATTCCTGCCCTCGCCCTGAACACTGAACAGGGCCTATGACCAGGGAAATAGCCCCTGCTCTACAACTGTGCAGAGAAAGACCTTGAGAGTGGCCTGCGGCTTTTCTCAGTTGTCTGAGCTAGAAAATGTGTGCCTGTAAGGCACAGAGCAGCCTTGAGGGCTGCAACTGTCTCTCTCTCTCTCTTTCTCTCTCTCTCTCTCACTCTCTCACTCTCGCTCTGTCGCTCCTTAACAGCTGTGCAAGAAAATAGATCCCTTTTAAAAAAAATGTCAATAATGGCCAAACTACAATCTAATGTCTAGAATTACAAAGAATAAAATGAAATCAAAGATTTCTTGCTAGTAAAATGAAATGTTAGGAACAGTATTAAAATATAAGTCCTACCTCAATGACACACGTAACCCAGTACAGTACCTATTAACAGGACACACAGTTGAAGGAGGACTGAATCAGCTCTTTAGCAGAGCAGTCTGGCATCAGAAGTGGGGGAAGGGGGAGAGAAAAATAGATTGAAAAACAAAAACAGAAAACCCAACAAAGACTGGGACCACCCTCGTGTAATCAGGCTGAGAATGTTGTAATCAAGATGAAAAAGCTCCCAGGTTTTCTTCTTACGAGTCTAACCATGGTACCCACTAGAAGCTCTCGTTTCAAAGTCTGTGACATGATAGTTTTGTGCCAAAAAGAGCTGCTACACCCATGCCAGTGTAAGGGTAACCTTGCAACCTTGCACTGACAAAGGCTGCCAGCCTAGCATCTCAGAGCCTATGGGGAACCAATGGCATGCCCATGCCGTCTTCTGAGGAAGCCCAGGACTAACTAGACTGTGATGCTTAAATATAAACTGCAGTTGGAGAAGAAACAAGAGGCCTGGGAGGCAGGAGAAAGGCTGAGAGGTGAATCTGCAAGAATGCCAAAGCTGCCTTCCCAGTGAGGGAGTGCTGCTGTGGCAAGATGGCCCCACCAAGGCACTGGTTCTGGTGCCAACGATGGTCTGAGCACCTGCAACTGTGATGTCTTCCACGGGAGGGGCCACCGAGGAGCAGGAAGTCTGTCAAAGCTCTGGTCCCACTGACAGGAACCTCCTGTAGCAAAGCATCCCCTTACCCCACAACGAGGTCCAGAATTGTCCTGCCCAAGACAGTAACATCAAACCAACAGGGAGTGACAGAGGGGTCAGGATCAGGGGCTGGGCACCGACAACATGGAGCCATTCAAGTAAACATAGACAACCAAATACTTAGAAAAGGCTTGTAAACTTGTGATCAGGAAGGTCCTGGGCACAGCAGCACCTCTGCTGGGCTGGCTATGGGAGGGTCAAGTCTATTTTGTTTCTGTGTTTGTTTGTTTGTTTGTTTTAAAGCGCACGTGTGAGTAGTGCTGTCTTCCACCAGCTGGGCCCAAATCTTTGTGGCTCTCCATCTAACGAAGGAAGTGTTCCTGGAGTCCTGGTTCGGGGTCCTTCCCAGCTTGTCCATAGACAGACAGACAGACAGACCTCTACTGGCTAGAAAAGAGCCAGCCGACTGTCCACATCATCCAGTCATGAAGGTGCCTCTGGCACAGCTTTCTCCTAGGGTGGGCAAGCGGGGATCCACAGGACTTTACTTTGCTCTTGACTGACCATTGCTAGGATCTGAGTGCAAATGCTGGACAGGGCTCCACCCTGGATGACCCCTGCAGAGAAGCCCACCAAACACATGCAGGTTAGGTCAGCTCTAAGAAGATATTCCCACCCACTAAGGGAAATGGACATAGCCTGTGCTGCTCTCCTGTTTGCTTGTCTGTGGTTTTCTTGACTCTCCCCAACATGACCTCCTGCTTTCAGCAGGAAACTGGGAAAGAAGAAACCCCAGTCACCCGGATTAAGTTGCCTACCACTTGCCTGAGTAGGGAAGGCAGGGGCTGGCTTGCCCTGTACTGGGGACTGGAGAAGCTATGGGGTTGGCGGGGACAGGAAACAGGGGACAGGCTAGAGGTGAGGGAGGACCTGGTTGGCAGGCCAGTGCTACTCCAAGGCATAGTGGACATACCCTGAGAGGGCCAGGTACATTCAGAAAGTAACAAAGTTTATGTAATTTTGTTTCTGTTTAACTTAATTTAAAAACAAACTAATGGGGGCTAGAGAGATGGCTCAGTGTTAAGAGCACTGACTGCTTTTCCAGAGGTCCTGAGTTCAATTCCCAGCAACTATATGGTGGCTCAAAACCATCTGTAATAGAATCTGATGCCCTCTTCTGGTGTATCTAAAGAAAGCTACAGTGTACTCACATACATAAAATAAATCTTTAAAAGAAAAACAACAAAAAACAAACCAAATTAGTATATGTATAATTTGGGTGTTTTTTAAAATATTTCCCTTTTTCTATTGGTCTACTGGTCTGTGATAAGCTGGAAATGAAAATGAGACAAGGTTTGGGCCTCTGGAAGTGCTCAACTAGACCCAAACCCTACAGTGCTGGTCCACCTGGGCTCTTGCAGTTCCCAGCTGTCTGGGGTCACTATGGTTATGTTGCTAGGGGCTTGTGCCAGGTCAGCTCCCATGCACATAGTGGTCAGACCATGCCCAAAGGCTGGTTTGTGTACCCCGCCACCTGGAACAGCTCTGACCCTGGCCTGAAGCCTTTGGGCTGAATGGCTATGTAAGGAAGGGTATGGGACAGCTTAGCCCAGCCTGTCTGTGAAAGCTGCATTGCTATCATTCTTAGGAATGTCATCTGGGGAGAGCCCCAGCTCCAGGCTGGCTAGGCCCACCCACTTACCTGTGAAGTACCCACTGTACTCCTGATCAATCTTCTGTGCTGTCTCGAATTGCTCTTTGGAATGCCTCTGTGTCACCTTGTCCCTCAGGTAGACAGGGTCTCTCTGTTCCCTGCAGGGGCAGGCAGGGAACTAGAATGAGTCTCAAACCTAGCCCTGAGTCCCCTCTTCCTTCCTTGGTCCAGGGTGTCAGGGCCTCCATGAAGACAGGTATTGACTAGGTAGGGCAGGGGATCTAGGGAGCTTTCCCCTAAATCAACAGCCTCTAGGCTATATGGGGAACTGTGGACTGATGGGAAATCTGGGTACCTCGGTACCCAGGTTACAAACAAAGCTGGCAGATACACTAGCTGGCTCCTAACACAGGCACCAGGAACTCACCAACACAGAAAAGCCAAACAGAGAGGGTGCCTCAGTGAGTGTAGCTGAGCTGGACTTAGCTCAGGCTACCCAGTTCCTCTGGCCTGCTGCACAACATGCTGAGAGGAAAGGGAGCTCTGCTGGCAGAGCCAGCCATACTCTGGAAGTGTGGTTGGGCCCGAACAGGAAGGAGATGCAAAGCCTGGCTATCAGGTCCTGGGTCTGAGGGGAGGGCTGTAGTTCCAGCATTGGGCCCACCCCCAGCAGGAAGCCAGCGGGCCCAGACACCCACTTGATGTGCTTGGCGCTCTTGTATCGGATGAAGATGACAATGGGGTAGATGTGCATGTGGTGTAGCCTCTCGATGGCATGTGGCGCGATGTCCAGGAGACAGTGCCGGTTCTGAAGGACAGTGGCAGAGAGTGAATAGAGACAGCAGGGTAGGGGACATATCTTCTGTCTCCCTGAGGACCCACCCTCGTCCCACACAACTCTATCTTCCTCTACATTCAAAAATACCAGGTAGCACAAGCAAGGTTTCTGAAAGACCACTTAAGACGGGACAGGAGAATTCACGGGGGACTGGAAGACCACTTAAGACGGGACGGGAGAATTCACGGGGGAATCTATCTCTGCCCACCCACTGATGACTGCTGAGGTATGAGTAGGAACTGGCCAGCAAGCCACACCTCAATGTGGATACTTTCTTGGAGCCCCACCTTACCCGGGCCACACAAATCTGTTTCACTGAACAAGAATGGGAACTGTTGTGGGGGAGGGGAGCACACAGCTTTGCGTGGCTGTAACAGCCCCTCAGCCTCCAGGAAGGAAGGGGTCAGCCTAAGAAAGACCACAGGCACCCTGCATGTAGCTCCCCACACTGATGGGTGTATCTGCATCAAAAAGGTAATGGGCATTTCTAACCTTGGGCAGCTCACACTGTCTGTGGAAGAGGGAACTGCAGCCCAGAGAAGCAGCTAGAGAAGACAAGAAGCCAGAGGCTGAGGAGCAGCTAGGAGTATCTACTTTGCTAGCACACCTTGCAGTTAACTCAGTCCCTGGCAAATGGACTCCAGGATGTCAAAAGCATCAAGAGAAACTCTTGGCCTTTATGGGGTCAGGGACTGGGTGGGTGGCTCTCTGTACCCACATGTTCAGGGACCCATCCAAGAATGATCTAGGAGAAGGCCCCAGAGTTTAAAGCTCTCCTCAGGACCCCTCAGAAAGCAGAGCTGCATGTACCCACAGTGCTGGTGTCACATAGGTCCTTCTCAGGGATCTGTGTGTCAGTGGTGAAGGCAGAGACTCATAGTATCCCAGAGGATGAGACCAAGAGGAGGTGAGCCTAGACAGGTGAGCTAGCAAAGGCTAAGAGCCAGGGTAGAGGGTTCCAGATACCAGAGGAGCTCAGCCCTTGGGCCAAAGCCCTAGGTACCTTTTCTGTGATTTCCTTTATTGAAGCCACAGTGGTAACATCAAAATGGCCACTCCTCCGCTTGTAGTCCACAAACAGGCAGTCTCTGACACCCCGCTCAATGGCTTGCTGGGAGGCCTTCATCACCTCTGAATGGTAAGATGCAGAAGTTAAGGCGCTGGGTACACAGAAGGGCCACAATGCAGACAAAGCAACTGATCATCAGCATAAAGACCCAAACTACTATCTGCTCTCTCGGAGAGAACAGAGGGCCACAGGTGGGTGTACGCATCAGTAGGACCCTTTGATTCTGTACACCAATTACTCTGCGTGGCCAGAAAGGTAGCTCAATAGGGACAGACATACCTAGTGGGCAGAGGGGGATCCCTTACCAAGTGGGCATCTGCAGAACTTGCCGGGTGACTCATTTACCAGCATCTCTTTCACCACATCCAGTAAAGGTCCGAGGATGAGGACAGGTCGAAGAGAGGTACAGTCCACTTTCTGGACCCGCTGATATGCCAGGCTCACTGAGTCTAGGAGACAGAGGGGACAGAGTCATGGTCCCAGCCTGGACAGAAGAAAGCAGAACTGGGCAGCCATGCCCTGACTTTGTTCATCTACATAGGCCCACCTGACCTTATTTACCTGGGCATGTCTGTCTTCTTTATTTCTCAAAACTAGGCCAGTGATAGTGGCCAGCTTGCCTAGCTTTATTAGGACCAGTTCTACATCGCAGGCTCACCAGAGCAGGACCACTATGGAGTCACTCAAGAGACAGCAGGAGTACTTCTGCCTCTGAGGACACAGGGAACAACCGATGTCCAGTCATCTTACCCTTCATTCTACTCCAGGTCTTCCTCAGTTATCCCATGCCCACTACACCCACTTCGTGTCTTCCTCTGCTCACTTGAGACACAGCTCCAAGGTTTGGAAGCCATAGGACACAGACAAGAAAGATAGAGGTGATGAGGTACATGTGGCCTCTGCCCATGGACCAGAAAAGGTGGTGCTCTGAGCCACCTCTGACCATACAGATAGAAAATGTCTGAGCCAGAAGACAGAAGGGACCTGGGTTTTGAACACAGGGCCACATCCCCTGGGCTGCCCAACTCAGACTGTATTTTACAGATGGATGAGCCTCCTGTGAGGCTTCAGCTGCTGCTCCGGTTTAGCTTTAGAGATCAAGTCACTTTCCATGTTAGTTAACACAATGTGAACCCCAGCCCCAGATTCACAAAGTTCTCACAGGAAGAGATGGTCAGAAAGCTAGCAGGCCTGCCTTCCTAGAGACTCCCGGACAGTATATACTGGCTTCTCAGAAACACAAAAAGATACAAGTGTCCTGTCTCTGCCCTTTGGAAGCTCATGCTAATGGGGGCCCCAAGGCAGCAATACCAGATACCCAGACAAAAGTTGAATGAGGATTCTAGATATGAGAGTGAAAAGTTTGGGGAGTGCTGGGGTGAGCTGGCTCAGACTGGATGAGGTCAGGCTTAAGATGGGGGCAGGGAAGAACAGGCTGGAAGAGGGCACGAGGTGACTGTGGCAGGTAGATGTAGGGAGACCAGGACTCTGTGGGGTCCACACACCTCTGTGGGGTTGCTACAGGTAGAGGACAGTGGCACAGCTACCTGGAAACACAGACACCCATGTGCAGAGAGAGGGGGGACCATCTTGCCTCAAAACGCCTATCCATGTGCTTGCCTGTGAGGATCCAGTACACGAGTTTCTATACAGTGCATCCTGACATGGGGACCAATTAATCTGTAGTCTACATCCACGACCTTGGAGCACCCAGATATAACCAAGGTACCCAGGTTGGTGTACCCTCTACACAGGCCTCCTCAGATGTAGCCATTATGTTAGGCTGGAAGAAAGTCTTTCCAAATGACACTTATTACTATAGGCTTGTTTTTATAGATTGAGTAAAAACTCTAGTGAATATCCTCCCCATATCTCTCTGTGTCTCTGTCTCTCTCTGTCTGTGTGTGTGTGTGTGTGTGTGTGTATGTGTTTTACTAACATCCAACAATAATGACATGATACCATGAATGACTTGTAGCTCCATCTCCCCCTCATACTGTTTCTGCAAGGCATCATGGGAAGCCATGTCCCTCTCTTGAGGATTCTGCAATATTCCACGCACAATTAAAATGTTAACCTGGGTAGAGAGCTGCTGTCAAGACATTGGAATGCAGGCAGAGCATGCAGGAAATATCCATAGCAAGTGAGACAAAACTGGAGTATAGGGTATTCACCACAGCCACAACCTGAAACGCCAAAAATGCAGTGGAAAGGGAGGGGCAAGAACTTGAGTCTAGGAAGGTGACTATGCAAGCATGAGCACCTGAGCTCAGATCCCCAGCACCCATGTAAAGAGCCATGGCTACCTGGGTATAACCCCAGGCATGTGGGGACAGAGATATGAGGGCTACCAGCCTAGCCCTAGGTTCAGTGAGAGACCTTGTCTTAAAGAAATAAAGATTATAGATTTCTCTGGCCTCTTTGAGTGCATGCCCATCATAAACACACATGTGCACACACCATATATGCTTTACTCATGAATCAATTTCCCCAGCTCCTTGTATAGCATTTTGTTAATTGTGCATGCTATGTGTGTGTGTTGGGGGGGAAGGGTGTCATATGTGAGGGAGAGGGCGTGTGTGTGTGTGTGTGTGTGTGTAGGGGGAGGGCATGCGTGCCACGTGTTTGCATGTGTAGAGAGTACCTATCTATCTTCCCACTCACAAATAAATACAAAGAAAATTTAAAAATTAAAAATCTAAGTCTAAATCATAGAGGTGGAAGCATTTGCCAAATTCCAAAGTTCTAAGAAACAAGAAGTTAAATGTGTAAGAAAAGGGACTGAAGGAGCTGAGGGAGTTGGCAGCCCATAGAGGGAGTAACAGTGTCCACTAGCCTGACCCCTCGATGCTCCCAGAGACTGGATCACCAACCAAAGAATACACATGGAGGGACCCATGGTGCTGGCCACATATGCGGCAGAGGAGGGTCTTGTTAGCCATCAGGGGGAGCAGAGGCCCTTGGGCCTGAGGGTGTTAGATGCCCCAGTATAGGAGAATGCCAAGGAGGGAAGACAAGAGTGGGTGGGTGGGTGGGGGAATACCCCCATAGTGGCAGGGGGAGGAGGGAGGGAATGGGGATGTTCCAAAGGGGAGATCTGGAAAGGGGGAAACATTTGAAATGTAAATAAAGTAGGAAAAAAGGGGGGGAAATAAAATAAATAAATTGTTCAATGAAAAAAAAAATGTGTAAGAAAACCACTCAGCCTCTCCTTGGACACAGGCAGCCACCAGTGCTGGCTCCTGAGGTGCTGCTCAAGGCTTAACTCTCAGCCTTAACATTCCCTGTTCTTGACAGTTCAACTGACAATCTCCAGGCATGTTTATGAAGCAGGACAGAAGCAGGATGGAGCAGAGCAAAGATGACTCAGAGGCACCCAGTCAGAACAGCTGCCAGATAATCCTCGCAGGTGCCGAGTTCTCTGACAGACAAGATCTGGGCAGTCTTGGCAGAAGAATGAAAGCCTATTCTCAAATAATCAAATGAAAACTCTGGCACTAGATAAGGCAATTTCTGAAATTAAGACATTGGCCAGCATGGATGAGCTGGACAGGGCGCAGGGCAAAGTCATCGGGAAGCATCCTGGCTGGCTGAGGCAGTGAGAACAATGGGGCTGAAGGAATAGGGGGACACACAGGGAAGACACGTGACCAACAAGATCTGGTCAGAGAATGAAGATGCATTGGAAGCTGCCTGAAGGAAACGATGGCCTAGAACTTTCTCCAGCATCAAGCTCTAGACTTCAGAACAAGAAGGTAAATATACCTGAGCAGCAGAGCAAAGCCTGATACCAGGATCAGAAACAAGGCCCAAACCCGCTGGGCCTAGGGGATGTTCCCTTAGGCATAAAAACATTAGTGGTTACACCCATAGTAACATTAACTGATAGGTCCAAATGTGCCCCAAGAGCTAGCTCAGTTCTTGGACCCAACAATCTATGACTATTACCTTTTCTAGAGAGGTAAAGTTCTGAGTTGTCTGGGAGAAGCTTAAATGCCATTGGCACAGGTGTTCCCATCAGAACATGGAATTTTGAGGCAGACACAGGTGGAGAAGGGGATGTGAATGAGCAGAAAGAGGTTTCAAGACAATAGTGATGTGCCCAGAAGCAAAAGAATGTTGGCAGCCACTGCTCAGAACCAACAGAGGTTAGGAGCAGACCTTCCTTTGGAGCTTTGCAGGGCAGTGCGGATGCCGGCAACCCTAACTTTGATTTGTGGCACTGGTCTTAGACATCTGTCTTTCAGAATGAATATGCACTTTTATAGTGATTTGTTACAGCAGCCATAAACATGTCCCCTTTGCATACTGTGTGTGTGTGCGCGTGTGTACACTAGAAGCTGACATTGGCTGTCTTCCTCAATATCTCTCCCATGGCATTTACATAAATGCTGGGAATCTGAGCTCTGGTCGTCCACACTTGCCAGGAAAAGCACTTGTGTTACTCGTGGGACAATCTTCCCAGCTTTGAACAGCATTTCTCGAATTGTGCCTGCCATCTGTATGCATAGGCATGCATGCTCTATATGGAAAGAGAATTCTGGAAAGTGGTAAAACACATCCAGATAAAATGGAGAAAACACATCCCTGAGTACACTAAGCATTCCTAAGAAGTGTTGAAGGAAACCAGAAGGATGACAGCAGGAGAGGTGGAGAGGAACTGTGAACACTGCCAACACACTAACTAGGGCAAGAACAGGTATGGTACAGAAGCTGGGATGCTGGTGAGTAGAGGTGTGGGGGCCAGCACTTCAGACTTCTTAGGAAACCAGTCCATTTGACGGCCTGGGCCATCAGTCAGAGGCAGGTGGTGAGGACCACTGAAATTCCCAAAAGACTACAGACTGAAAATTGGCAAGGTAATAGAAATATTTGATTATTCCCCAAGCAGAGTGGAAGGACAGACAAGGGAACATGTTAGAGGAGGAAGACAGGGTAGGCCACAGGGACACTTCAAAGGTCCTGGTTACACAGTAACGGAAGACTTGTGCTTGTTCGCCTGTGTCCTGCCACCTATCCACACTTGCGACTCAGGGCACATTCTGATACAATGTGTTAAAACACCACCTGCCGGCAGTAAGTGAAATAAAAGCCGCCCCACCCTACCCTGCCCCACCCTACCCTACCTCAGGAACAGTAAACAAAACTACAAGGAAGTTCAAAGTATGAACTCTGGTGGCCAGAAAAGAGGTCTAGTGGGTGGAGACTAAACAAGAGGAAACGGGATTGGAAACGAAAGCATCACACATTACAGATTTTCTAAAGGGAACACCATCGGAAATAAGACAAGGTGTTTTTGCAGTGACAGAAGGGCCATTGCAGGAAAACAGAACAATCCAGACGGCATCCAGTGCGGAAAAACAGTTTCAAAATGAGTGGTGAGGCTGGAGAGATGGCTCAATGGTTACTAGCACAGGTGTCCTTCCAGGTTCCCAGCACCCACGTGGTGGCTCAACCTTCAGTAACTCCAGCCCCCAGGGAGATCTCCCACCCTTTTCTCCTGGGCACATCACACGATCCCAATCTAGGTTGTATAAAACTGAGAGCAGACTAGGACTCCCCATGGGCTGTGTCTATCCAGTCTGCCTGATGGGAACAGTCATCGTGCTTAATTTTTTATTTTTAATTAATTAATTTTTTTTTGAGACAGGGTCTCACTATGTAGACCCAGCTGACCTGGTTACGTTTTATATAGACCAGACAATCATTGAACTCATAGAGATCTACCTGCCTCTGCCTCTCAAGTGCTGAGATTAAAGGTGTGTACCACCATGCCTGGCAAGCTCTTCATCTGAAAGATGAGAAGGAAAGAAAGGAGGAGGAAAGAAGAAACCCATTCCCATGGCCTCTTGCTGGTGGCCCCACACCCCGTCTGCCCAGGATGGTAAACACATACCCGCAGCCACCAGAGCCGCTTTGATGACAGGGACTCCTGCCTCTCAGGACCAATGGCCTCCTACAGGGGCCGTGAGCCAGGAGAGTCTCTAACATTCCTAGTCCACATAGCTCCAGCCTGGCTCAGCATCCTACCTGGAAGGATCTTGTGAAGATCACTGATGGATTCGTGAATAAAGCAAGAAAGGCTGACCAGTGACCAGCACAAGCCAAGTGAAATATGCACGGTGCAGAAACCACGTCCACTGACCTGGGGCCTCTCGCTGCACCTATGCACGTTCAGCTAGGCTGGTTGGCCACAAGCCCCCTCAGGCTTTCTTCATTCCCCGTGCTGGGATTACAGACAGACCACAGGGCTTTTGCTAGGTGATCTGAACTTGGGTCCTTAGCTTGCACAGCAAGCACTTTATGCAATGAGCCAACTCCCCAGCCTCCTAGCCCTTGCCACTTTTGCCTTGCCTTTCTCCTTCTTGAAACAGGGTTGGAGGTACAAATAAATATGGTGGCCGAGAAGAGACCTTGAGGATTAAAGCCACATGCTGCACTAGCAGACTCTCAGGACCGACCACCCTACCAGCCCAAATGTCCACCTATAGACAAGTATAGAAAACTGCTAATTAAGGTCAAAGTCCACAATGATGGGAGCGCCTCTGGGCGTGGTGCAATAAGGGAGACTCCCTTCGTTGGCAGAGATTCTCCTTCACTGACCTTGTCTGGGGAATCCTAAGCCCTCCACACATATGCCTCTACCTGAGGAATGTCAGGTAGCCTCAATAATCTAACAGGATCAACTTCCTTTCTCCTGATAAAACCTGTTCAGCCAGCACCAGAGATTCCTGAGATGCTTCCCCATGCTGATGTGGTTGGTATGTTAGGTACCCTAAGCCCCAGCCAATGACCTTTGCCCATCCTGGATGTTCCTACCCTCAGTTTCCCAAAACTTCATAAGCCTTGACTCACCCTAAATAAAGTTGAACCGCATCCTGATAGCTGGTCCCAGGGTGGTCATTCACAGTATGTTTTCACAGGGTTTCCAACCCCCCAGTTTGACCTCTCTGCTCCCTTCGCCCTTGTGAACCAAACCAGCCAATGAGGGCAGGGAGACCCATAGACAAGTACCCAAAAGGCATGTAAGCTATGTGAAGTCTCATGGTGAAGCTTCGGGATCCCACCACCCCTACCCCAGCACTTGCCTTCAAAGAGAGGAATGGAGTCATTGGAAAAGGTATCCAGGGCGAGCAGATCCTTGCCATCTTTGGACCCACTGCGTTTGTGTTTATGTTTCCTTCTGAAGAAGGAACGGCGCGCAGCTGCTGACAGAGTCTTGGCTGTGTTGTCATCTTTGACTTCGGACATGCTAAGCCTCCTTGAAAACTCTTGGTCCATCCTGCAGATACAGAGAAAGACAATGCTGGGAGGACCATGGAGAGGGAGAAAGCTAGGTTCCTCCATCTACTCTCAAGGCCTCTCCAACTACTGGCCTTTCCCATGCCTCAGGCCCCTCAGGCATCACCATGGCAACAAGAAGTTCGTGGTCCAGCTTCAGAGCAGGTAAATTCCTACCAACACCAAGCTCAAGGCAGCAGTTGCCAGTGACATTGCTAGCTGCGCTTCCTGCCATGGAAAGAATAGAACTACAGTTTGACTGTGTACCTTGTGATTGTATTTGCATGAGATGCCTAAAGAGAAACCTACAGATTCTAAGTGCAGATGGATGGCTTAGGCTGGGGGCATAAGTGAGCGCGTGCTATGACTTGGATATGGGTTTTACTGTGACTCTCAAGAGTCCACATGCTGTAGGAGATTGATCCCCAGAGTAATAGTACTGAGATGGAGTACTGATGTGTTAAGAGACTGTGTGTAGTGGAGATTGGTTAGGTCTCTACCCTCAGAAGGGATCAGTTACTTCCCCCAGTGGTAGGTTGTTAGAGAGCTAGCCTGACTGACTTTGTAGTAGTGCTTGTTGTGGTGGTTTGAATAAGAACAACGGCCCCCAGAGACTCTCAGATTGGAATGCTTGCTTGGTCATCAGGGAGTGGTACTACTTGAGAGGGATTAGGAGGTGTGGCTTTGTTGGAAGGAGTGTGTCACTGCGGGTGGGCTTTAGGGTTTCAAAAGCTAAAGCCAGTCTCAGAGTCTCTCTCTCCCTGCTGCCTGTGGATCCAGATGTAGAGCTCTCAGCTCCTTCTCTAGCACCATGTCTGCCTGCATGCCACCATTTATCTTGACATGACGACAATGGACTAACCGGCTAGAACTGTAAGCCAGCCCCAATTAAATGCTTGCTTTTATAAGAGTTGCTGTTGTCAAGGTGTTTCTTCACAGCAGTAGAATACTAAGACACTTCCTGTTTTGCCATAGGATCTCTTCCTTCCTTCTGCTCCCCCACCATATTGTGAAGTGGCCAATGAGGGCTTCACCAGATGCTGAACAGATGAGACCACCTGACTTCACACTCTCAGCCTCCAGAACCAAGAGAAAAACAAACCTCTTTTTCTTGTGAATTTCTCAGCCTCAAATATTTTGTTATAGCAACCAAAAACAGACACAGGGAAGCACAGGGTGATAGCTAATTGGGTTTCTTTCAGAGGTGATGAACATGCTTTAAAATTAACTCTGGAGTAACTGGAATTGTGATCTAGTTGGTAACGTGCTTGCCTAGCATGCGCAAGGCACCATATAAACTGAGTGTAGTGGTACATGCCTATGATTTGAACACTTGAGATGGAAACAGGAGAATCAGCTCAAGGTCACCTTGTCTTTCATAGCAAGTTTAAGGTCAATCTGAGGCTACTTGAGACCCTATCCAATCTGTGTATGTGTGTGTGTGTGTCTGTCTGTCTGTCTGTCTATAAGTAAATAAAATTATGGAGATGATTGCACATATCTGGTGAGCATACAGGCCCTGTATGAGTCACTTGGACAGACTCGTCTGATATAACAATCACAGCTTCATGACTGAAAGAAGAGATTATGCATCCTGATTGGCTGTGGTGCGTCTGAACACTGACTATTATGAGGAGCAGCTTTCTGGACAGTGATCTGGGCCACATGTGCTAGAGCTGCAGCTCCCAAAGGAGTCAGTTCTCTAGCAGCTCAGGAGAGGTCACCCTGTGAGGTCCCACTCCATACTGGCTTGCCCTGTGGGTCCCTGCCTGGGGATGGAGAAGACTTACACATATTTACTGGGGATCTGCCCACGCTGGATCTTCTGAGCATTCTCATCCAGCTGCCAGGCCATCCAGGACCCAAACATGCCCTGGGGCAATGTGTCATCCACATATAGGATGTCATCTTTCTTAAAACTCAGTTCAGGCTCCACTTCTGCCAGACGGTCATACAGGGCCCTGGACCATGGGATAGAGGATACAGGTTGAGGAAGCCATACCACACACCTGCTGTCTGTGCTGTCTCCAGACATTAGGAAGAAAAAGATTTGGGAGCATCCTAAAGAAGCCCCTCACATACATTACAGAGCAGGAGAGTTATCCCCTTTCCTTCCCTAACGCTAAGAGTTCATCCCCACTGGAGAAAAACTCCCTGCATGCTGCCCTTTCAAACAGGCATTTTCTATCGGCCTGTCTCTGAAGTCAAAGCCACTGCTTCCCGTAAACTGTCACCTCCCTAAGATGGAAAACATGTCACTTTCCACCTGCAGAGTGAGAAGAGTATCACTCATACAAATTTTCATCAACTCCATGGTCTCATGTCATAGAGGACATGACAGGAGTCCTGAGCCATTCAGAGAAGATGCCTGATGTCATCCCACATCATGATGCCCACATGACTGAGAGGCACCATGGGCACCTGGGATCCATGTATACTGCAGAGGGCTCTGAGAGACTCAAGGGAGATCACAGGAGGAATACAACCCACAAGGTAAGAGGCCTCAGGTATCAAAATTCCAGTAGTCATAATCCTTTCCCACCAAAAAAACAGAAGAAAAAAAAAGAAAAAAGAAAAAAGAAAAGGTTCACCCTAGGAACCTTTCACAGAGAGCTCCTCCCTTGGCTCTAACCCTTACGGCTGGCACCTGATGTAGAAGCTATCACCGGGCAGGCCTTTGACCTTGGTGAACTCCTCATGGCGGTACTGGACCTTCAGGCGGACACTATCCTTTGGCTTCAGCATCTCCACATAGACGTCCTCCACTGTCCTGCTGCGCATATCCAGGTTACCATACTGACAAGGGACAGGGTACCAGGGTCAGAAAAATAGAGGCAGGGATCACTTGGGTACTCAGAAGATTGCAGGATGGTGTCTGGTCTGAGATTCTGCCTGCCTCCCCGCTACAGGCCTCCCCAGTACCCATGCCCTATATGACATCATGGCTACTAGAGCCAATGGAACCACCTAGCAATGATGACCTCTACTTCCTGCTTATGAAACTGTATCTGTGGCATTGTGCTGGCTATCTTTATGCCAACTTGACACAAGCTAGAGTCATCTGAGGGGAGGGAACACCAACTGGGGAAATGCCTCCATAAGATTGGGAAGTAAGCAAACCTATAGAACATTTTGTTAATTAGTGATTGATGTGAAAAGGTGCAGCCCATTGTGGAAGGGACCACCCCTGGGCTGCTGGACTTAGGTTCTATAAGAAAGCAGGCTGTGCAGGCTACAGAGAACAAGCTAGCAGGCAGCGCTCTTCTGTAGTCTCCGCATCAGCTCCTACCTCCAGGTTCCTGTCCTGTATGAGTTCTGCCCTGACTTCCCTCAGTGAGTGACTGTTACCTGGAAGGGTAAGCTGAAATAAATCCTTTCTTCCCAAAGTTACTTTGGCCATGGGGTTTCATCTCAGCAACTATATATAGTAACTCTAACTAAGACAGCCATCTATGTACCATCTCCCCCAGGGGATGGGAGACCCAGAGAGTGAGAAAGAGAGCCAAACCAGTCCCTCAGAGACCTATGGCTCATGGGGCTGGCACCTCCTTCTGGCTGCCCCAGATCAGAGCCAGGGCTAAGGCCTCGGGATGCCTCAGTTGCCCACCTCACTGCCCAGGGGCTTGAGGAGATAGTACCTATCATTCACAACACAGATAACCTCCCCAACAAGTCGCTGTGTGAAGGGAATTCCACATCCGGTGTCACGTGAAAGGACACAAGCTAACAACACGTGAACATGGCCTGGCACACACAGTAGAAAAACTCACCTCAAGGATGAGGTCACCTGGCACGAGGCCATCAGGACCCTTGGCAGGACTGTCATCTTCCACCTCAGCTACAAACACTCCGTGCAGGTTCCCACCACACAAGTGCACCCCCAGATCCAGCTGGGATTTCTTGATGAAAACAATGCGGGGTTCAGGGGTCTTCTTGCTGGTATCTCCCACAATCCTTTTGGGAAAGAAAATGAAGTCTTTAACACGTACAAGGAGAGAGGCAGACTGAGTGAAGAAAGTCATAGTCAATGCCCTGCCTGCTTGCTTTGCAGGTCTAGGCTTCCTGAGAGCCAAAGGGTGGGCTGGTCACAGGCCCTCCTCTGTTGAGTCAGAGCAGGGTCAAGGCTGAGGGTAGCAGTGTGAGAGACAGAAGAAAGAGGGCAACAAACCATTCAGACAGAAAATGAGAAAGCCAGTAGGGGACAGAGCTAAGGGCGACACCCATGCTTCTGGCCCAGCTGTCCCTCAGTGCCTTAGGAGACATGCCTTCCTAGACTGAGCTTGCCTACATTGGCCTCGCTGTTTAGAGATAGCTTACTCAGGGACACACCTGAGCAGTTTCTATGCCAACTCATGCAGGGTTCTCACCATCAAGAACTGAAGAGGCACAGATGAGGCTGGGAACACAGTGAAGAAGCTAGACACCTGTTGGACACCCTGAATGGGCTATAAAAATAGAGCCCAACCCTGGTGACAATTTCCAACTAAGTTCCAGTGGGAGTGTCCCCAGGCAGAGCTGCCTCAATCTGTATGACACTGGGTTGACAGAGGCTCCCATAAGAAAACCTTCCCTGATACCATCCCAATCCCTAGCTTCTCCCAGAGCCCGGGTGTGCTCACAGGAAGTGTCCATACCTAGCTGACAACTCTGGCAGCCACAGAGCTCAGCCATGGCTGCCTCTCACAGCACGGCAGCTCACCAGCCTGGCCAGAGCCTGGCCATACATCAACGCTGCCCCTGCTGGCCAGGGAGGAGGGAAAATGAGAGGCCTAGTGTGGCCTCTGTCCTACTAGAGCTGGAGGTCAAACGGACACTCAGCATGCCTATGCTGACCTGGAGCTGGAGGTGCTTTGCTTGGCTGGGGGGGTGCCAGGGCCTTCATCCTGTTCCATCAGTGGGTCAATGACAGAGGGATGTTCTGGGGTCGCAGCACTGCTGCCCTGGAGAGCAGAGTGAGGGGTGGCAGCAGGGTCCAGGTGGGAGCTAGGGGTGGAAAACAGAAGGAATGTGATGTACACACGCTGCAGCCAGCGCCACCCCTCCTGCACTGGCAATAGGCCTAGATTGTGACTAGGGAACCTGGCTTCACACACCGAGTCCTAGAAAGACAGACCCAGGAGTCTGCCCCACAGGGCCTGCCTGACTCCAACGAGGGACCCTCTCCAAAGGGGTCCAGCCTGGAAGATACACAAAGCTACTTTCCTCTCTCATCTGCTTTTATTCTCTGCCAATACATGCATGGTGACTTTGCATAGGACATGTCGCCTCTCCTGTCACCTACCCTGGGATCCACAGTTTAGGAGCAGGTACACAGAGTCAACCGCTGAGTATGGATACTGACCCAGGGGTTTAGCTCCCCCCAAACCCCAACCATCTATAATGTTTCAGAATCCTGTCTCTGGATACCCCTTGCTGCAAATTCAAGGTGACTTACCTTCCCTTCGTAGAAGAATCTCAAAAACTTGGAACTGGCATCAGGTGAGTACTCGCCCGTCTCATCCACCTCTCCACCCCCCAGCCTGGACGACAGCCCCCTGGGAAGCTCACCTGGATCGGGAGTGGCTGTTGAGCTGGTGAATGTGTGGATTGTACTGGGCCAGGATGGTGATGGTGTCACACTGCTGTCCAATGATGAGCCGGGCCTGTTGCTCAGTGGCGCTCCTTAGGTTTATGCCATTGAACTGGGAAGATGCCAAGGATGGAGTCAATGATGGGCAATGACTGAGGCAGTGAACATGGACTTGGGAACATGGCTTTGTAGGGAGAAAAAGAGGAGGGAAGGAAGGAAGGGACACGCCCTCTTACCTCAAGTAACTGGTCCCCATACTCAAGTCCGGCTTGGTGGGCAATGCTCCCCATGGTCACCTTGGAGACATAGATACCACCCTTCTCTCCACTCACGATGGAGATGCCCAGAGGCTCTGAACCCTTCTGCACCTTCACATGGCGTGGCTCTTCCACGAAAGGCCTGGCAAAAAGAGCCAAAGGTTTCAGGGACTCAGACTCAACGCAGTAGAGGAGAGGCCAGATCCAGCGTGCGGTCAGAGGTGTGAAGGGTGGCTTGGAGCTCAGGTTCTGCTAATGATAGGAAATGGCAAACCAGCTTTGGGCAAAGGCACATATCCCTGAAACTGCATGCAATACAAACCCAGCACATCAAAACAAACATAGGAAAGACAGAGAATGGTTTGTGTGAACTATAAATCACACACACACACTCTCACACACACACAGTTTTATTTGATGAAAAGATCCTATCGGAATATGCACTGTGCATATCCTGTAGAGGAGGTTCTAAAGACACCCACTGGGGAAATGTGATGGCTCTGTAATTACAATCTCCACCCCCACCCCCACCCCAAAAATGATAAGAATAGCCAGTTCTTATACTTATGGGTCCCTAGGATGAAAATGAAGCAGCTGTAAGCCATGAGGAGAGGGCGGAGGGATACTAGAGCAAGGATGTGCCCATGCATTTACTAGCAAGGGAGCTGTCCCCATATCCAAGGGCATGAAGGGGTGTGAGAAGCTCATGTCAGGCCAACCTCAGACTCCTCAGCGAGGAGGACCTGGGCCTAACGGGCACGGGCAGCCTCAGAAGGATTCTGCAGTGGAAGAGACACATTGACGGATATAGGTTAGGCGAGGAGGGGTAACTCAGGAAAGGACTGCACACTTGAACAGACAGAAGACGAAGGTTCAGCCAGGCTCTCCCCAAGTGCAGCTTCCCCAGCCCAGGGCCTCTTGGTCTCCATCAAAGGCTGAGGAAGGGGGGAGCACCCTTCCACCGCGTGTTCCCACTAAAGCCCATGGAAAGTTCCAGGTTGAGACAGGCCTGTCACTACCATAAGCCAAACAGAACACTCACAAGTTCAGAAGCCTGGGTCCCCATAGCTGTATCTTGGAATAGCAGAGAGTAAAATGCCTTTTTTCCCCTAATTTACAAAAACATATTTTATCCTTATATGTATTTATTTATTTATCTGTGTGTATGTATGTGCACACACACATGTGCATGCTATGCATATGTACATGAATAAGAAGACAACTTTTAGGGTGGGGTGGGGCCAGTTCTATCTTTCTACTACATAGGTCCGAAGGATCAAACTCAGGTCGCCAGGCCTGGCAATAAATGCCTTTATGTGCTGAGCCATCTCACCATCCCATGCTCCCATGAAGTTCTTCTTACATTTTACTGACAGCCCTCCACAGGTCTTCTCTCGACCTTCTAGCTCTACAGTCAGTTCTGCCATTGCACATGTATCAGAGTGCCAGGTAGTTACGAGGACCCTTAGCAGACAACCATTTAAATAAAGGCCATGCTCATGGCCCAGCCTAAGAAGATGGAGCAGTAGGAGTCACAAGAAGGAGGAAGCAGGATTAGTTTCCATGCCAAGTCCATCCTCACCCAGAGACTACAGTTCCCTCTTTCCACATTAACATAGTGTGGTTAGCTTGTGAAAGGGTGGTGGTGGTGGCGCATGCCTCTAATCTCAGCACTTGGGAGGCAGAGGCAGGCGGATTTCTGAGTTCAAGGCCAGCCTGGTCTACAGAGTGAGTTCCAGGATAGCCTGGGCTATATAGAAAAAACCCTATGTAAAAAATAAAAAAGTGGGTGACCAAATCTAATAATGTCACATTAAAGCTAAGAGGGTGGGGCTGGAGAGATTAACGTCACTCTTAATAATGTGTTTTGCTCCTTCAGGACCTGATTCAGTTGTCAGCACTCATGGTGGGCCACTCACAACCACCTGTAACACCAATGTCACAGGATCTGATACCCTCTTCTGACCTCCAAGGGCATACCTGTACTCATGTGCATATACCTCAACACACACAGACACACAGACACATACACACAGACATATACATAGACAAACTCACAGACACACACACAGACACATACATACACATAGCCAGCCATAGCCAGCCAGCCACACACACATATACACGCATGCACGCACGCACGCACACCCAAGAAACTTCCAAATGACCCTATGAATCAGGGTTTCCTGACATGGAAAGACAGAGAACACACTCTGGGTGGGAGGAACTTCTAGTGACCTATATGCATGTTTATGTCAGTGGTTTGTTTTTATTCAATTTATGTCAGTGTGGTGGTTTAAATGTTTGGCCATGGGAAATGGCACTATTAGGAGGTGTGGCTTGTTGGTATAAGTGTGTGTCACTGTGTAGGCAGACTTTGAGGTCTCCTATTGCTCAAGCTCTGCACAGTGTTGAAGAGAGTCTCCTCCTGATTGCCTTTGGATCAAGGTATAGAACTCTCTGCTCTTCCAGCACCACGTCTGCCTGCACACTGTCATGCTTCCTGCCATGATGATGATAAACTAAACCTCTGAAACTGTAAGCCAGCCCCAGTTAAATGTTTGCCTTTGTAAGAGTTGCCTTGGTCATGGTGTCTCTTTGCAACAATGAAACCATAACTAAGCCGGTCCATATCTATGCATGGGCAGATTTTGACAGAGGGCCTCAGAAGAACAGTAGCATCTGAAGAGAGAGCAGCAGATGTCTACTTCTTCCACCTCCCCATCATTCATCTCTAACTTTACTGGGAGCCCTGACAGGGCAGGAATCACTCACACCTACCTGGCTCTCTCACAAAGCAGGGTGCTAATGATGGGTGCACCACTCACATGACAAGGTCTTTTCTACTTCTGACAATACACATCATTTGGAGAAGCCAGAGCTAGAGCTGAGCAAATCCCACCACATTCTCATGTGTGCCAGTCAGAAAGGATCCTGAACACTGCCGTAGGTCCTGCAGTTGATGCCCTGGGACAGGGCTCTGGGCTTAGATACATCTGTTCTCCTGAGCTCTCGGGATAATAGTTGCTGAGTTTCTTTTCTCACAAGTTGAGATTGTCAAGTCAAATATGATCTATTTTATTCATTTATGTATTTAGGGTTTTTGTTTTTTGTTTGTTTATGTGTGTGTGTGTGTGTGTGTGTGTGTGTGTGTGTGAGACAGGGTCTTACTATGTAGTAAAACAGAATCTTACTTGGCTATCTTGGAACTCACAATTGCCTAGGCAAATTTCATTTCTCCAAAAAAATTTTAAAAAAACAAAAAACAAACAAACAAATAAACCAACCAACTTTGGGGGCAGGGCAAAAGAACCAAAAAATGCAGCCAACTATACGTGGGGGCCAAAGACCAAGGGATAAGAATGAGTCCCAGTTCTAGCCCGGTGAAGCCAGTCACTACGTTTGTATCCACAGAACTCCTGCAGGTGGTCTGGATACAGCCCACTCCTGTGACATGGACTTAATTGTAGGGACACTCCTGCAATTGGGACTTTTAGAACAATGTTGCAATTTAGAACAATGGGCCTGGCAAGCAGTTAAGTAGCAAAAACCTCCATCTCCCTGTCACCATCAGACCGTGTCCAGCATCTTGCTTAGTCACCGGAAAAGCCCACCTTGCTCTGTTCCTGCCATCTACACGGGGCCTGCTGGATCTCTAGCACCCACTGCCTCTACAGTAGGCCTCAAGCACTCTGGACTACCCCATCACTGGAGCAGATATGAAGTGTCCTGGGTAACCCTAGCCACGGGTGTTCATTACACTCACCTGTCCTTCCTCCGCTCCCCATGGGAAGAGGGGTTGACGGCAATTCTGGGTAAAGTGGAGGCTGAGGTCTGAGGCTGGCTACAGGAGGACAGGGTATCGATATTGAGCGGGGACCGAGGAGGAGTGCTACATTCAGAATGTGACAATGAGCCTGCCAAGAGAGAAGAGGTGGACGTGACTGACTGCCATCTACACACAGGCTGTGTGGGTCTCATCCTGTGCCCGGGGCCCTGAAGATGGTCTCCACATTGCCTACTGTCCCCACAGCAACAGGTGAGGGCTAGGCTCAGTCATCTTTTACCAGCCCACAGAGATGACTAGAAGGGGACTCAGGGGCAGCAGGCACAGGAGGGAATGCCCAGTTCTTACCTCTATCAGAGCCCATGACAGACCGGGGATATCTTGGTGTTAATGGAATCTTAATCCGCTCTGCCTTGAACTGCAGATTACTGGAAGACCCTGTTGTTCCAGGAGAAGACAGTGTCACGCCTTGTGACTAACAAAAGCCCTAGGTCCTCACCTCCACTCAGCAGTCAGCACAGTGACACAAAGCCTGTTGAAAATGATCCGTGAAGGACTGCCAAGAAGCAGACCTGGAATGTTCCAGAACAGGAGCACATGCCCCAGAATGCAACAGTCACCTAGTTGCTGCAGCAGATGTTCCATCTTCTCTCTAAAGCCCTAAAGACCTCTCCCAGGGTCTTATGCCAGGCACCAGGACACCTTCTCTGGGTTACATCCCTCCCTTCCCCCCAAGTATGTATCCATATAGGACACTTAGAATGACTAACTCAGGGTCAGGAAACAAGACTCCAACCAAGAGGTCACCTGGAACAACCATGCAACCACCATAGACCCTGCAGGCAAAGGCAGCAGCTCAGAAAACACTGATATGACAGGCCGCTCACAGGATATCAGCCATCCAGAGGAGGGAGCTGAGCTCCGTCTCTGGAGGGAAAAGAGTCACGTGAGCAGCCCACCCAAAGCCCAGGGTACTAAAACTCGAGCACCAATGGTAGTTACCAAGACGGGCACTGGAGGGCAGAGAGTTGGAACCCTGGGAAGCTCTCATCTCAGAGTAGTCACTGCAGGCCCTGTGGCTCAGGTCCAGGCTGAGGCGTCCCTGATGCTGGACACTGTGAGAGAATCAGAGAGATGAGGGGTCCTGGAGAAGGGCTAAGATCAGACATGACCACCAGGGAAAAAACCCAGTAAGTGGCCTGAACCTCCCTAAGGCCTCCTAAGAGTAAGGTGTCCTTGCTATTTGCCTAGGATAGCAGACTGACACTAGTTGCTTCTCACAGACAACATCTATTCAGGACCTGTCAGCGCAGAGAGCCCACACAAGGGCCAGCACGGGGGTTAGAGGGACAGGGAGAACAAGACTCTGCCTTGAGTGGTGTGGTCTGGAGGAGGCTGGATGAGCACCAAGGGTCCTGCATAGAGCCGTGTTATACCTCACTCAGGACATGCCCAGGAAGCTGGGGCCAGTAGAGATCAGCCAGGAACTACCCACACTGACTGGCCTGGAGCCAGCCCTAACAAAGTGCTTTAGGTTGTGTAGTGATGACATCTCTTCCCCTACTTAAAACTCCCCCCAACCCCCACCGTGGTCTCCCTGTAGATCTTTCAGAGTTCATGCCTTAGCCTGGGCTTCCTCCTGACTCACTGGCAAGCTCTGTCTATGCTCCCAGGCACCCAGCCCTCAGCTCTGCAGCTCTCCTTTCAGAGGCTCCTCCCAAACTTTTGTATGGATGCTGTTGGGTTATTTTTTTTCACATTGAGGCATTAAACTCAGGGCCCTGTGCATGTAGGCAAGTGTTCAACCATTGAGTACGGCCCCTATGGCTGGCCATTACTGTTCTTCTAGTCACAGCAGTGCTCTTATACCACAGTACCCTCTGCAACCACTCTGTCCTAGAGACCCTCTTTCTAATCACAGCCCAGCTGTCACCGTGTTTTACTGTTTCAAGGCCACTTATCACCACACCCTGTGTACATTCTCATCTGTCTGCCTTCCACACTGAGCACAAACCCCATGAATGGAAAGTTGCCTTTCAAGTTTACGACTGTCTGAACTTGAAATCAGAACAACTATTGGGGCACAGTAGGTGCTCATTTAAAAATTTGCCAAACAAATGAACAGGGTGATCCTGAGCCCCTTCCTGCATTTTTTCTTAATTTTAGGTTTCTTTGAAAACCAGAGTGAGCTCACTTAGCACCCTCCAAGCCCAGCTCTGCTTCCTCAGCCCTTTTCTAGCTAGCCAAGAGGCTTCTCTGCTCACAGGCCTCCGTATGAATAGCTCTCCAACCAGGAGACTGGACAGCTGGTACTCAGGATAGGGTAGGTGCCTTGACATACCTGGGAGACAAGCTCAGGGAACCAGCATCGCGGGGCACGGGTGGAGAGCCACAGGGAACCACCCTGTGGCTGCGCACAGTATATATGGGGTTCCTCAGAATGGAGCTCACAGTGGTGCTGGGAGTCATACTCCGGGGAACCGTTCCTAGAAATAGGCTGGGTCAGGACAGTGGCTCCAGAACACCCAGACAGCGCTGGACTGGCACGCACCCTCCCACAAACACCAGACAGTCACAGTCTTTAAGGAGAAAGATTCTAGGAAGAGACTTTTAGCCACCAAATTTGCCAAATGGCCTTTCCCCAACTATAAGAGAGGACTGACCCATCACAAGAAGCCAAGCACATATCTAACAGAGACAGGATCAACAACCACAATTTCAGGCTGAATATATGTGACAACATCCCTTCTTCCCAGACTGGACATCCCTGTGAGCCCACACCAACCCTGTTCCCAGTTCCTGCCCTAGCAGCTTACCCACAGATGGCCGGTTGGGGTAGAGTAGGGGGTTGCCATGCCGGCTAGCATGCCCTGGTGAGTACAGGGACCATTCCTGGCCCTCTGGGGAGAGCTCTCCGCTGGCTGGAACACACTCCTGCTCCTGCAGAATCAAAGGCAAGAGTGTCTTCTGGAGAAAGTGCATACTTGGCATGTTTGGAAGCTGCCTTTGGCCCATGCACCAGCTCCTCCCACTCAGGCTAAGGAGTGACCAGTGGGAGGAGACACTGCCCAGCCACACTGCCCAACACCTGCACAGACAAAGGGTTTCCTCTCCAGACCCATCAGAAGACAAATACAGAGAAAGAATCTGTCTTTCAAATAAACAGATTGTGGGAACGGCAGGTGAGAAAGCATGTCAGAGACAGGAGGTGTCATGAGCAGCGTGCACTGTGCCCACGAGTTTCAGCTCAAAGCAGTCTCCCCTTCTGGAAATGAGCACACACAGCTGGTCTGCCCTACTCCCGGCTCCATGTGGACCATTCATCACTTCCAAATGTTCTGGGGCAAATCTATCACTTAGCTTTTTTGTTTTGTTTTATTTTTTTCTTTAACAAGTTCAAAAACTTCTTTAGAAAGCAAACCAAACATTATGTTCAGGCAAGTGTTCTCTTAGTGCCATTTCCCACGCATGTCCCATGACCCTTTCCCATCTCCTAGAGGGGACTGTTGCTCACTGGCAGCCACCTGCCACCCTATCCATTCTTGAAGGCACACACCACCAATAAAGGCCTGTACAAGCCTGGGAAACTGTGGGGGCTCCCAACCCAGCTGCTACAGCCCCAACCCAACCTCTACCTCCAGGCACTGAGCGGGGATCACTACTGGAGAGATCTTGGGCCGAAAACTGGGGGCAGACTTTGGCCGGCGCCGCTTCTGCCCCAGCTCTTCCACTTTCTGGGAGGTGAGATCTTCATCACAGGGCTTCTTGGCAGGCAGGTAGGAGGTGTCTCCGTCCCCTTCAGAGTGGTAGCTGGAGGCAATGCGGACCCTGGCCTTCCGGGGAGGTGAAGCATGCATGGGTTCACTGGGGTCCATGTTGGGGGGTGGGGCACTTGGAGGGCTGGTGGAAGGTGAGCTGCCCACCAAAGTGGCTTCTGACTCAGAACTAGTCTCCAGCCTGTGTTGAAACTTGATAGAGTCACTTCTCCTGGGGGGCTTTGGGGGTGTCAGAGACCCTACCCTCTTGGAGGGCTGGGGGGAGTGAGCAAGCCCGGGGCCTGAAAGCAGGTAGTCTATTTTGGGGGGTGTCTGTGGGCGCTTGAAAGTATTTGGGTCAAAGATGGACTTCCTTTGCTTGGGTTTCTTATACACAGAGAGCTTCTCAGGCCCCGATGTAGAGCCAAGCACAGCCTTGGGCCAGGTCCCACCACTATTGGAGCCCTCAGGGTCTATCTTGTCCAGGGGAGCCTCTACTGCCCCACAGGGGCCCACCTCAGTCTCAAAAGACAGCAGTGGCCGCTGGCTCTGCACATCCACCAGCCCATAGCCACGTTCTGCAGAGGTATCAGAGCGGAATGAGTTCAGACTACGCTCAGAGGTGCTAGGACAGGCCTGAGGGGAGACTGGAGAGGAGGCTCCAGAGAGGGGCTTGTGCAGAAAAGAACTGCTGCCTCCAGAATGTCCCAGCTCCTTCCTGTCCTCCAGCCGATCAGTGTAGAAAATGTCCGTCTGTGTGGAACTATTGTGCTGTAACAAGTTCCGTTTGTTATTCGTCTGGACCTCTGGGCCATGGGCTCGGCAACTCAGCATCCTATCTGAGTCCTTGATATTTTCAAAGATGTTCTGGCCACTCCATGAGGAGCTCTGGGGAAACACCTGAGCCAGGGGTGCAGAGGGGCAAGAGAGAGAGGAGGTGAGATGCAGTTGCTTACAACTGCCATTGGAAACCATCCCCAGAATGGAGCATGGAAAAGAAAGGCCACAGCCCCTCAGCAGAGACAAACAGACACACAACTCGCACACACAGATGCATGTACATATTAGTGTCTAACAGTGGAGTTTTCTAATGAGCCTGGCTAGGCAAAACTCATCTATTGGCTTTGAGCATTTATCTGCAGTCACCTGCACACTGTATAAGAATCATTAAGCAAAAGGTAAATTATTCATGGTAACCCAGACAACGGAAAACTAACCAGGGCTAAGAGGAGAGCTCTCACATCACAAAAGGACACAGAAACAACCATTTGCAAATGAGCAAGCCTATGTGAAAAGGGGGTCCAGCTACATAGTGCTCTAGGAAAGGCAGCGGTCTGGAGACAGTTCTTAGGGGCTTAAAGAGAAGTGGCAATGACTAAGGAGGACACGGGAGACGGTTAGGACAGTGAAACTATCTGTGGAGTACATTAACGATGGTCACATGTCAGCATACGTGTCCAAACCAGTGGCTCTCAACCTGTGGGGTTTACCTTACAACCCACAACAGCAGCAAAACTACAGTAACGAAGTCATGAAGTAGCAAGGAAAATAAGTTCATGGTTGGGGGTCACCACAACACGAGGAACTGTATTAAAGGGTCACAGCGTTAGGAACGTTGAGAACCACTGGTCCAAACCCACAGAATATACAACATCAGTGAACCCCCATTAAGCTAGACAGCAGTGACGACGCATCATCTGTACCAAATGTACCATGCAAATGCAAGGTGTCAATACCAGGGGAATCCTAGGCTGGAAGGCCCACATAAAGGAACACACAAGAACAGTCTGCCAGCCGGATGTTCTGCAGACCTAAAACAGTCCCCAAACATCTATTAATTTAAAGGAGTAACTTAGAAAACATCTCAGAGGGAACTGGACAGACTCATGTTTCTACATTTCTATTGCTAACCCTTTCAACTGTGTGGAAAAGTAATGAAAGTAATGGAAGAGTAATGAGTACCCATACACCCACTGGCCACATTCAACAATTTTACCAGATAGCCTTTATCATCTAGGACCATCAGACTATGCAGTCCCGACTGAAATGTGCCCAGCTGTTCTTAGCAGTAGTGTCTTTCAACCTATATCGGATCAGTTTTTCTGAGCCCTGCATTTGGAAATCAATATATTTTTCCCCAAGGGTCCTGGTGTTCTTTACAAACAGCTCAGGAACATGGAGCTGAGGCTTCTTCTTACCCCCCCAACCATGGCAGAAGTGCCTGGTGCCCACCTTCAGAAGGGAGAGGGTCAAGGAGTCTTGACAGCTGCGCAGCAGAGATTCACATTCATTCAGAGACTTATTGTCCAGTGCAATACCGTTGATCTAGAGCCAAAGAGAGAGCTGGTCAGGCCTACTAATGGGGCGGCCTCAGTGATCCCAGGCCACCTGCCAATCCTAAGATTCTTTATGTAAGGAGCCAAACTCAGGGATTAGTGGAGGAAAGCAAGACCCTCCCCAGCAGCACCTGGACCTAGGTAAGTATCTTCTGAAGCAAGTGGAACACAATCCTAACATCACACTGTGTGGTACCAGAATGAAAGGAACCCCAGGGAGACATCCTACTGTGTGCTACCAGCCCACTCCTTCATGCATGAGTGGCCAAGACATACATATGCCTTCCAGAGGTGGGTGGAGAATGGGAAGGAGAACATAGCTATGAGAAGTCTTTGCAACACAGAAAGTACCACATGAAATGAAGCACTACCATTGTCAAAGAGAATCTACACCCCCTCCTGGAATCTGTCCTCATCCCTCACAGACTCGGTCAAACTTTCTCTTAAAAAAAAAAAAAAAAAAAAAAAAAGCATGTGATATGGTGAATGCCTACACTGTGGTACACCCAAGTCACAGAAACACCTGGTAATGAACTGTTGGGGCCCAGAACACTTGGAGGATGTCATAGAATAGTGTTGAGTGAATATAGCCTTGCTGGAGTCACATACTATATGATGTCATTCATAGCATAACTTAACTGCCAGGTGTCAGACCGTGTGTGCGGGGGGGGGGGGGGGGGGGAACCTGTGTGATAAAGAAACAGCTCTATATGTGTCTGAAGGATAACTAAATGCTCTCTGATTGAATCTGAGGTCTGCTCCAGAGAAGGGAAGTCAAGCCTGATCTTGTAAACCTGGCCAAAGCTCATGGCTTTGGAGGCCCGTTGTTTTGCTAAATGGTCACGTTGTCAAACTACCTTCCAAACACTTATGTTTACATCTATGGTTTTATGCTGCTTTCAACCTCAGCCAGCAAGGCCTCTTTCTGCAGTGGACACTGGTTAATGCATTGACACACAGACGACCCAAGTGGGAAGAATAAACGGCTACTGAGTGATCAGCCTTAAACTGAACATCTATATCAACCACCCAAATCTCAGCAAACACAGAAAAGAGGAGAGAATTTAAGAGGGAAGCCTGGGGAACAGTGCTGTGGAGTCCTGTCATCTGAACAGGGCATGGTAATTGTAGGTGGGAGTTGTCAGGACAAGCAGGAAGGGATCAAGATAGATTGTATACATGTGTGAAATCATCAATGAGTAAGTACAAGATATTTTTAAAAGTCTCACACAACACAAAACCATATCAAGATGCTCAATTGTGCCAAGACAGTGTTATATCATGACATCATAGCTCCAGTGTGTGACATCAGAATGCTCCCATGTGCCAACAAAATACTAAACAGTACCCCTCACATCACTGTTTTTAATAACTTTGTTTTCTACTGTTTCTAGTAGTTCATAGAGTTGTCACCACTCCACTGGAACATCACATTGCTTCAAAGTGGCATTACAATGCTCCATGATACTGTCACAACACTGCATATGACATTACAGCTCCGTGATAGCAGAACGCTCGAATGTGTTTTCACAGTATGCTACCACAATGCTGTATAACACTGCTCAGCTGTGCTATCATAATGTGTCGCCATATCACAATGCTCAATTGTGCCAAGACATGCCATGTTGTTATGACATCACAGTGTTCCACTGTGGCATCACAGAGTTCCATTGTGCCCTCACAATGCTGCATATGATATTTAAAAAACAATTCAAAAACAAGAGGGGTTGGAGAGATGGCTCAGTGGTTAAGAGCACTGACTTCTCTTCCAGAGGTCCTGAGTTCAATTCCAGCAACCACATGCTGGCTCACAGCCATCTGTAATGGGATCCGATGCCCTCTTCTGGTGTGTCTGAAGACAGTGACAGTGTACTCATATACATAAAATAAATAAATATTAAAGATTTATTTAAAAAAGCAAAACCAAAAAAAGATAGATGATTCTTGAGGAGCAACTCTCAAGAGTGACCTCTGGTCTCCACATGTTCTGGAACACATACATATGCACATCTGCACATACATGTACCCATACAAAGACACACACTGCCACCTCCACACATAAAAACTGAAAAGAAAGTATCTACAGAATGTGATTATATTGGGAAGGGCAATTAATGCTCATTTCCTGGTACCTTGTCTCCAGCTTTGAGACCTTTCCACGTGGCCATGATGTTTTTAAGCTCTGGCTTTCCTTAAATCTGAGGAACACTGGCAGGGGTGTGCAGTGATGAGCTCTCTCCATTAGGTTCTGGTGAGGCTGACAGGAGAGCTTACTGGTAGCCACTGAGTACTGCTTATAAATGCAAAGATGCCCACACTGGACAGGCTAGTAACATAAGCTGACATCCCTGAGGACCCACATGGGGGCTGAAGATGGGCTCCGCATAGACAGCTTGCCTAGCACACATGACAGTCTACACCCTAGGTTCCATCCCCAACACCACCAACTGATTAACTATATCAATTTAGAAGGATCCACCGGAGGATCCAAAGACATTAATCTCTCTAGGTCATGAGGTCAGAAAGAAAATGCAACGTGAACAAATGAGGATGTTACAGTTACAATTGAGTTATAAAACAAAGCTGTAAAATACAGTAAGACCGGAGACGGGCATGCTTGAAGCTGGACTGGAAGTGGACACAGTAAACTGCTAACCATGGGAATCCACAGATGGCTCCAGAACCAGATGACGTGTTGTCACTACTTGCCTTGCACAGAACTGGAAGTTTACATGTGTGCCACGAAAAGGCACACGTGCTTTCCACATCAGCAGGTTGGTCTGAAGATTGACACATGCAAGCCCTGCTACTCAGCTAATACTCGCTTCTCTCATTTAGTGCTGAGATCAGGGCACCCAGAAACGGCTGTACTACAGGTGAGGCTCACTGCGGGATCTTGGACAGCAGCAGATCGGGATAACAACTATGTGTCATTGAAAGGAGGCAGTTTTACATATGCATAGTCCAGCAGCCCAGCCTCTCGAGGTAGGTACCTACGTTTGAAGACTGCCTTAGAAAGCGCCTGAGATGTAGAATGCAAACCGCAGATCCCACTGTTGTGTTTAAACACAAAGCTAGAACCCTGTACATATGCGTAGACTCTTAAGTGAGCACTCAAGGTCTGGGCTGGAGCACCTTCCATGTGGGGGCAAATCTCTAGGAGTGGATTCAAAAGAGAAGAGGAATTACTATTTTTTTGTTCTATGTGGTTTTTTTTAAATCATGTGACCATTTTATAGCAAACAGGTTTTATGTTGGTAATTAAAAAAAAAAAACTAATAGAGTAGGCATACTGTTCAGTAAAAAAGCATATTTAAGCTGGACATAATCACTCTGAAGCAGGAGGATTGGATTGCCTTATCTCTTCCCAAAACACACATACAGACACCATTGGAAAACAAATCCCAGATGCTCATTCCCGGGAAATGTCCGTTATAGGCATCCACATACTGAGGAATGCTTAAGAAAGCTTCAGTGCCTTCAGTGTGCAGCAGCAAAAGAAACGATTCTCTTCTTCCTCCTAGACTGTTCTGTTCTTCCTAATGCTCTACAACATTCACTGTCACAATGACTCAGCACTTCCCTTAGTTAAAAAGGATTATTTTTAATGTTCATATAGTACAATGCCCATGACCTCTTGTTCAAGGCTCCCTGCCTACATGGAGCAGACAGCTCGCTCTGTTCTGGAGACTCACCGCAACAATCCTGTCTCCCACGGCGAGGGACCCCTCTTTGGCAGCCGGGCTTCCAGGTACCACAGCGGCAGCATACACTCCATTCTCCAAACTGATGCCACTGTCTACAAGTCACAGGAGGGCACTGGATGACCAGGCCTGGCTGCCCCATCCCAATTCTGCTGACTAAATTTATTAAAGGGACTGAAGCCTATCCAGTGTCACCCCCACAAAGGAGCTCATCACACCACTATCTGGTGAGTCAGGCACTTGAGACTCGGGTGCTCCCACCAGGACAGCACCTTGGCTGCATTAAGACACCATCAGCATGCATCCCTGGGGAACAAGGTGATCCTACAAACACAGTCCCCTCCAGCAGAGGAGTGTCTGCCTCAACTTGAGGCCTACTACCTTTCTGCCCACTGAGGTTGATATGCAGAGGTGTGACGACCTTCCCACCCAGGGACTTCCTCCGCCTCACAACCATGTTGATGGCTCCCTCTCCATTGAGGAGTGCCTTGATGGCTTGTTTCTTGTCCTTGTTGATGAGGTCCACATCATTGATTCTCAGCAGCCAGTCGTTGACCCTGAGGAGGGACAAGATCAGGCAGGCACCCACTCAGACTCTGGGACTGGTAGCTGCCCCTCACTACCATGACCATATCTGGGCAGAAATGTAAGCGAGCAGGTTCGCACCCAAACTCATAAGGGTTGCAGCCTCTAGAGTACACGGTTATAAAACTCACAGTCGCTGGCGTTAGATGCTGCTGTTAGCCTTGACTTCAAATCCTGACTCTGCCACTTACTAGCTGTGGAATCTAGTGTTTCTGTGTCCTCATCTGTAAGGTGGGGCAATATTTGCACTTGCCTCAAATTGTAAGGATTAATGATTAAAGCATACAGTGTGCACACTAGTACTTGGCAGTAGTTAGGACAGCGAATCACTCTATCCTCTTCAGTATTTCATGGAATGAGCAGGTAGTGCCACATGCTGCTCTCATCACATACTCCTGAGCCCTGATCTCCCAGAGAAGCAAAAACACAGCTCCTGCTACCTGGAGAAAAGCCAGATTCAGGGGGCACCCAAGAGGTGGTCTCCTTTAAGACCATCCTAGCTGAGCTTGGAGCTTCAGACAACTCAAGTGAGTCTGTCCTCAGACACTAGGACATGTTCATTTTGCTGTCAGCTGTCCTCCTTAGAGTGCTCTCCATTGAGTGGCAGGGCCCCTCTAGCTCTTCAAGGGCTGGACCTCCTCAGCTCTTACCTTAAGCGACCATCAGCAATGCTTCCTTTGTCCACTTTAGTAACAAATATGCCACAATCCCCTGGGAAACAAGGTTCATTCACACCTTCTGCCATGTCAAATCCAAGTGCTTTCAAGTCAATATCCTCCTGTCAAAACAGCACCAGCAGAACTTTACCAAGCCGAGAGAAGAAAGACCCTAAACCCTGCACCTGCCCGTTCTAGCCATGGCAGATTTCCCTGTGAGTATTGCCCTGGTCTCTCACTGGGGCCTCTGCCTTTCATGGAATTTGTCAACACCACCATGAGACACAGAAGTAGTGTAGACCAGCTTGGATAGTGTGCTGGTTAGTCTTATGTCAATTTGACATAGAACGGAGTCATTTGGGAGATGGAAACGGCACTTGAGAAAATGTTTCCATAAGATCAGACCACAGGCAAGCCTATAGGGCAGTTTTTAAATTAGTGATTGATGAGGGAGGGTCCAGCCCATTTTGGGTGTGGTCATCCCTGGGTGGTAGTCATGGGTTCTATAAGAAGGCAGGCTGAGCAAGCTATAGATAACAAGCCAATAAGTAGCACTCTTCCATGGCCTCTGCATCAGCTCCTGTCTCCAGGTTCTTGCCCTGTTTGAGCTCCTATTCTGACTTTCTTCGATGATGAACAAAGACGTGGAAGCATAAGCCCAATAAGTCCTCTCTTCCCCAAGTTGCTTTGGTCATGGTGATTCATCCCAGCACTAGCAACCCCAACTAGGATGGATGGCTTCAAAAAAAAGATGCTTTCTACAAGGGGAGGTAGCCATGAAACAAGAACCAACAGAGGCATCTTCTACTGCCCCAAAGTCCTCACACCCAAGAGAAAAGACAAGCACAGCCACCCAAGGCAGCTCACCGTCTCTCTCTCAAATTCCACAACTTCTGTTTCCCACTCCATGGAATCCGTGTCGATGGCTGAGTCGTGGGAACTGTGGGCCATCAGCTGCCGGAACCGGGCCTCCTTCTCCAGCTGGCATTCCATCTGCTCCCTGTGAAGAGAAGAGCTGTGGAAGTGGACCTTTTGAAGGGCAAACATCTCACTGAATCATGGCTGGAAACTAAGGCAGCCACTCCTGAAGGTTCTGTCCCCTGGTATTCAAGCTTCCTGATAAGCTAGGGTAAAGTTTTTGTGAATTATCAGTGGGTTTCCATAGTAGTGTTTTTTAAACACAGAAACTCTTCCCAAATTTATCTAGAGGCTTAAAGCAATTTAGGTCAAAGGCCAGCAAGAGGCCTAGAATGTAGCCCAGAGGCGAAATGCTTATCTAGCATCTTACAAGGCTCAGAGGTAGAACTGTGATTCTTAGTTGTTTTGTTTTGGAGACAGGGTCTTACTGTGTAGCCCTGGTTATCCTGGAACTTGCTCTGTAGATCACACTGGCCTTGAACTCAGAGATCTTCCTGGCTATGCTTCCAAATGCTAGGACTAAAGGAGTGTGCCACCACAAACGCCTGGCTGATTAGTCTTTCTTAAAAAGACAAATTATGGGCAGGGAGACAGGTGCAGGTGCCCAGGGCAGCCAAAGCATTGGATCCCCATGCACTGACTGGCATGAATACTCCACAAGAGCAGTGCATCCTCTTAATGGCTGAGCTATTTCTCCAGCCATGGCGTTAGTCTCTATTGTCAGCTTGATTCAGCTGAGAAATGTCTTGACCAGTCAACTGTGGGTGTGTCTATGAGGGTGTCTCTAGAGACAACAAGATAATAAGGGATCTAACTTAATCTACAGATCAACCCTTTCTTTGATTCCTAACATGACAGCATTATTGGGAGGTGGTGGAAAGTAGAAAGTGGGGACTCTAGAGGAATAGGGTCAATGAGGTCATATCTTTGGGGTCAAACCGTGCTATGCCTCAGCTCCTTCTTGAAGTCCCTTTTCTCTCATAGTGTTTTTTAAACATAGAAATCCCCTCCCCCTCGATTTATCTAGAGGGTTAAAACAATTTAGGAACTTGCTCTGTCGACCATACTGGCCTTGAACTCAGAGATCCTCCTGCCTCTGCCGAGAGGTTTCCTAGACCCCATTAAGTGAACAGCTGTTCTCCATTACCATACCCTCTTAACACCATTGTGTTCTGCCCAGAAAACCTGGAGTCAGGCAACCATGGGCTAAGATCACCAAAACCATGAGCCAAAAAAATTCCTTCTCTGTTGGGTTGTTTGTGGCAGGTATTATGTTGCAGACACAAGAAAGGAACCAAGTGACGGATGTTTACCTAAAATTCAGGAGGAAGAGATTTAGGCTAACTAATGCCATCTCGGAAAGGAAATACAAAGTGAGGGACGCTGACACAGCCATGTAGATAGACGAGCACGCTGAGCAAGCCTGAGGACCAAAGTCCCATCCCTGGAACCCCCATTAAAGAGCTAGATATGGTGGCATGCATCTGAAATCCAGGCACTTCTACAGCAAGGCAGGAAAATCACCCAGAGGCTTGCAGCCAAGCCAGCCTCGAGTAGACAGCATACAGAAACTAGAGACACCAGTCTCAGCAAGGTGGACAATGAAAGAGAACTGACTCCCAAACATTGTTCGCTGACACACATGTGCACCCCCCCATCTCTCTCTCTCTCTCTTTCTCTCTCTCTCTCTCTCTCTCTCTCTCTCTCTCTCTCACACACACACACACACACACACACACACACACAAATAAGAATAAATCAAGTTTTAAAGAGCTTTCCAGGAGTTGAAGACTCCCTCTAAAGCAGCTGCCATGGGGTTTATGGGAGAACACACAGCTCAAAGCTGTGGAACAAGGGCTCTGGAAATAGCACCAAATGATACAAAAGTCACTCGAAAGGACAGTTCTTTGGCTAGGATTTGAGCGGGTCAACATGCACAATTTACCAAGGGAGTAGGTGGGGCTGGAGAGATGGCTCAGTGGTTAAGAACCCTGGCTGCTCGTTCAGAGGTTCCAAGTTCAATTCCCAGCATCCACATGGTAGCTCGCAAGCATCTGTAACTCCAGATCCTGGGAACTGGTTGCCCTCTCCTGGCCTCTGCTGGCACTTGCATTCATACAGATGCACACACATATATAAATAAATAATAAAATAAATCTTAACAAATTCCCCTCAACTAAACCTCACACCCTTTTAATTAACTCAAAACAGATCATATATTCAAATGTTAGACAGAAAACCACAAAACAGTTAGAAAAAAGCCATGTATGGTGGCACACTCCAGTAACTCCAACACTGAGGAGGCTGAGGCAGGAGAATGGTGTGTTCAAGGCCAGCCTGGCTACATGGTAAGACCCTGACCCAAAACAACAAAGGCTAGGGGTGCCGCTTGGTGGTAAAATGCTTGACTAGCATCTTAAAGGCCCTGGTTCAAAATACTAATAGCCTTGATGCTGAAGGTTACATGAGAGGCTTTTTAGATACAATACATAACAAACTCTTTAAATTAACAACTTGGACTTCATCAAAATTAAAATCTTTAACTATGGGGAAAATTCAATAAAGAAGATGGAGAAAAGATCAAGAACACTTATCACAGAGCGGTGACTGACACGTGATAGTCTATCTCTACTATCTGGGCCCAGGCTGCCTTAAGTCTGTCCATGCTGCCGGCTGACATATAAGGAACCTACTTTTGCCTCCCTAAGGATGGACTGCCAGGCTTGTACCTTTGCCTTGGCTGCTCTCAGGCTATGGGATGCTTGCTTAGCCTCGTATCCCTCCTTCTGGGCCCCCAGCCCACTCCCCACCAGAACAGTGCGGTGCTTCCCGATGCTCCATATTGATGCTTAAGACATTCTGCTTGTCACCACAAGGGCTACCTATGCTTCTCCAGACTGAAGGTTCCCAGGGCAGCAGCAGGGACATCCTTAGTAGCAGGCCACCAGTGAGAGAATTTAGTAGAGAGGAGCTACAAGCACAAGCACGATGAAGGAACAGACAGAAGCCAGTGCTTTTGCTATGCTCTGGCTCAAGCAAAATGGAGACCCTCCTTCCAAATCCACACTCTGGAGCTTCCAGAGTTTCCCTTAAAATGGGTGTTTCTTTCTTTTCTATTTCAGCGCTAGACGAAGTGAGAGACTTGCATGTGCCATGCTCTACAACATTCCTGCCTGGTGGGATTCCATACCCAACTCCATCCCTTGTTCCTGGACAAGGGCCTACCACGTTGCCTCTAAAGCCCTGGACTATTTAGATATCCAGCTCCCTCTGGCGTAGGTTATTTGATAAACGAAGCTGTTGATCTTGGCAGATATCACCAATTGGAAGGAAGGGTCTGCTCATTGTTAGGTTTGGATGTCTTCTATGCTTGCATGCGTGCACGCCCCAGTGTCCTCGTATCATACCAGCTCTAGAAATGTCACCTGATGAGCAGAGCCGCTGCCTCCCAGATAGAGTCTGAGGCTAGACTATAAGAGTCACTGGACTCTGCCAATTTCAACTGTAAACTCTCAACGTTTTCATTTCCATCTACAGCTAAGGGCCACCAAGTGTCCAAATGGCCCTCTTGGAGGGTGCTGTGACTGAAAGGAAGGTGCCCAGTCATCCAAACAGCCTTACAAATGGGCATCTACAGAACACAAGTAGAACAGACTACAAGCCACGGTCACAGTTCCCTGGAAAACCGTCCGCAGTTCCTTCATCGCTAAGTGAGTGCCTCTCTTTTTCTCTTCCTGTGCACTCTGAGCACCGTGACTCCAGCAGTGCGGTGTGCTTGGTTAGTGCTGCTTGCTTCGTGCCTCTCTGGGGCCAGGGCAGATGCTCAGTACACTTCTTGTTAAGTGAATAAAGGAATGGATAAGGAAATGAGTTAACTATAAATGACGCAGGCATGTCCACTCCCAAATGCACTGCCTGGGAACAGGACCTTCCTTGTCATGTGCCTTGGCATTAGGTGCTTCTCCTGTCTCCATGAGTTTATCAATGGGATGGTGCCATCTTCTATAGACTGCCAATATTCAAACCCATTCTGTAGCCTTGCACAGTGAGACAGAGTGAAGGGACACAGTGACAAGTCCCTACTCAGTGCACTCAAGGGCGCCCCACTCAAAAGGGAGAGAAGATAGTTTAGACTGAAGCCCAGTCCAGGCAGGTAACACCCAAGCCTACTTGAGTTCCTTAAGTTCACGGCTGACATCATTCTTCTGCTTCCTAGTGTCATCCAGGCTACGAAGGGCTTCAGCCAGCTCACTCACGGCTCGATCTCGCTCTCGCCTCAGGTTGTCACACAGGGTCCTGGTAGAGAAAGCAGAGGTCAAGGTTACTGTGAACAGCAAGAATGGAGAAAGGGCCTGTGGTCTGTACCGTACCACCTGTCAGCCCCTACCTCTGAGTTTCAGTCTAAACAAAACAAGCACAAAAGGAGTGCATGACCCCACACAGACCAGCCCACTATGTAACCAGAGACACCAGTCAGGCCTCAGTTCCCTCGTGCCTGGGGAATGAGGCCCATGCTCCACTCACTCACTGTTCTAGCAGGGGTTCTCTGGCAGCAGAGATTTCCTTTGCAGCGAGACTCCAGCCCACTTGATGAGCTTCAGTGCACTAACAGCCATAACTTCCTGACCATACACAGGGCTTTCTACTTAGGCCACTATCAGGCTGAGGGACACTTAGCCAGGACTCAGCTCTCAATTTCTGTGGCTCTGTTTGGGTGCCACGGGGAAACCTGATGGAACCCTGGGCAGAAGGTAGGGGGGCCCCCAAACCATTTCATCTACCTAGGCAGGAAACACAAGTCTACATCAGGAGGGCCTGTGCTTGGCCATCTCCAAAGTAATGAGCCCTACAGCTGGTCCCTATGCCTCTACAGCCTAAAACCTTTACTGCCTTGATCATACTCAGGAGGAACATGAAGAGCAAACCAGAGCCAGAGCAGGAAGCACCCAGAAGACCTTAATGCTCCTCCCACACCACACACCACGTATTTTTAACATCTATCTTCTCCTCCTGAGCCTCCCTGCCAGGGCACAGGTCTGTCCCTTTTATAGTCTCAGGGGTGTTCCAGAATCCCTCACTGGCCAACTTACTGTACCTTTCCCACCATCACTGGTTCCGCCCAGGCACAGGATCTTACCCACACTCCTTTGCTTCTATTCAAGACCCTCAGAATTGAAACTCAAGGACATCATCATCCTACTCCTTGTGATTCTCCATACCATGAACCTGGACACACCCTAATCCCTCCTCAGAGAAGGCACACACCGCCCCTTCCATCTGCAAGGCTCATACTTCCTCTCCTGCTGAAGGAACTGCACTCAAGCTTCAAGTTCTAGCTCAAATGAGCCTGGGAGACTTCCTTCCACCCTGAGTGGCCTGCATGTCCCATGACAGCCTGAAGACCTGGATGTTACCTTCATGTACTGTCCTGCCCTCTGACCTAGAACCCTTCCTAGGTATAGACAATCTCTAAGCTTCTGCTGCTCAGGAACCTAAGTGGCTGACACAGCAGATGTCTAGCAACACAGAGAAGAAAAAACAAGACACATTTCACAAAAGTGGCTTCTAAAGACAAAGGTGGCTTTGACCTATACATAGTTCACACTCAAGATGTCTAGAAGTGAATCAGGAAAGAAATATAATAGAAATCTCCAAAGCCAAGAGATGAGGTGAGAATCAACTAAGGGAGGGAGGGGAGAGGGAGGAACCACAATCTGTCTCCTTCTCTGGACACATCGCCAATTAGTGTGACCCTGCTAACAGACCCTCAGTGCACAAGAGAAACACAGGGCCACGCCTTCCCAAGAGCACTGTTACCGGATGCTGTCACGCTCTGCCACAATCTTGTCCCGCTCCTGAAAGGCCCAGTCCCGCCGGCACTTGGCTACATCTGCTTCCTGGAGGGCTTCCTTCAGCTCCTGGCACAATGCCTTACACTGCTTTCGGAGGATTTCCACCTCTTTGTTGGCTCTCCCGGCATCCATGGTCACTGTGTCTTTGATCTAAGGGAAAGAGGTTGGTGAAAAGGGTTACCCACACTTCCGAACTGCAAAGCTTACCAGCTCAGAGGTGGGGCTGGGGGCTCAAGGGAAACACTAAGCCCAAGCACTTACATCTGAAACACTCCAGCATTTGTGTCCCTATAGGGCTCTCCCCCTCTATTAAGGATGCTGGCCTCACTGAGCACATGAGGACACAGGCACAGAGAATTGGTGTTGGAGAATGGGGTAGCTCCCATCCACGTCTGCCTCTCTTTGATTCCCACTGGGCTCCTCAAACTTCCTAGCCACTGAAATAAATTACCCTAAAAACACTGCTCCTCAGACACTTTAGAAAGATAGGGGTGGGGAGATTAAGAGTAGCTGTGGAATAGGGAGCCAAGACAGGCCAACTGACTGACTTCAGCCAAAGCCCTCAATTTTGTTGATGCCACACTGCAGGAATCTGGCAGTGACGTGCCCACAGTCTTACCCTTGCTGAGAGACCACTCTCACCAATCTCCCTCTCTGCTGACCTCTACACCAGTTCCCAGCCTCCAGGAACTCAGCCTGGGGTCTCACATGGCCATCCTTAGTAGTCCTGTGGCCCAAGTGCTGCTGCAGCCTGTGCTTGGGATGATACAGGCTGTTTCAGAAGCTCCTCACCTGAAAGGGGGCCACCTAGAAGACCCAAGGGCTGTACCCCACTCCCCAGAGGGTGCACTACCCAATCAAGGGTCCCAAGGAGAGGGTATTAGAGGTGTGTGGCAGAGAATATAGCTTCCAGGTAGGACAGTGTTGTTTCTTTTTGGACACCTTCCCTCTAAAGCACTATTAGCTGCACAGCTGAGCTGGGGTCCTCATGCAGACACAGCTGCAGCCAGGGGCAGTGGGAAGGCACTGCCAGCTATGGTTCTTCAGATAGCCCTTCTATGGCACAGTGGTCCACTTAGGGGAGCAAGCAAGACCTGGGAGAACTCCATGAAGACACTCTACAATCAGGGAACCAGATGAACCAGAAGGCCTACCCAGCTAACTCCAAACAGGTGACCAAACAATGTGGTCATCATTCCCTAGAGCCACATCACACCTAGGAAGCACAGGTCTGGCTTCCTCTTGGCTAGTGTTAAGTCAGGGTATGAACCTACAACAACAACTTGCAGAGAGGTTGAGGTCATCTCTGGTGGCAGCAGGTAGGGGTGGAGCCACGGCTCTCCCCTGCTGCTTGCTGACTCAGAACAATGCCTGGAAAAGATTCCTGCCTCAGCTGACAAGCCACCTGTCACTCAGCCAGCACCCCCTGCATAGCCTCAGAGGATTGACTCCAGACTAAAGGGCATGCCTGACTGCCTGAGTGCGGAGTACCGCCGAGGCTCGGAAGTCAGGCCTCACGCCTGCACATTAATGAAGCTCACTGCTGGAGGCCAGCACCAGGGGGTCCTGGGTACTATTCATACTTCTCTGTGTACATGACCCCAGCCTACATTGATAACTTCTGAAATCTGAAAGCCCCATGGAGCAGCATGTGTCTTCTCACAAGCTCACTTTATTTAACATTCCATGAGCTTTTTAGTCTGGTGACCAATTTGGTCATTCTCCAAAGTGTTTTGGTTTGTTTGGTTTGTTTTCTTGTCTTGTCACTGTGGTTGTCTGACTTGATATTTACATCCCCCCTTTGCAATAAGATCATATGCAGATATGAGGATTGGGCCATCTAGGACATTTACCAAACTCTAGTGCATTACACTGACTTACTCAAAGTTCCTTTATGGATTGGCATGGCAGTGCATGCCTACAATCCCAGCTCTTGCACTCAGGATGCAGAGGCAGGCAGATCTCTGTGAGTTCAAGAGTAGCTTGGTCTATATAGAGTTCCAGGTTCCAGGAAGGGGATGGAAGGAAGGAAGGAAGAAGGAAGGTGGTCCCTTTACATACTTCTCTTTTCTAAAATTTCATCAAAGTTGAGCAAGGTGGGTAAAGCAGGTGATGTTGCAAGCAAGGTCCTGTCCCAGACACATACACACACACACACACACAACATGCTCCTCTTGGCAGTGGCCTTCACCTCAATGGTCTGGGGACCATCAACCCCTCTATATGGAACTGTCATTATTAATCCATTTTACCTATACTAACAGTTACATGGGTGTGTGCTCATCCTAAATGGGCATTAGTAAAATGGACTCCGGTCAACCCAACTCTGTGAAGACACAATTGCTATCTGTGTTTTCTGTTTGTGTCACTTGAAAACCATCCCTCAAGGACAAATGTGACTATCATATATATCCGATTTGCAGACTAGGGCACAGAGGCAGGAAAGAGAGATGAGAGGTCATGTGACAGAGGGGACTCAAGACTCTAGTGCAGGGCCTCAGACTCTCTCACTCTCCACTGCTCCACCTCTACTTGGGTACAGAAGGAGCCATTGCATGTAGAAAGGCCACTGGTGGGGTGACTAATCTTGGTTGTCAACTTGATACACATGGAAAGAGGAAAACGAAATTGAAGAACTGCCTCCATCAGACTGGCCTGTGGGCATATCTATGGGACATGTTCTTTCTTTTTTAAATTGTTATTTAGATTTACTTTTGGTGTGTGTGTGTGTGTGTGTGTGTGTGTGTGTGTGCTTTGCCTGCAAATGTGTACATGCACTGCATGTGTGCTTTGTGCCTGCAGAGCCAGAAGAGAACACTAGATCCCTTACAATTAGAGTCACAGATAGTTGTAAGCTGCCATGTGGGTGTTGGGTCCTCTGGAAGAACAGCCAGTGCTCTAAGTGCTGAACGATTTTCCCAACCCTTTGGGACATTTTCTTGATTGCTAATTGATATTGAGGGGTCCAGCTCAATATGAACAGTGCCATCTAGGCAGGTGCTGAACTACATGTGAGCCTGAGAATAAGCCAGCAAACAGCATTTCTTGGTGGTTGCCACCTCAGGCTCCCATCCTGCTGGAGCTCTTACTCCAGCTTTCCACAAAGATAACTAAAACCTGTAAGATGAAACCAACCCTTTCTTCAACAAGTTGTTTAGGGGCATGGTGTTTATCACAGTAACAGAAAGAAAATAAGACGGGTAGCCTGGTTGTCCACACCCCCACACCACCCACCCTGCCTCGTGCCTGGCACACAGTGACCTCTGTAGAGCATCCATGCCAGTCTTCCTGACCTTGCTTCCACTTCTTACACACCACTTTGCTCACCTGCATCCTAACAGACCTACACAGAAAACAAGAGACATAGAAGCACTGAGTGGAGAACAGCTTTGATGGGGGTAGACGGATACTCTGGTGTTCCCACGTCTAGAGACTCTTGTCAAAGCCACAGCATGACCCAAGAGCAGAAGGCAATCTCCATGCCTGTCATCTACATCCCCGCAGGCACACCTGGACCAGAAAGGACAGTCATCAGTGGTGAGGTACAGCTAGGCAGGCAGGAAAGCACACTGGAGTTAAGCTAAAAAGGCTCAGTCCTGCTGGACTGCTACCTCAGTCTCCTCAGTCCTGCTGGACTG
>JADRCH010000236.1:434545-489862 GCA_019843965.1 Rhynchomys soricoides
TACCTCAGTCTCCTCAGTCCTGCTGGACTGATACCTCAGTCTCCTCAGTCCTGCTGGACTGATACCTCAGTCTCAGTCTCCAGCTCTTGAGGGACTTTCCCAGAGAGCAAGACTTTAGAACAAGGCCTAAGGCTCAAGTCAGCAGAAAGCTGTGCACACGGGAACTTGGAGTGTCCTGAGAAAAAGACCAGAAGCTCCCCTGAGTACACAAATGGTTGGTTGACAAAGGCCCCTGGGGTGCTCTTCTGAACCCATGAGGCTATCAGTTCTATGCAGTTAACTCTAGAGGGTCTCAGAGCCTTGTTCACAGAGTCAGCAGCTCTCCGCTTGACCAGAAAGAACAACACATCCCTCCTATAATCAAGCTATGCTGTTCTGAAACAGACAGACAGACAAACAAACAAACAAACAAACCAATGTTAGTGTCACAGCATAGGCGAGACAAACATGGCCTTGTGATGACTTACAATTCAATTATCTCATTTTATATATAGATACAATATAGCCTTGCAACCTGGGCACCTGAACAAGGTCATGAGACCAGCTCATTCCTCCCACTCAGGAGGCACCTTGCACTCATGGGCATGTCTTCTGATGTCTTCCTGTATCCAGGACAATGGCCAGACATTCTGATAAGCTTCACAGAGACCCAAATGATATCTCACAACCCAGCCTTCGAAGAGAAGGCCCTGCCGCTCAGACCTTCTCATCCAGCCCTCAAGAACTCTGAGACCAACTTCCTTGCTGGACCACTGCCTACCTGCCGCAGGGCCTCCATCTCCTCGCTGGCTGCCTTCTTCTCGGATGTGCTGCTTTTGAGCTTGGACTCGGCCAGCTCTACCTCTGTCTGTAGCTTGTCCAGCTCAGAGATGACCTGGTCGCGCTCGCTCATAATGAGCTTGTACTCGCTGTACACGGCATCACGCTCCTCCTTGTATTTCTCCGACTCCTTGGCGGTTTTCACCTGCTTGCTCCTCAGCTCTGTGAGCTCGGATTGCAGAAGCTCCATCTCCCACTGGAGGTCCTTGTTCTGGGCTGTGGCCTTGCTCAGCTCGTGGTGGATTGTCTCAAACCTGAGGAGGAAAATGTGAGGTGGGAGGGGACATGTCAGCTATGAGGCTGCTACCCCCAGCACCAGCCTCGCTGTGTGAGACAGTCAAGCATAAAAATTTGACTGAGGTCATTCTCACCCCCAGAGAGAATGGTCACGGAGTACTAGTGCCCTGGGCCTGGAATGTTTCTCGGCCTTTAACAAATGCCAGAAGTTGAACTGAGGACTGCATGCTCTCTACTCTACTAGAAAGAACAGCATTTCTCCTATAATGAGGCTACATTACTTTGGGGAAAAATGCTCGTGCTTGCGTGTGTGCGCGCGCACACGCACACGCACACACAACCAGAGTCACAGCATAGGAAAGACAAATGTGGCCGTATGATGGCTTATTATAACAACCACCTCATTTTATAGATAGACCTAATACAGCCTTGCAACCTGGGCACCTGAACAAGGTCATGTAGCCAGCTCAGTCCTCCTGCCCAGAAGGCACCTTGCACCAGGTAATATGCAAGATGGAGCCTGTCACACTGGAGCATTGCCTGAGCTGTGTGCCTGACAACACCAGTCCTTCAGGAGCTCCAGCACCAAACAATAGCCACATCCCATGAATCCTGCAGCAGAGACAACAGTCTGGGTTCAATCCCGCGATTTGTAAATCTACTTTTATCCAGAGAATTTTCACAGGAAACCAATCAACACCACAGAGAGCCCACACATGGCAGGAATGTGCTGTTTGCAATACTGTCCAGGGTGGGAATCACATATCTAAAACCAATGGCTCTTAATAAAAGTGAAATTTCAAAGAACATACTGCCCAGAATAACTGTCTTTCACATTTGCAGGGTGCATGGCCACTATGGAGAAAGGGTTATAGGGAAATCCAAGAGTCAGGGTGCTCAGGACACAGCAGGATACTCACACAGGAGGAAAGGAAATAATTTCAAGGCTAGTGCAGTATCAAACACAATATTCTCATGGACCAGTGTTCTGAGGTGTTTCTCTCCTAGAAGCCTTGCAGATGATAAGAAGCCCATAAAGGGAGCCTCAGACAAAGAGAACCCAATTTACTACCCCCAACATACACTGCTCCGTGATCAGCCTGGGCTCCTACCTCCTCAGAGAGAGAGCACACTGGTGCTGTAACTGGATGGCTGTGTCCCTCTGCTGGGTCAACATCTCCGTCTGCTTTTGCAGGCGCTGGTTCTCCTCCCCGAGCTGCTCCAGGCGGCTCAGGTCCGAATTGTGCATGGCAACCTTCTCGCTGTACCTCTTCCGCAGAGCATCATAGTCCTTCTTGACTACCTCCAGCTTGTCCATAGCCGTGTCATAGAGTTTGTTGAGGATCTCTGACGAGCCATTGTTCTTCAGCACCTGGGGACCCCAAGGACTCATGTTTACCAAGGAATAAGATAGGCAGAGTTGGTATCTCCCTTCTAAGAAATCAAGAGTTCATCTCAGTCCTCAGAGGTTGGTGGAGTGTGTGTGTGTGTGCGCGTGTGTGTGTGTGTGCGCGTGTGTGTGTGTGTGTGTGTGTGTGTGTATGTGTCTAGTGCTGTGCTCACAGGGGGCTGATCCATTTAGACTCATTCCATCTCAAATGTTTGTGTTACAGAGAATTCCCAAGTACTATGAAGCAAACCATTTTATGCACAGGAAGGCTATAATGGCCAGCCTGAGACTTGAGTCTGGAAAGGTCTATGTTCAAGGCTGCCTCCTGCCTAACTGGCATCCAGGAACCTGATGGTGATGGTGGGCTGTCGTCAAGGTAAGACTAGCCCATATGAAGTCTGCAACTTTGTTCCCTACTAAGCAGAAAGGAACTGCGACCAACACCCAGGAAAATCAAGATACTGCCTGTCCACTGTGCTTCCCAAGAAGTGGGAGTCCCATATGAGCTGTCACACCTCCATACTGAAGATCAAATGTATCTGGCGTGACTCCCCTGGCAAATGACCTGGGAGAGCTGGACCCGATCTGCCCCGGACTTACCCCTTGTCCTTTTTCTTCCCCTGTGTTGATTTCACCTTGTGTCCTATGGCTACAATTTTAGCCAGTGGGAACAATTATATATTGAGTCTTGTTTTTGAGTCCTGGCAAGTCACAGAACCTCAGAAATGGCATCAGGGACTTTCTAAAATAAGGGCATAAAATGTCCCGTGTTGTTCTAGGCGTTGTCGGTATGGGCAGGAGAAGAAGCGGCTTTGCCTTATGGTCCGTTAATCTCAGTGCCAGCACTGGGGGAAATGGACCCACCAATGGGACAAGAACACTATCCTCCTGTGTTAACATCGACTTTCAAGAAAATGGAAAAAGGAAAGAGGACCATGTACAGGAGTGTGCTTCTGAGCAGCACACAGTAAAAGGTTGTAAGGGAGGCTACCACCTGGGGATGGATGGCTCTCTAAGAACATGATTTCTAAGTGAAGATAACAAAGAAAAGAAACTGCCCCAAAAGCATGGATATAGCCAAAGGCAGGGACACATGTGCAAAGGCTACAGGGCAGACACACAGTGTTATGCAAGGAACAGCAAGAAGAAGATGCAGACTAGGTAAAACCCAGTATACATGGGGGCTTACAGAAGCATGCCCAAGTCTAAGGCTCAGAGGCAAGGCTGAATCTTGAGGATGCAGCAGACTGGAGGAGTCTAGAGACGAGCATGGCAGAGCATGCCTGTGGTCCCAGGATGCAAGCAGGCTGAGGCTGCAGCAGTATCTAAGTGGAGGCCAACTGAGCTACATAGCAAATATGCCAGCCATGGCTGTGTGGCCAAACTCTATCTAAAAAACAATAACCAAAAAAAAAAAAAAAAAACCACCAAACCCCCCAAACAACCCGAACCAGAAAAACAGAGAGACTATGAGCACAAGAATCCATCCTACTGTGAATTATAGGAGCTCAGCTTCACCAGGGGTGTGGTTTAAGAAGAGAAAAACAAAACAAAACATTAGCAAACCTGAGAAGACTGGGTTTTTCAGGGGTTGCCGGTAGAGCACCACTCAAAGGTCTTCAGCCCTTGATGACTCATCACCTCTGTGGGTTTTCTTCCTTATTTCTCAAATAACAGGACAAAACCGGAAAGGCTGGCTTAGCCCCTGCAGCTCCTACAGCCCAGGGACAACCTTGCTCACCGTGTGGGCCCTGAGTTATCAACACCATCTTTGTGGCTCAGACAGTCACAACCTTGAACCGTGGGACATTTCCTCCAGAGACAGACTGAACAAGTGATTTAAAAGTCAGAATCAAGAGGGAGAAATGGCACTGCGATTATGAGCACTTGCTGCTCTTGCAGGTCGGTTCCCAGCACATACATGCTAATTCATAACTGTCTGTAGCTCCAGTTCCAACACCCTTTTCTGACCTCTGCAGGCACTACCTATATGGTATGTATACACACATGTAGGCAAAACACTCATATACTTAAAAAAATATAAATAAATCTTTGAAAAATGTCAGGGGGCTGGAGAGATGGCTTAGAGGTTAAGAGCATTCATGGCTCTTGTAGAAGATCTAGGTTTAGTTCCCAGCACCACAGATGTCTGTAACTCCAGCTAGAAGGGATCCAACACCCTCATCTGGCCTCTGTGGACACCCACACACACATCCACTTGCACACATCCACAGAAATAAAACAACTAAATATTTTTTAGAAAATATAATCAGAGACCACTGATGTGTGTGTGTGTGTGTGTCTGTGTCTGTGTCTGTGTCTCCTTCTCCCTGTCTCTCCCTGTCTCTCATCTGTGTGTGTGTGTGTCTGTGTCTGTGTCTCCTTCTCCCTGTCTCTCTCTCTCTCTCATCTGTGTGTGTGTGTGTCTGTGTCTGTGTCTGTGTCTGTGTCTCCTTCTCCCTGTCTCTCCCTGTCTCTCAGACCCCAGGCTCAGAAGCCAGGGCTGCCAGCTGAAAGGCTACAAGGCTGTCAGAAGCCAGCTCCACCCGCCTCTCTGCGTCTTTCTTTTCCCTCTAGTTGTTATAATGTATAGAGCCGAGGTATTGAACAGTCTCCCTGTTTCAACTGATTCTTGATTACAGCGTGTGCTATGACCCCTAGCTTTCTTTCCAGAAGCTATTCCTTTCAAAAGGAAATCTTAGTGCATTGAAATACAAAGCTTATTTACAAAGTAGAAGGCAAAGACCTCACTGTACTGTGGAAACACTTTACTCTCAGACGTACACTGAGACACACACACAAACTAGGGGCCATTCTGACACTAAAATTCTCCTTAGGAGGAGGGAGGAGGGGCAAGGAGGGGCAAGGAGGGGGAGGGGAGAGAAACAGCAGCTGTGACAGAGAGAAGCAGCAGTTTCTGCCCTGGTGGCACAGGGCCAGGACTTGAGAAAGAGAAGCAGGAACGGCAGGAGTCCACAGTCATCCACAGCTGCATGGCAAGTTAGAGGACAGCCTGTGTCACATGAGACCCTATTGCAAAAATGAAAACATGGGCTGGAGAGACAGGCCAATAGCCAAGCTCATGTGCTATTCGCACAGGGAACCTGAGTTCTGTGTGTGTGCATGCGCGCGCATACACACACACACACACACACACACACACACACACACACACAGAGCGAGCTCACAATTCCTGTAACTCCAGTTCCAGAGTGCCTGATGCGTTCTCTTGGTACCTACACACGCGTCAAGCACACAAAGTCATGCAGACACACATATATACATAAATTTTTTAAAAAAATAAATCTCTTTTAAAGTTGTTTGTAGTGGAGCTTCACCTCATATCATTTAGCTGAAAAGCCAGGCCTGTAGAGGCAAGGGTGGATCTCTCGCCTTTCTCAGGCTTAAGAACATTTCACTGTCTGGACAGTCCACATTTTATTCCACAGTCAAGGGTCACCTAAGTTTCCATTCACCTCTAAGCTATTGTACAATACTCACATTTTTAGGATATTGTAATTTCCACTAGCTAATATATAGTTTTTCATTTAAAAATTTTTAAGATTCATTTTTATTTTATGTTTTCTGCTTGCATATGTCAAAAATATTACATATGTGCATTACCTGTGGAAACCTGAAGAGGGCGCCAGATCTCCCAAAACTGGAATTACAGAGCTTGTGAGACCCTGTGGGTCCTGGAAACCGAACCCTGGTCCTCTGCAAGAGCAGCCAGAGCTCTTAACTGCTAAGCCATCTGTCTTTTCAGCCCTGGTCCTTCAGTTTTAAATTTCTATTCCTGACTTCTAGCAAGACTGGGCATCTTTCCCGTGTTTATGAATTATCTATCTTTTCTTCCAGGAGCTCCCATTTCTAACCTTTGGTTTTTCCTCCTTCCCTTTCATTTCTAAGCCAGGACCTCTCATATGCTGGCCAAGAACTGCACACCCAAGCTGCACCAGCCCTCCAGGAGCTAGTTTTAACTTTCAGCTGCCTTTCCTGGGTGTATTTATCACAATGATCCTCTGCATATGTGGCTTGTGGTGTCTTTCATGCCAAAGTCTCATTCTTTGCAAACTCCAAAAGGATGCCCTTTGTAGTTCATGCTTCAGTGGTGTTAAGAAAGCCTCTCCTTCCTACCTTGAGATCATAAAGTTATCCTCTTGTTATGACTTCTAAGAGGCATTTACACTTTATTTCCCCATTTAACCCTTTAACTCCTTTAAATATATTTCTATCCATAACTTGAGATGGACAGAGAATAATAATACCCTCTTCCTCTCCCACAAACCACTGACCAGGGAGAGTGGGCACACGGGTGCAGAACGGAGGACCCCCGAAGTATTCAGGGGCAGACAATGAGGACATCCTCAGACAGTACACCACTCAGACAACAGAAGACCATCCCCCCGGGACAGAATTATCCATGCTCCTGTGTCTGGAGAGGCTCTGGCTTCTACAACAGACTGCTGTGTTGGACAAATACCTCAGAGAGTCCATTTAAGACTGACTTCATAGTTGGGTGTGGTAGTGCACTCGGGAGGCAGAAGCAGAGAGATCTCTGTGAGTTCGAAGCTGGTGTGGTCTACAATGTGAGTTATGGCCTGGGCTGTTACACAGAGAAACTCTGTCTAGAAAAAACAAAACAAACAGCAGCAGTAGCAGCAACAGCAGCAGCAGCAGCAACAGCAGCAGCAGCAACAATAAAGACTGACTCCCTATGTCTCGTTTTCCAGTACTCCTGCCTCAGGTGGTTAGGGTAAAACAAAGGCAGAGCTGCCATAGTCTGAGTTCCCCACAAGGGGGCAGCAGTAGGAACACAGGCTCTCCAGCTTTCATAAAGAAACCCTCCTTTCAAGGCCGGCCAGCTTGGCTGCAGCAGCATCTTCACCAGTCTACAAGACTCTGGATTTTGTAGCAGGACAGCTCGCCCTTTTACTGAGAACCAGTTTTCCAAATGCCCTAACCCTGAGGAGCTTAGAGCCAAGTGTGCTGAATGATCCAGGCTATTGGTTGGGATATGTTTTCATTCCTTGCAAGGCAGGTCAGGCCTAGGCAATCGCTGACGCCAACCCAAGTGTCCCTCATGCTGCTCAGCACAGCTCGGACAATGTGGTGATTTGGTAGGGCCACAAGAGACTGGTGAGAGAAGGCAGACCTGTCCTGTTTCCACCATGGTTGCCTCCAGGGAACAGCAGGGTTCCCTGGTGTAAAACCCTGAGTGAAGAGGTCTTGCTTGCTGTAATCCCAGCTCCACCTCCCTGTACCTCCCAGCCTCGGCCCACTACAGCCTTGGAGAGGCACCAGCTCCCACAGGACAGCATCCAGACCTTCAAAGAGGCCCCAGGCCCCCAGCATTTCTCAACTTCTCTTACAAGGCTCAGACTCAAGCCTGTACTTTATCATCAACAGCCTCAAAGAAACTAGGGAGAGCTGCAGTCATGTGAATTCCCGAGAACTGGAAAAGATGCTATCTACTAGTTTAGAGCGTTTCCTGTTCATTAGAAGAGTATGTTCTCAGGGGAAGGGTACAAATGCACACAGACACTTGCTTACTTCTCTGTTGCTCTGATAAAGAAAAGAAAAGCCCACTCTGGCCAAAAGCAACTTAGGAAAGAAAAGGGTTTGTTTGACTCATAATCCCAAGCTGCAGTCCACTATGGAGCGGAAGTCAATGCAGAAACATGAAAGACCACACCCATAGTCAAGAGCAGAGGGCAGGTAAGCACGTGGGGCTTTGGTCGCCTGTTCAGCTAGCTTGCTTCACTCTTACTCAGCTCAGGGCCCAGCACAGAGAACGGTGCACTCCAGAGCGGGCTAGGTGTGGAGATGTGGGTAGGAATGGCCCCCATAGGCTAGCATATTTGAATGCTTGGTTACTAGGGAGTGGCACTACTTGAGAGAAATTAGGGGGAGGGCCCTGTTGGAGTAGGTGGGGCCTTGTTGGAGGAAGTGTGTCACTGGGGGTAGGCTTTACGGTCTTACAAGCTCAAGCCAGGCCCAGTGTCACTCTCTCCTCCTGCTGCCTGTGGATCTGGATCCAGATGCTGAACTCTCTGTTTTTACAGCACCACATCTGCCTAAATGTCACCATGTTGCCTGCCATGAAGACAATGAACTAAACTTCCAGAACTGTAAGCGAGGCCCAACTAAATGCTATTCTTTATAAGAGTTTTCTTGGTCACCATCTCTTCACAGCATCAGAACACTGACTAAAACACTAGGTCAATGAACATTCGAGGCAATCCTCACAGACATGCCCACAGGCCAACCAATCCAAACAATCCCTCATTAGACTCCCTCCACAGGTGATTCTAGGTTGTGTCAAGTTGACAATAAAACCAAGCAACACACACAGAGAGATACACACATACCACACACACACCACACCACACACTCACATACAGACACACACAGATATACATACTCACAGGCAAATACTCAAATAATGCACACACACACATATACATACACAGATACAGAGACACACACATGCACACATACACACACATAAACACATACACACAAAGACACACACAAATACACATACATACCACATCACACATACACACACACTAACACATAGACACACAGATACACACATAACACACGACACACCCACACACAAAGACACACACAGATACGCATACACACAAACACACAGACACACGTGACATACATACATACATGCATACCACACCACATACATACACACACAAAGACACACACATGTACACACACAGATAGGCATGCATACCACACCACACATGTTCAGCTTCCCAGCTAGACTAATGAAAGAGAAAAATATCTGGGATAGCTTGAGGAAAACATAAAAAGAACATTTTAAAACTAGACACAGAGCAAAGAGAGCAGAAACTCAAATGATCTGGTAGAATTGATTTTAAAAATAAGTTGCCTTGATGTGGATACTTTATAGCAATCAAAATTTTAACACACACACAAGGGCCAGGAAATGGCTCAGTGTGTAAAGGCACCTGCTCGCTGTGAAGCCTAGCGACCTGAAGTTCAATTCCAGAAACCCGCACAGTGAACAGAGAGAATCAACTCCCAAAATCTGTCCTCCGACTCTCACGTATGCCCTGTGACCTGTAAGCACATCTACCATCCTCCAAGCTAGTTCATAGATAAGTGTCATAATAAAAAAGATGATATATGCAATGAGAGATACATTTGTGTCAACTGAATTAGTAAGGCAGAGTTCTGATAATTTAAATAGTCAACCCACAGAATGGAGGTCAGGTACCACTAACAGTCAAATAGTACAGGAGTCTGATGTTCAAAGACACAGCCAGTGTAAGGTGGCTCATGATACATTCACTGCAGAGTAAAATAATCAAAGGCGAGTTTGTGAGAGAAAAGAAAGCTTCATGTGTGTGTTAAACATGAAATAAGGAAAAAATGTCACAAGGACATGTGCACATGGTAGAAGTTGGCCATTTCTGCAAAGTAAGGCTGAACTCAATTTAGGGTGACTCCATCACTATTTTTAGAATGTTCTTTTAACCAAGGACTGTGCATTGGTTTAGTGAAGGAAGAATGGTACAAAACCCTCTGGAGTTTGCTTTTCCAACCTAGGAGCTCCTCAGCACACCTGCTACACCCCCAGAAGAATCCAAGATAACCCATTTCCCACCAAGGATACAGAACAAGGACCAACTCTCAGCCCCCTCCCCCACAGCTCACACACACAGGACAAAGCACCTGTCTGCAGCTCTCAAGGGACAGGGGCCTAGGCCCAGGCCCACCCCTCTCATAGGAGGCGGCTTCATCTCCTCTGAGATAAGTCATACAGGGACTGGAAGGCCCCACAAATCCCTCCGGCAAACATGCAAGTCAAACAGCACCATTCACCCTGCAAGGGCCTCTTCAGGTTTACAAGGCGTGGGAGGAACCTGACAACAAAACTAGCCTTGTCCTGCGAGCCTGACCTTCACCTTTAGGTTCAGTGGGGAGCAAGCCTGTGGCCATCCCACATCATCTGCTACTCTGGAGGTAGCCTGCCCACTTCCTGGGCAGTGTCTGTGAGGGTAAGAAGGGCTGCCGAGTAGAACAGGGGCCCAGCCGCTCAGAGTCTCCTCCACCTCTCCTTCTCCCAGGCTAGCACTTGCTGAAAACACAGTCTAATCAACCTGACCTGGGAGCATCCAGGGCCAGGACCAAGGACAACACACTCACACAAGCCTGGCCACCAAAGGCCACAGCTATCCCAAAAGAAAAGGAAGCAAATAATGCCACAGGAGTTCAGGAAGAAAGGCCTTCCAGTGACATAAGTGGGGTGAGCAGGGAAGGGGGGAGGGAGAACGAGTGAAGGTGTGTCTGAATGTGTGTGAAGCTCGAAGGTCTTCAGCAGAATGAAAGATAAAAACTTTATGCCTCCCAGGGAGAGATAGCATCGATATCACCACCACCACCACCAACCACCATCACCACCATCATCACCATCACCACCACCACCATCACCACTACCACCATCACCACCACCACCATCATCACCATCACCACCACCATCACCACCACCATCACCACCACCACCATTACCACCACCATCACCACCACCATCACCACCACCACCACCACCACCATCATGTATTTTGACACAGGGTCTCACTATATTGCTCCTCCTCCTCCTCCTCCTCCTCCTTCTCCTCCTCCTCCTCCTCCTCCTCATCATCATCATGTATTTTGACACAGGGTCATCATCATCATCATCATCATCTATTTTAACACAGGGTCTCACTATGTTGCCCAGGCTAGCCTAGAACTCACAATCCTTTTGCCTCAACTTCCCCAGTGCTGAGATTATCATCATGGGCCACCATACCCAGTAAAGATTTTTTTTTTTTAAATAAAATTTGCCAAATGTATTCTTTTCATGTGGAATAATAATACCCCTTTGAAGGGCTGGACCACACTGTACTTTTTTGTTCATTCACCATGGACATCTGGGTTATTTCTACTTTTCTACTTCAGGGCTGCTCTGAACAATGTTACTTCAATGCTTATGTCCCCTAGCTTTGTATGAACACCTACTTCCAGTTCTGGAATGGCTGGGTCACCTGGTCATTGCAGTTCAGACTTCTGAAGAATCGTGAATGGCTTCTCACAGGGCTACCCCATTTTACGCCACCAGTAATGTCTGAGGGTTCTCATTTCTGCCCACCCTCTAAAAAGTCACTTACAACTCAGAGTGAACTCATTTGAAATAAAAGCAGTTACTGGGTGCCACACACAGAGCACAGGGTGAGCGCTTTAGACCTGGCTCATATCACCCCACCACAATCATGAGACCCTGAAGGCTGCCCTGAGACAGTCCCGCTCTCACCCTCAGCATGGCTGTGGCATTTCCTCCTGACAGAGATGCATGCAGCCACAAGCACAACCACATAAGAATTTCTCAAAGAATGGTTAGGGGTGTCGATCAGTCAGCAGAGTACTTATCCACAAACACAAATCACACACACACACACACACACACACACACACACACACCCCTCCTGAACCCAGAAGGGCCAGCGAAAAGACTGGCTTGTTGCAGCCCCTTCCCTGCAGCAGGGGGAGGTAGTGGGTCCCCCCTGCTGTCTACAAGGCTCTTAGACTTAGCCAGGTTCTGCAGCTCTTGCCTGCTCTTATTTCCCCTTCCAGGAAACCTTTTCCATCCTGAGACTCACTGATGCTACAGGAAGTTACAACCTCTGCACAGCTAAACTGGATCACACAAGAGCAAGTCCCTAAGAAGGAGGGCTCCAAGCAAAGCCTCCTGACCACTTCAAATGCACTTCATAGCTCCCTGCACTGAGCCTACCCTGGGTTCTCCACAGAGGAACTGGATAGAAAACAATTAATCTAGAGAAACACATTTTCAACAGAATGTGGTAGTAAATAAGGGGAAATTCTGAAAATGGCCGCAGGATCAATCAATAGGAGGCCAGCTAAACCAACTGCAGTGCTTTTCCAGAACTCAACATTGCCTATGAAAGGGAATTCATCCTTACAGAGAATAATGCACATTTTCTATTCGGCAGGATTTTGTGTTGTGAGATGAATCACATGTGACACAGCGACACACCTGAAACATGCTGGGAGTCACCTCTGTGCGAAGAAAAGAAACAAGGGTTCCTTACACCTATAGAACATCCATAGAGATGTTCCTTGCCATTTCTTACAAAACACATTAATTTCACACACAAAAAAATAAAAAATTATACAAACAAAGATAAAGCCATATCCCTCTGATTTTTTGAACAACTGAATCTTGCAGCAGACAGAAGAGGACAGGAAACTGCACCTAGGGGCACCGAGGAATCAAACCTGCTGGGGTGGAGAACCATGGGGTGGGAGCATAGGACCCAGAAAGAACAAAAGGGGTGTGGAGAAGGTGGCTACAGGGGGAGGGGTGGGACACACAGAACCTGCAGAGTAATGGCCAGGAAGTGCAGCGTGTGGGGGCTGAGCCTGTAATCCCAGGAGGCTAAGTAAGAGAAAGGCAAGCTCTCAGGCAGCCTGGGCCATGTTGAAAACAAACAAAAACAACTCAGCTGGAACTGGGCTGTCGTCAACTAATTCTCACTGCTGTTTTAAAAGGGAATTACAGAAGTGAAAAGAAGGGAAGCAGAATGATTGCAGGCTAAGTGAAAGTGCTGTGTGTGTGTGTGTGTGTGTGTGTGTGTGTGTGTGTGTGCGCGTGCGCTTGCATCACCCAGTATATGTGTCTGTACTCAGTTATTGCTGACATCTTTTCTACTGCAACGCTCTAGGCAGGGTAACATCCCAATACCTACACACACTAAGCACTCAGATCTTGCTTTGTTTGGGGGGTAGGGGGCTTGGTTTGTGCTTCTGACTAATGACATCCCAGGAGAACCTGGACCTCACTGTGCACGCGGCCCAGATAGCCTTCTACCTCAGCTGGAATTAGAGATGAGACACTGTATACGGCAGAGGTACTGTAGTAATACTCTACATATCACTTCCACCGTTGAAAGGAATGAAGGATTCTTTGGAGAGATAAATGGCTGGTACCAGCAGCTAGAGAAAAACTATAAAATGAGCCAGGAATGGTCGGTAAGCCAGACACCAAGGAGACCAAAAAATACAGGAGACTTGTCAAAAGGAAGAAGTAAGCCTGAGGGACCAATACTGGCCAGAATAGAGCTACAACCTAGAGTAAGAGGGAGAAGAACAGGAGGACGGAAGCCAGTTTACAGCGGAGAAGCCTGGAAACACCTGCGTTTGAGTGACCAAGGAGGACAGAACCATGAACAGGCCGGAACCTAGCCACAAACCACTGAACAGGACTCAAGAATATGACAAGGCTTCCCTTAAAGTCGTCAGAGCTGGGCAGATTGAATCAACTTTAACATCAGACAGATGGTGTCAAAACAAGGGTGTCCTATAAGACAGCTGGACAGCAACCTTCAACAGTAGCCAGGTCATAAAAGTCAAGAAAGCCTTAAGAACCAAGGGAGACCAGACAAAAGGTTACAGTGTAGCACTTTATTCTGAACCCAGCCCCTTACGAAGACAACACATTCTTAAGAGGACCAGGAGGATGAAGTGGAGGAATGGAGATAAGGAATGAGCAAGGGGTGGAGGAGGTAATCAGGGTGTGTTATTTGCACAGACAAAAATGTCAAGAGGAAGATCAATACGCTGTACGATTAATACGTGCTTTAAAAGGACTCTTGTCGCTGGCACAGCTGGACTGGGTCTGACAATCAGATGGTGATAACATTTGCATTTCTGACACAGAGTAGAAAACCTCATTTATATTTGGGGTGATGAGGTATCAATCACACTGGTAAATGCTGTCTTGGATGTGGGGCATGGGGTTTATTCTAGCGTGCTTGTAAACATCCTACAAATTTATAGTAAATTCCTAGGTTTCATAAGTAGTTTCATAAGATTTAAAAATCATAAGAGAACAGAAAGCAATAAGGACATTTTGCCAGATGAGCAGATGAGTTGAGACTAGCTCTTTCAAGAGAGCCCCCACGACTCTGCTGTCTGCCCCTTAAAGACAAATTGCTATGGGGTGTAACTTTTCTCTTGAAGACTTAAATCTCCCATCCCTCCCCCCAGTCTGTCAAAAGCCCTTCTTCCCACAGGGCTGGTCAACCAGTCAGCTCCAGACTATAAGCTCCAGGAGGGGAGAACTTGCCAACAAAACACACAGAAAACAGGCCTGGCAAACTGCCACTCAGGCTTCTGCCAGTGGGAATAGAGAGTTGGACAAGGTGAGACCACCTCGGGATGCAGAGAATGGGATGCAGCAAACAGGAGGAAGAAAAGCCATATGCCACCCAACATGAGGACAGTGAAACCACTCATCTGGCATTTGCATGGGCTCTCTTCCTTACAACCTGTGATGTCACATGACCCCTACAAACCAAATGAACCACAGGGCCTGAAATACCCCTGAAATACCCATGATAGCAGGCAACTGTGATGATGTGAGTAGTCTGTCTTCCTCATAGGACTACGGCTTCTAGCAGAACAAGACTGATTGCCGATATTCAGGTTCCTCAAAGGAAACAGACTTCCCAGAAATGTTTGTAAATGCTCACACAAATGAGCAATTGGGTACAAATATGTGGTTGGCTAGATAGGTGGATGAATTAGGGAATGAGTGGAGGGGCAGGTAGACAGATAGATGGATGGGCAGAGAGGTGGCAGATTTTGGCTTGCCCCCAGCTGCGGAGTCCTACCTGCTGCTGCTGGGCACGGAGGTCACCTATCTCCTTCTGGTCCTCCTCCCTGAGCCGTTTCATGTCCTCCCAGGACTGCTGCAGCAGGTTCCGCTCCCTCCGTAGCTTCCCATTCTCCCGTCTCAGCATGTCCACGTCATCCTTCAGCTGAGTCTGGTCACTCAGGAGCCGGCTGTGGAGGGTGCTAAAACCCCACAGAAACATTTAGCCCTGACCAATTTCTCCCCCACACCCATCTCCAGGTACCACAAACCCCAGGTCCCCAAAGAGATCAAGACAGTGGCCATAGGAGCCAGGCCCACAGCACTCAGAGGGAGGCCAAACCCAGAGAACAAATAAACTCCAAAAAGACTCAACCCCAATTCAGAAAACCCCAACACCAAAAGGGATACAAATATCCCCAAGGAAAGGAGCTAGTCCCAACTTTTGCCTATATGCCCTGGGGCCTAGTGCCACAGAGCAGGTAAAGGGCAAATACCCTCTGGGGGAGGTCAGGAGCCCCAAGGAAAGAACACCCAATCTGCCTGTCCCATGAATAAGCTATAGTAAAGTCCCAAGCCAGAGATCCAGAAGTCTTGGGCAGGCTGCCCCCTACCTCATGTTTTAAATCTCTCTCTTTTTTCCTACTCTGCCAGCTTCTAAGGCTAATAAGACAGTGTTGGGAGGGGCTAACAGTCTCTTTCATACTTAGCAAAACTGAATCCAAGAGGCGCACATCCTCTTGCAGAAGGAGGGCCGCTTGCTAAGTGTGAGAACCAGAGCCCTGGACTCTCCTGTCTGCAAACCGAGTAGGGCAGAAGGTGGCTACTTCACAAGTGCTGGAGCATCCCCCAGCACAACACTCACTGATAGAAGTCTGTCTCCTTGGCCACCTCCTCGCACCTCTTCAAGGCGTTGGTGTGCTGGTTCTGTAAGCTCTGCAGGTCCGACATGGCCCGCACACACTGGATCTTTAGCCTCTCATAATCAGGATTCAGCCTGTGGTAGGGTCTGGCCCCAGGAGCAAAGAACCCCATGAACACAGGCCTCAAGGATCATGGGAACTCAGGCTGTGTACTGGACTACCCAGCCCAAGGGATGCCACATCCTGGCTCCTAAGTACTGTGACCTCCTGGTGCTTATAAAACTTGTTATCCTGGCTTCAGGGAACAGAGGCAGGGGTACAAATGGAGGGAGCCATGGCTTCTTGAGTTCCCTTAGTATGCCTGGAGGGTCAGACTAGCTCTCCATGTTCCCAGGAGTCTATGCCACAGGTCTGGGCTTCTCAGAAACTGTAAAGATGCTTCTCCTGTCTTCAGAACAGGGATTGTCCACCCTAGGTGCCTATTACAACATGGGTGCCCGGAACACATTATCAGTATTTCCAGGGAGGAGACTCAACATCAGGACGGTTTTATAAACTCCCCAGGGAATTCCAATGTGGTGCCAAGGTTAGCACACAGGCCAAGAGCTGTGCTGCTCCAAGTGAAGCTCCAAGGCCTCAGCACTGGCAGCACATGGAAACTGAGAGCCAGGCAAATCCTCAGGCGCTGCCACAGAAACCTGACTCCCAGAATCTGGAGGGAGAGAAGGGAACCCTGCACTCTGCACTTCAATAGACTCTCTGGGGAACGCTGGTGCATGGCTCCCTACATCCATTTGGGCAAACAGTTTTGCAAAGGGAACAGATACTAAAACTCCCAAGGATATTTTCTCCAAAACGAAAGGATACCAGGCAAAACGTAGCTTTATAAGATACCTATATGCCAAGAAGAACATATGGGTTTACAAACCACAGAAAGCTCTAGCCATGCAGCAAGCTGTGGTCTTCAGGGAATTAAGCAGCTTGGGGCCTTCAGAGAGACAATGTATATGTGTGCGTGCCCATGAGCACATACACAGGCAAACAGTGGGAGGCAGCAGAATGAAGATACAGAGTAAGGCTCGGCCTCAGCACTGAAGGCCTGACAGGGCCAGAGAGCACCTACCACACAATCACCTGTGGGGCAAGTACCAATGGCAAGAAGGCTAACCTAGCTCCTCTATCACAAACCCCCACAGCTGGTCTATCACAGAAGCTACTGCTTATCTGGGTTACCTCAAATGTATGATGGAAACACACATATAATCCACCTTCGTCCCTAATTTGTGTGATTTAGGTCACAGGCTCTTATTTTCATTTGGAGAAGGCATAACACAGAGAGACAGAGAGAGAGAGAGAGAGAGACAGAGAGAGAGAGAGACAGAGAGAGAGAGAGAGACCTCCCCCACCCAGATTTAAGGTTCTGCTCCAGGGTTGCCTAGAGCCGAAACCTCCCGAGGAGCTAAGGGTTGAGGTGACACTGTGGTATCTGGATGGTTATTGGGGAGTTGGGACAATGACTACCTTTTGTCAAAGGTGGCTCCATGGGTGGCGAAGGCCAGGCGTTTGCGTAGCTCGTTCCTCTCACGGGTCATCAGCCGCAGCTGAATGGAGAGGTTCTCCACCTTGTCATTTGCTTGCTGCTCAGCGAGAAGGGGTGGTGGAGACGGTGCCTTCCCCGTAGTCCCTGCGGGTAGGTAAGCACGAGTTGGCATCCACTCGGACACACACCCAAGGTGCCAGCACTGTTCTGACGTCATGGCTTGCTCAGCTACTCGTGAACAGAAATGAGCCCTAGGCCTTCCCATTGTCTACTGCAAGGTACCAAGTGAGACCAGGCCCTGCCAGCTGCTTCAGGAATACCCACTCCTGCAAAATCAGCTCTCTTCACAGATGGAGTTGACACCAGGGTCTAGACCATCAGGGGAAAAAAATCATATATTTCTGATGGTCTTAGGAACCCCCAACCATAAATTTATTTTTACTGCTACTTCACAACTATAATTTTGCTAACAAGCAGTATCTCAGTTCCTAAGACCATTAGGAATATGTGTTTTCTGATGGCTGTGACCCACAGGCTGAGAATTGCTGGTCTAGACCATCTGGTCCTGGCCAAGGACCCTGAGCGTACCCACTCTCTCCCCAGCCTGGATTTCACATCTCTAGGATGGAAGTGTCTAGGGCACTAATCCTTACCTGCCCTGAACATCTGGACATGCTCGGTATCATCCCCATGGCAAAGGAGGCAGGACAGACTGCCCCAGCCTCAAGCAAAGGCCCAAGGAAGAGGGCATACTGAAGCAACGTGAATACTCCAAGGAGCAGGGCAGCTGCCCCAAGGCTGGCTGGAACCCACAAGCCATGTCCCCAACCTCTCTCACCATGGCTAGACATTCAACTCAGTTCCTACTGCAGATCCACTGCCTCTGGACTTGCCCAACTCAGCCTAGACAGGCTGGCTTGGAGGATGCTGACGGTTCACAGTTTATGTGATGCAGGTAAATCCTTAGGCACCTGTGGTTAATCCACACTATGCCCTCATCACCTGTGCCCAGGACTGCAACTATACAAATGCCCCACATTTTTACAAAGGACAACAATCACTGCTATCTCTGACTAGATCTAAACAGATCTCTAAGAATCCAAAGACAAAACCCTTCATCCATTAGAATTAGATCATGGTTTGCAGTGAGCCCCATCAGCATGTCCACCTGACACCTCACCTAAGTCTTAGAGATCTGGAGTGGGGTCAGAGGAGCTCAGGGCACCCATTTCATTTTGTGGACATCATCAGGGGGTGCTGAGTCATCCCTGAGGCATGGCACTTGTCTCCCCAGTGAAACCAGACATTCAAAGAGCATGACATTAACCATCTATCTATGAGGCACTGACCAAACCCCTTCTGATCCTTGTTATCTGATGGCTCAGACAAACCAAATGTCAATTAAATGAAAAGTGAGCCTTGTCTCTTCCAGGGGCCCCAGGGAGAACAGGGAGTTCCATGTGGTCAGAGGGAACTGAATTTGTCATGGTATGAGGTGCAAGCCTCAAGCTCTTATCCCAGCATATGTTAGCATCCCAGCTGGAGATGCCCCAATCCCCTGAATCTAATACCCCTAAAATATATTCATCTTAATTGACTACAAACGTGACAGAATCTGGAATAAACTAAGAGACATGCCTTTCATTGGGTCTGAAAGAACATTTCCAGGAAGGATTAGCTGAATGGAGAAGGCCTGCCCCACCCCTGTGGGCTGTAGTTATGATACAAAGAGGCAGGGGTGGGGGCTGTGGGGGGAAAGCTGCTGCACTGCCTGCCTTTGCTCCTTCCTGGTACTACCATTTTTAGCTGACATCAGAACCCAGCTTCTTTGGTTTTCTAACAGGGACTAAAGGCCAGTGGCTGCCCAGGAATTCCCCAAGCCTTCAGCTCAAGTCCAGCGCTGCTAAGGCATCTATCTCTGCGAACAGAGCAGCATATGGTCTCAAGGACTTGGAGGGAGGACCTGAGCCAGCTGGCCACCCAGGCACAAAGTGGGAATGCAGCCGAGGTCTGTACCATGCCCCATCCTCATCTCATTGGCTCCTCAACTGCCCACCAGGGTTATCTTAGCATTATCCATGAGCAACTGATACCCACAAAACAGACAGTAACACACAGGCCCTACCCCCAGCCCCAGACTCAGCTCGAACCTGGGCCTTAAGCTACATTGTATTGCTTCCCAATGAGACTAGACTCCTCTCGTGTCTACGCTCCACTTTTAACCCCACTGTCTTCCCTGTTATCCATAGCAAACACCAAAGCACACGGGGAACATAACAAGGATGTCAGACAGGTCTGAGACCCCAGCAAGAAGCAGCTTCTCTGATTTAAATCCGATGACTATAGCAATTCCTAACAGAGACCTCAGGATGAAGCCCAAGATGTGCTATGCCAGGAAGTTCTAAAGTAAACCAAGTGGTACAGAAAATCTCTCCAGCACCATTCAAGTGAAATGGTTTTGGGGCCTGGGAAGATAGCTCAGTCAGTACACAACTTTCTTAACAAGCATGAGGACCTGAGTTTGAATCTCTACAAACCATGAAGAGCTGCCAGGCATCTACAGGTAATACCAGTGCTGGAGAGGCAGAGACAGAGATCCTTGGCCTGGCTGGCCAGATGGTCTAGACTATCTGGTAAGCTCCAGGCCAATGAAACCTTGCCTCAAATGAGGTAGAAGAAATCATACCCAAGGTTGTCCTCTGGCTTCTACACACACACCCATACCTATGCATGTGTATTCATGCATGAACATATACATTTTGGGTTTTTTTATATATATAAAATTTTCCCATGCTTTCCAGAGTTAGAGAATGTGCTAAGAATGATATAACTCTACTGCACAATAGTCACCCAAACCTACATGGGTGATTATTCTCCAACAAGAATACATATGGCTCAGTAGCAAGAGGAGCAAAGACCAGGCCCAGGACTACAGATACAATAGCCACATGCTTTGAGTATAAGCAGTGGGAATGCAGCCACTGCTGCATTGAGTGGCAATGGTAGCAAGCATTGCATGGCAGTGAGCAAGGGATAAAACAGATCCTGTTCTCCGCCCTACAAATCCTCAGTTCCTCTGCTGCCATATACTGCTAAGGATCAGTGGGCAACTAGGCAGTGGGGTAGACGACCGGCTGTGGGCTCTTTGCTTCTGCCTCCCTCATTCCTCAGTCCATGTTCCAGGGGACCCTGAGGCTTACTCAGGCTTATTCATTGTAGGCTACATGTTTGATTTCGGATTCCTTGAGCCTGTAATGTCAGAAGCCAGGTCGAAAACTAGCACTAGCCAAAAGTAGTCAGCTCAGGAGGAAACCCAGGTGGCCTGATGGCTCTAGGCCCTGGCTGCTGAGGTGATACCAAGCAGGGACAGAACATGGGCACCAGACTCACCAAACCAGCCTTACAGACATCCCAGGACCACCTAGCGATGGTAGGAAGGACCTTGTTCTTCTGAGCAACTGTTTCTTGTAGCTCCTGAGCTGTACTAAAGAATGCATACCACCCACAGCTGCTGACTCAGAAGCCTAAGGGAAAACAACACACACACACACACACACACACACCCCTACCCCCTAGTGGTGCTGCTATAACGTTTTGGCATCAGACACTTACTATACCTAAAGAAATCCCTTTGGGTGAAATTCAGGTGCCTCCTACTGGCCTCTTTCCTGAAGTAAGTGAAAGCAGGGAGCCCCCAACACAGCAGCTGGAGCCTTGCCACTTCCTGGCTCTCTAGCCAGACACACTAATGCTCTGGAATCCTCCACTGGGGTCTGTTTTTCAAGACACTGAGCCTTCCCCAAAACCATGCCTTTCTTGCTATATTCCACAGGGACTGAAGGCCAGCTTCCTTCTGCCTCTCTCAGGTCTCTCTGTGTTCAAATGTGTCACTTGGCTCACATGTGTGGCCTTGTGAACATGCTCAAGTGATCCTTATAGGCACTTTCTGCAAGAGAAGAAGGTGCTCCCACAAGACTAGATAACATCAAAAATAAAAGAATGTCAAGAGCTTCCCTGGGATACAAAAGACTGTCTAGGGGCTGGGGATATAGCCGACTGGTAGAGAACTTGCCTAGCACACACAAGGCCCTGGGTTCAGTCCTAGCACTGTAGAAACCAGTGTCATAGAGCATACGTGTGATCCTAGCACTACAGTGGACGAGTCAGAAGGATCACAATTGTTAGGTCATCCTATGATGAGTTCAAGACTAGCCTAAACTATATGAGGCCCTGTCTCAAATGATAGATGAATTAGTCAATTAATTAAAGGCTGTCCAGGGAAGAAATTGCTGAGACCACAGGGAATAGTCTCTGCCTCCCTGCTGACTTGGCTCCTCCCCCAACAGAAGCCGCATCACCCTTTCCAGGAACCTTCCCTGGAACAAGGGAAATCCCTCAGCACCAATCCTTCCCACAAGCCAGGGATCCATCTCTCCGGTATTTGAGAATCCTCCCAATACTTCCATCTGCAGGGAGCTGAAGGCTTCCCAAACTGTGACTAGGAGTGTCTCCTCCCCCACTTACTCAAGATAAGAAACTAAAGACTCCTGTGGAATTGGATCAGAAGCCTAAGAGTGCACTAGGGAAGTTCTGCAGCACAGCTGACGATGAGGATGAGGGTCCTCAGAGAAGCCTTGTGCCAAGCTGATGAAAGCTATCCCTCAAGAGGCCTCCAGCAGAAGGACACTGTGGCTACCATGATACTGACAAAGAAACATGAAGTAAGCCCTCAGGCACCTAGCGGGAAAAAAATACAAAAATACTCCTAGGCAGAGTGTGGTACCCTAATCCTGGATTAGGAAGTTGAGGCAAGATTATTGGCAAGTGAGAGGCCAGCCTGGATTACATTGTAAGATTCTATTGAAAAAAAAAAGACAAAACACAGGCTTAGAATGTAGCCCAGTACTTACCTAGCACGTACAGAGCCCTGCATTTGGTCCCCCCACTAGCATAAACTGGATGTAGCACTGCACACCTGTAAGCCCCAGCACTAATCAAGCAGTGGCAAGAGGGTAAGAAATTCAAGATTGTTTTTGTCTACACAGCGAGTTCAAAACCAGCCTGAGATACACAAGAAACTTAGACTAGTTCATTTTCATTTTCAACTTGACACAAACTAGAATCACCTGGGAGAGGGACCCTCAAAAACTAGCTTCTGCCATGTCTGTGGGGAAGTGTCTCGATTACTGATTGGCGTCAGAGGGTCTGTCCCACTGTGGACTACCCCCACTGTTGACAGAACTATTCTTCAAGCAGGTGGTCCTGGACTGTGTGAGAAAGCTAGCCAGGCGCAGAAGGGAAGGACCTCCTAAGCAGCCTTCCTCTGTGATTCCTGCCTCTGCTTCTAGCTTGAGTTCCTCTGTGTAAGCCAAATAAACCCTTCCTCTCCAAGCTGCTTTTGGTCAGAGTGTTCATCACAGTGGGACAACAGTGTTTCAGAACAACATTGAAAGCCCTCTACCTCCAGTCTTAACCTACCAAGGTCTCCTCTGGTGAATACAGCTTGCCCTTCAATTCGCGGTTTCACCTTGAGATGAAGCAGGAAAGTGGACGTGACCTCTCTATTATTCTAAGGACCTTTTCTTACCTTTCCTGAGGTCCACATAGAAAGACCAAATAAAAGTGGGTATCCATCTGGCCTTATGGGCACCACCACCCAGGTGTGCCAATGACAAGCTCTGACTCTGGCTAGAAGACACTGGCCCAGCAAGAACTGTCTAGCCATGAAGAAGATTAGTCTGGTCTCCTCAATGGACTAAATGTAGCCCATCACAGACACTGTGGGAACACCCAAGCATGGTGGACTAACTGCAGATGGTCAGCCCTACCCCAGAGTTTCTGATCATCAAGTGGTCAGGAACCTGTATCCCTGGCGAGTACCTAAACATGTGGTGCAGGATCAGGCTTATGCCACAGGCATAAAGTCACACCAGTGACTCTGTTGCCCTCAATGAGAAAAGATCCTTCCCAGGCTTCTGGGGAAGGTGTCTTTGATCATATGGAGACATTACAGGAACTAGCTGTCTTGTTCATCTGGAGTGTCACCTGTGACATCCAAGATAGAAACCCCTGGCCATAGGTGACTACAGAATCAATCCCATGTGACTCATGTAGATGAGAAACTAAAAATGTCTAAAGAGACACTTGGTAGTAGCTCCACATCAACCCTCACAGCTCTGGGTGCTGTCAGGTCTGGCTATGATAGCTAAATTTGCTGTTGTAGGCAGCTCGCCATATGCCTGAGGGTGCAGAGCCCCATCCTCATGTACCCAGCCTGTTCATAGTCATGCCTGCTATATGAGGTCACACATTTCCTTACTGGTTAAGGGAGTGGGCGTGGGTGTTCAGCTGTGAACAGAAGAGAAAGAAAAGCAAATCTTGGTTCCCTTGAGCTTGAGAGGATTGACCACAGGAATACAACCAGCTCTTGCGTGAAAGAACTGGGCACAACCAGTGCAGGCTGAGCTCGTGATGGGACACACATCAAAGATTTGCTCTCAGCCTGTTCATGAGTCTCGAGAAGTATCTGAGGACACTGGGGACCCTCAGCACAAGGGCTAACTTGCCTTCAAGTTCAGCCCATTGAACTAGGCGTGATGGTACATGCTATAATCCCTATACTCAGGAAACGTAAGCAGGAAGACCAACCAAGAGTTTATAGTCAGAGTGTGATACATAGAGACCCTTGCAGAAAAATATAAATCTCATCTTCCTGCTCATTCTCAAAATGCTAACATGAACAGTAAATGACTTAAACAGCAGAGCCTCTCCCTGGACCCCCTGTGAGATCAAACATGTTCCTTGGAAAGGTGTCATTGCCAGCTCTGAATGACAATGAGAATTTATCTGCAGTATTTACTAGAGATAAGAGCAGCAAATGGATCACTCCATCCTCTTTATCCTGAAGAGCCTGACCCAGAGTCAACTGTAATTCAAGACTCTTTGGAACCTTCGTCCTGAATTCCAGATGCCATGACAACTATGATGTGACTGTGCTCTTTTCAGATGTGGAAATCCAGGAAGAGGAGAATGTGAATCTTATTTTGAAATTTAGAAACATAGTGTTTTACAGATTAGCAACTTGAGGCCACAGTGGGCAAGGCAGGTCTTGAACCTGGTGTGATTAGAGCGTCCTTAGCACATGCACACTCACGTGCACACAGAGAGAGAGAAAGAGAGAGAGAGAGAGAGAGAGAGAGAGGGATTGACAGAGAGACAGACACAGAGAGAGACAGAGACAGAGACAGAGAGAAGAGGGGTGGAGGGTAACGGGGCGATTCATGAAGAAGCCTACCATGAGAATTGCTGGCAAACTCTGTCACAAAGCCTTGAGAGCACAAGGCCTTGCCAAGTCTCTGATTTTGGACTCTGACCCCTGAGATCTGTGAAACACATTTCCATGGCTGAAGTCCAGTCTGTGAGACAACCCAGGAAGATACACTCAGAGCCCATTCTCAGCACCTGCTTGCCTCTGATCATATGGCCCTCCCCTGCTCTAACAGATTATTTTAGTCTCTGCCCTGAGACACTTGCCCTACACAGTACCTGGTACGAAGAGATCAGAAAGTTGTAGCCAGTCTTTGCTACTGTGTGGGTTCTTCTTTTTCCCACCCTTTATCTCCCCGGTTTCACCCCCTACACTAGATAGGAGAAAAAAAGGATAGAAGAGGGAGAGACATTCTTTTTCTTTTTTAAGCACGGCTACTAACAAACTGCAATCGACCCCCCTGAATGACCAACCATCCCCACCTATGGGGCCCTAGCATTTATGTACCCTCAAAAAGGTCCCAGAATTCCAAATGTCACATGATTGAAGAAACTATCTTCAGCTGGCAAAAACATGCCTCTCCTAGAGCATGAGGCAAATCACAGTCAGCTGCTGTGGACAGTCCAAAGTAGCCCCATATCCCATACCTGGGATTAAAACAAAAACACATTCTTATAATATTTCTATGTTTCTTTTTTGTGTTTGTTTTTTTTTGTTGTTTTTTTGTTTTTTGTTTTTTTCTTTTCAAGACAGAGTTTCTCGGTGTAGCCCTGGCTGTCCTGGAACTCACTCTGTAGACCAGGCTGGCCTCAAACTCAGAAATCTGCCTGCCTTTGCCTCCCAAGTGCTAGGATTAAAGGCATTCGCCTCCACTGCCCAGCTTCTGTGTTTCTTAAAGAAACCAAAATTTCAAAATTGTCACTACAGAAAGTGAACTGACAGGGAGATGTCAGCCCTAGCTGGTTTGGGAAACTAAGACATGGTACTTTCCCTCTGTGGGTGTCAACGTTCCCATCTCTTTGTAGCAAGGAAACACAGTGACTACACCAAGCTCTCTTGTCTCCTTCAAGTCCATAAACTCCAGGCCCCCATTAACGGTATCACCCATCCATTACAGTCATATAAAATACTGGGGCTTCCAATAGAGGGGTGCAACACGGGGCAAAGGTCACACAGAGATGCTTGGGAAGCTTAGAAAAGCATATGGTCTCTTGCTAGTCTCCTGAGTCAGGGCTGGTCTCACTCTCCTAGGCTCAGGGAAACATCATTTCAGCATGGCCAGCTTCCTTCCCAGGACAGCACACAACCCCTACTGCAGAGAACAAGCATGAGGGGACAATCTTAACAAGCAGCTTTTGGGGGGCTGGCCATACTCACTGCTCACACCCTAAAGAAGTGATAAAGAAAGCAGACGTGTCTCCCACACTCACATGTCTAATACCAAAGCCGGATTTTTGTTGACAAGAGAAAATGGGAATCAGAGGATGTCACATAATCAGATGGAAGGACTGTTGTCCCGTGCCAGGGATCCCCTCCCAGGCCATCCCTGCTCCAGAGTCAAGCCACAGCCCATCCCCTGTCACTAGGGAGGAAGCACTCACCCACACTGCTGAGGGAACTGCTGCTCTCCGAGTCTGAGGGCATGATTGACAGGACACTGTAGGTGGAGCCTGGGGACAGAAAGGGAGACCAATGTTACTAACCAGAAGGGCCACTCAACCACAACCCACTCTGTTATGTCAGCACGCTGCTCCAGGCCTGGGAACCTGGAGTCCAGGTCGAGAGGGAGATGTGGTGGGCAGTAACTGGACTTAGTGCCTTGTGCCCACCTTTCTTCTTCACACTCACACTCTATTGCTCTGATCAGTTGGTAGAGGGAAGTCTAGGCTGCAGGCTGCCTTCTGGCCCACATGACCATCTGAGTTTCAACCCCCAGAGAGGATAGAACTGACTCCACAAAGTTGTCCTGTGACCTACACACATATACATGCGCTCTTGCACTCACATGACCATGCACACATAAGCATATGCATAATAATAATAATAATAATAATAATAATAATAATAATAATAAAATTAGTAAGCCAGGTAGTAGAGGTGCATGCCTTTAATCCCAGCTCTCAGGAGGAAGAGGCAGGTGGATCTTTAAGTTCGAGGCCAGCCTCGTCTACAGAGCAAGATTAAGAATAGCTCAGGCTACACGGAGAAACCCTGTTCACAAACAATAAATAAATAAATAAAATGAGTAAAAACATGGCCATAAACATAGCTGAAAAGGAAAGAGTGCTTGCCACCAAACCTGATGACCTGAGTTCAATCCCCAGGTCCTACAGGTGAAAAGGAAAAAACTGGCCCTGTGAGTGGCCCTCTGACTTCCACAAACATGCTATTATACTTGTAAGCCCTCCCCACACACTGAATAAATGTAATAAAAATTTTAATAATAAAAAAATCAAGTTACCTAAAAACTTAAGAGCAATTACAATGTTGCCAAAACGGAGAGTAGCACATTTCGTTTGGTGCTATTCCCCCCTGGGGGAGGACTGGAGCTAGAGGTTGAGTAGGCACCTAATGTTGGTAATCTACTGAGTGCACAATGCCATCAGGATTTAGTTTTAAATATTTTTCAATACTAGGTGCAGCCTGCCAATCTCAGGAATACATAAGCTATGTATTGAGATGCTGAGTGAGCAGCACTCAGTATACTGAGCAAAGCACTTGGCCTGCTGGACCCTGGTTCCAGCCTGTGAGGAAGAGGTTGAGCCTCATGCAAGGTCCTATCGTCTTGCATCAGTGACATGTCATACTAAGGAGTGAAAACCAAGTGTGCATATTGCTCTCTGAGGCCTCAGCTGATGCAAAATTAAAGAAGATGGCAAACTGATGCCACTGGGAGACTACACGGCGGTTTGCAGAAAAGCATGCCAGACAGGGGTGGCAGGTTACCCAACAGAGATGAAGAGGAATGTCTTGTTCCTAGAACCAGGTGGGTGAGCACAGGTAAGGTCTTGCTGTAAGGCCTCTGAACAAGCCTTGGGGCTCTGACATTAGAATGCTGTTAAGAATTACCCAGAGGCAGAAGGGGCCAGATGCAAAGATTCTCTTCCCTTCTTCCACCTCAACTTTTCCCTGTGTCCCTAGGACCTACATACTCTCAGAAGGAAAAAAGTAGAGATAGAGATGTAGTGGGGATCGGGGGTGAACGGGAAAGGGAAATGAGGAGGGAGACTTGGGGCAGCCCTAGCTTCATGGTGAGGAAACCTCCACAGGAGCAAAGGACACCCCAGCCCCGGACAGAGGAGACTGAGTAGGGATGAGGTCCCCTAGGAAGATCAGAGGGCTCGAACACAAAGGCCTGTCAGGGAGTTAGCAGGCTTCCTTATCTGACAAGATGAAGAGGGAGTAGAAAATGGGCAAAATACTCTGGGGGTGAGGGGGCAGGGAGCAAGAACAGGCAAATGAGCAGCAGTGACCAGTCACCGTCAGTGAAGTCAGTGAGTCTGAGGAGTCTGGGTGTTTAGCAGGAAGTGAGGGATACTAGGGGAGTGGGTAGATATCTAGTCTTCCAACAGGACAGTCCTAGGCTGAAATGTGTCCTCTGGCATCTCCACAGCAGATGATGATGCTATCTGCAGAGGGAAGGCAGCAGGGGGACCTAGTGCTCCCCAAGCAAGACTGTCACAGGGTCATTTGTACATCATTTGCAGGGCACTAGAACCAAAAATATTCCATCCATTGGTGAAATTCTATGATCCTGCTTTTTTTAAAAAAGGAAGAAGCCATGTTTGTGCTCCTGAATCTCAAGTCCTACCTGTCCTAGTAGCCACTGGCTTACAAGTACATGACTGAAGCTGACCTTGAACTCCTGATCCTCACTCCTGCCTCTGTCTCCCAAGTACACTGCCACACCCTGCCCGTGCAGTGCTGGGGACTGAACCCAGAGCTCTGTGCATGCTGGTCGACTGAGCTGGACTCCCAGGTCCACAACAGGGTTTTGCTGTGCATTTCACATCTGTGCACTTTTGCACCAGAAAAGGGAACACTGCAAAGTTGTTTAGAGTATTAACTAGACGTATGTACAGTGTACAATGTGATATTTCAAACCCACACACATGCACATAAACATAGACATGTTACACGCTGATCATCATCATCCGCAGGTGATGTCTATATCTCTTACAATTCTCATATTTTTTCAGTAATTTTTTCCATTTTGGGATTATAATACAGTCACATCATTACCCTTCCATCTCCTCCTCCACACCCTCCTATGAGTCTCCTATATCTGGCTCTCTTTTAAGTCCTCTCTTTTCCGACTGGCACCCTTGAAGTCAAGCACAGCCAGGCCATGAGAGACAGCTGTGAGGAACAGGTCTCTAACGACCATATTTCATGTTTTCTCTATGGGATCAGGAAGGCTGGACGGCTGCTAAAAGGGAGATTGTTTTTGAAGAGACACCTACTTGGGAAAGCAGACACAAATAAACGCTCCCAGTCTCACACGCGCGCGCGCACACGCACACACACACACACACACACGCACACACACATACACACCCCATCTGTGCCTGGCACTTCTGCCTGCACTCTGGAAATGCCACTGCCATAGAATGGAGCTCTTGCTTGCTTCTGTCTCTTACTGGCATCCGCGCGGTCCCATCTTCCAGTAAAGCAGTCTGTCCCCCATCGCCACCACACACACATCGCCTCCTCCTCCCCATGGCAAATTTCCACTGTTAATTAAGCTTGGCAGATGCACGTTTTCCTCCCTGCCTAGTATCCTCCCTAGCTGGAGGAGTACATTTCACATTTCGGCAACCAATACATTCTGTTCCTCTTTCCTGACCCCAAAGTCCTGACGGGGCTATGAGGCCTGCCCCAGGGCAGAGTGACATCTTTATTTGAATGTCCGGGCATCATTCTGGCCCCTCAGCACAAGCAGCTGGCAGGGTTCCCAGCCCTGGCAAGACTGATGGGGGTGGGGAGCAGTAACTGATTAAGACTGAGCAAGGCCCAGTTTTAACCATGTTCTTAGAGCCTTGGACATCATTAGGGGAAAGGGCCCAAAGATGACACTGTCTGAGCAGTGTTTGTTTTCATAACTATTGTCTTTAAAGCCCTGTGTGCTCGGGACTGTTAGCCAAAGGCAGGGGAGTTAGCCCCTCCCCACACACACACACAAGCTACACTCCCCCCCCCCACACACACAAGCTGCAGAGGAGTTAGCCCCCCCCCCCCCCCCACACACACAAGCTACACTCCCCACACACACACACAAGCTACACAGTGTCTTTTCAAAGCTGATAGCTTCCTGAGGGGCAATTGTCTGGTGTCATCTCTCTCTGGGGTTTTATAATCAAACCTGAAGGCTAACAGGAATCCCACCTCAGCCCAGCATACTCAGATGTCCTGTCTAGCCTGTCTGGCTACAGCGGCCATAAGAATGTGACAATTTCCCAAATTCCCAGAAGGGATTTCTGTTGCAGCTAACTGAAGCCTAAGGCATCCTAGAACGCCTCTGGGGTGGAGGAACATGCTCTGCCCAGAAGCCCAGGCCATCAGACACTGTAGAACAGACCAGTTTCCCTCACATATGCTACCTGAGGGCCAGCCTGTAAGATCCTAAGCAGACTGAACATTCCCACGGAAGACAAGCTTGAGACCAGCTTCAGATGTATGTGTGGTCTTGAGGGTCACCTATGTGGGTTGTCTGCCCTCTGAGGAATTGCTTGGGGACCTGATTAAATGGTAAATCAAGATAGGACCTGGCACTGCATTCCTAAGAAGCCCCAGAGACATGTAGACACAGACCAGTAGTACAGGGACCAAGGACAGGAAGCACAGTGAGCAGAGAGATGAGAGTGGAGCCATGGATAGAAGTTTCCACAAGCCCTGGAGGAAGTGGGTACCTCTGAGAGACAGCTGAGCTAGAGACACTCGGTGTCTGACACCCCCCCCCACACACACACACATTATCTACATCCTTCAGAAGAGCTCAGGCCTGCTAATCTGTTTACTGTGTGACTCAGTCCTCCTGGCTCACCAAGAAGACTTCAAAAGAACTTCCAGAATTATGGTGATAAGAGGACAACCCAGACTCCCAGGCCCCTTTCAGCAGCCTGCAAGGCCAGGGAGTGTCCTGTCACCTACCCCTCCAATCACCTGGAATTGTAAAGGGCTGGGTAACTCATGCTTGTGCCACTGAGACTCAAAACAGCTGAACAGCATGCAGAGATCCATGACCACCAGGGACCCTAAGACAGCATGGCCACAGACAGGCTAGCCCCTACCAGTCAACACTGAGGAGTGGGCTTGCTATTCCCAGGTGACTCAAATGGCCCCAAGAGAGCAGGTATCAGAGCAGGCACCTGCCCCACCCTGCTGTCCTTCTCCAGGTCACACCTGAAGAACTGGAACCCACGTGTCTGATCACTCCTGGGCTCACACACAATCTCTGCAGGGCACTGGGTTAGTTGAGAGGAAACAGGTCAGAAGCTCCAGAAGCTGCACACCTGCTAAGAGGGTTAAGAGGGAGCCATCTTAAGAGGTTAAGAGGCCCATCTGAGCCTCTAGGCCACAGGAGATGGAGTGACTGGAGTACAGAGACCAGCACCAGCTCCCCTGGTCTTATCTCCCAAATCCACCTGTACCTCACCCTCAGGCTCTCTGTGTGTCCATATGTTTACTGCACCATGGGGATGACGGGAATGCTTTCTTCGTGAAAGTCCTCTGAGGATCACCTGAATTGCTCCACAGAGATTGTCTGAAACAACACCTAACATAGCCAGCCCCAAGCACGAGCTGTTGAGATTAGATTCTGGTGAGCCAGCCTGCAGTAGGCCCTTCCTACCCTGCCTTTCTCCACTCCTGCATTACCTAAATAGAAGGCTGCGACAGTGATGAAGTCACAGTCCATAAAGAAACTGCAGACTGCATGGCACTCTCTAATAGTTAATGATAGTGGTTAATGGGTCCTCAGCCTGGTAAGTGCTAGGACTGTGCATGCTTTGGCTCACACTACAGACATTGCTTAACACCCACAATGACTCTGAGGTTCTCATTAGGTTCATTTTACGGAGGAGGAAACCAAGGCTCTCAACTATTTGGCTTGTTTAAGGTAGAGCTATCAACTGTGAACAGGACACAATCTACACATGCTACCCTTTGAGTCTGGGCTCTTGGGGCTCTGAGAAGGCAGAACATCCTAGAGAAGAATAAAGAACATGGAGCAATCCTCACTGGTGAGCCACTCTCTCTCCCTGACTATGGAGATGAGGAAAACTCGGGTGCGAGAGTCACCGTTTGCTGCTCACCCCATGTGGTGTTGGACTAGGGAAGCCTCCAAAAGAACTGTACTGAGGCCAGCTCCTGTTCTAGGCTGTACATACTGAGAGCCAACACTGTGTGTGGACAAAACTCAGGCATTTCAGGAAAACTAGAAGGGTGACTATAGAATGGTCACAGGATGCAGCACATACAGACTAAGGCGTGTCAATCAAGGAAGCCCTACCTATCCCACACAGCTTAGGGGTCTATCTCAAGGTGAAAAGATGCTGACCATCTCTGTGCACAGCAACTGGTGTTCAAAGCAGGCTTGACTTGTCCTCGGTGTGCACAGCCCACCCGAAACAACGGGGCTTGTACATGAGAATTTGAGATAGGTTCTCCGCCCTCGGAGGTGACAGTACAGTGCTTTTCCCAAAGTCTGAGGACAGGTACCTTCAGCTTGAATAAGCACAGCCATGGTGTTTATCTCTCTCCTTTTGGGGTCGTCAAAAGGATGACTTGGAAAGGTGAGAGTGTGTCCGCTGCCCAGGCAATGGGAGCATGCACCTGTGGGGTGGCATTCAAGGGCAACAGAAGCACAGTGTGTCTGAAGCTCTGTACTGTAACGTTGAATCCAGAAAATAGGACTCCAGGAAACTCAGAGGTCAGGTTTGCCTCTGTAAGTCCTAAGTTGGAACCCATGACATGAAACAACAAAGAAAACAAAGCAAAAGCAAGCAAAGTCAGAAGTAATGGAAACATACAACCTTTTTGCTTGCTACTTGATGGTCTGGTGGGGGTGGGAAGTTTGGTGTTTGTTTTTATCTGGATGAAAGGTCAGGTCAGATAGCTATTCCCCACCTACTGAAGGCTTTGCAGAGACCACATGCAAGTGCCTGGGAACACTAACTCCTTTCAAATAGGCTGAGCTCTATGTGGGAGGTGAAGAAAAGGGTGTAAGGCTGTCAACCAGCACCAGGTAGGGATAACCTTTAATAGTGCCTTCCACTGTGGAAACAAGTCTGACTTCCTGTGTCACTCTAGATTAGAATAGGTGGCATATTTGCACCCAAAAGGTACCAGAGGTACAAGCAGTGTCTTGGGACTTGGCCAGAAGAGGGTAATCCACAGTTATGCCCCAGTTGGGGGAGCATGGGGACACAGAGGGTGTGGGAAGTAGGTCAGAGGTCAGGTGCAAAAAGTCAAGAATTCATTAGTGATGACTGCAGCCATATCTGACCAGGGCCTGCAACTGGAGGAGACTGACCACAGCACCACTGCCTTGTCCTGCATCAGGAGGGGAGTGGCAGCCAAGTTCCTCCAGACTCCAGTCCATATTATCAATGATTAATAATGATCAATGTCTTGAAATAAACTTAGAGCCCTAGGAGCCACACCGAAAGGATGACAATCCCTGAACAGTCTCTACCTTGGCCAGCTCCTGCGCCCAGACTGGTCTCAGTTCCCATGTCCACCAAGAGAAGAGGTAACCTCCCTGGGTCTCTGGTCTGCCTGTCCTACAGACTCACTGCCTTCCTTCATCCCAGGATGTCAAGTGGCTGGGGATCTGCTCATTGTGTGTCCCATTGTGTGGCTGGGGATCTGCTCATTGTGTGGCCCTAAGTCAGCTGCTCCCTTCTTTTCCCTTGCCTATTGAATGGGAAGAATACTGGGTGATAAGAGGATTCGGTGAGTAAGAGTTCTGAAAGGCAACGCCTTTGCACAGCTGGGTACTCATTAAGCTCTCCAGAACCTTATCTCAGCGGCTTCCTAGGTAGTGCCTGTAAGGGAGCAGCGAACAGACGTCAGGGCCTGTGAACTGGCTCGGGCAGAGAGTATCCAGCCTTTGCTCCACTCCTGGAGGGATCGACAGCAGAAAGTCCTTTATGAAGGACCTGTGTGCCACCTATTACAACCTCCTCTCCATGTCTAAATAAAAACCTGTTCTTGCAGGCTAGGAAGACATGATGGTTGCTCTCAAATTATCACTCTGGGCACACCTGTGGGAGATTATCTGGATGGCATTAGTTGAGGTGAGACCATCTACCCACTATGGGTAGTACCATTCCCTATGCTGGGATCATCAACTGTAAAGAAAGGAGAAAGTTGGGATAAAGATGATCCAGATACACATTTAACAATAAGAAGACGAGGTGGAGGAGGACGCTGAGCTAGGCACAAGCGGTCATTACTCTGGAGGTAATATAACCAGCCATTTCAAACTCCCACTGCTGTGACTTCTCCACCCTGATGGACTATGAACTGAAACAAACCCTTCTTCCCTCATGTCACTGTTCCCGGGGTATTTTATCACAGCAACAGCAAGAGTAACTCAGATAAAAAGAGACAAAAGTCCTTTTGTTCCCTTTCCACCATTCTTCCAGCCTGGCCAGCTCCAGGCAGGACAGCTCGGTCTTCCCTTTGTTCTGCTGCATGCTGAACAAACCCACCTCCTAATTCAGCCCTCATTGTCACCTGTATGTGGACATTGGCCAATCAAAGCAAGAGAGAAGGAGTGGTGTACTATCGGAGGTGCTTCCCCTTGGTGGCCATGTCTGTACTGGGAGATGGTACCCACTCTAAAGCTCAGAGAAGGTCATCAAGATGGCTCAGAAGGTAAAGAAAGACATCTGCCACCAAGCCTAACCAACATGGCGGAGAGAACCAGCTCCCTCAAGTTGCCCTCTGACCTCCACACCTGTGCTACAGCTGGCGGCACGTACACTAACATGCACATACCCAGAGACTGCTGGGAGTTCATGGGGAACAACAGACAAGGAGGCAGGTAAATCTCTGCCCTTCATATGACCAGTGAGGGAATGAAAGAAAGGAATACTGAAGGGCTCTCAGAAGAGAAAGATCCAAGGGAAGTGTAGGAAGGCTGGAAGAGGACTGTTCCAAGCAGGGGCAGACAGCGCAAAGGCTCTGGGGTCAGCTTGTTAGAAGGCCTATCCAGTCTGGATGGGGTAAGCTGCAGGTCACAGTGCAGGTTCAGGTGACCTTACAGGCCACAGGAGAATGTAAAGTTTTCCTCTGAGTAAGATAAGAAACCTCTGGAAAGTGTGTGTGCATCCTCCCCCTTCCAGCAACCCCTTTTCCTTTCTATACTTACTCAAAATACAAAACTAAACCCCTGCTCCCATATATGTGTGTACACAAGAAAAATTAAAAGCAGCCGAGGGTGTGATTGAACCTAGACCAGTGCTTGTCTGGCATGCACAAGACTCTGGGTTCAATCCCCAGCAGCACATATACCAGAGAGTGGCCTAGGTCTATAACCTAGCACTCAGGAGATTCAAGGTTTGAGGACAGTCCAAGCTACATGAGATGATGATGAAGGAGGAGGAGGAAGAGAAACAGCAGCTGAAGCTGGAGCTAGAGCTGGAGCTGGAGCTGGGCCAGACAGTGCACATGAGTCCAACAGTCCCAGCACATGAGCAGTGAAGGCAGGAGGAGACAATATGGAGACAGGCTAGGCTTCAAAGTGAACAGGAAGGAGGAAGACAGAGCCTGAAAGTAGGAAGACCACTCAGGATGCTCCCCTAAACTGCTAGTACAGGGAGGGTGGCCCAAAAGTCAATGGAGAGAGAGACAGAGACAGAGACAGAGACAGAGACAGACAGAGGGGCAGGCAGAGCAGAGGAGGAGGTATGAGCATCACTGCTGAGGGGTTTAGTGTCCAAGAAGGGCACACTGTTAGCAGGGGCAGAGAACTGAAAAGGGACTGAATCCACACAATGATAAATTCACCAAAATTCACTGCAGAAAAAGTCACCATGCTGGATAGGTGGTTCAGGGCTGAAGCATTCGCCTCCCATGCTGTGAGGCCCTGCTTTCCACTGCTCAGCACCACAAACAACACATAGCAGAGATCCGGTGAAGACAGCCTGTTGATGGAGGCCAGAGTTAGCAAGACCATGCCAGCCTAAGGCAACCCACTTAGGAGGATGTGCAACATAAGTTCAGGCCCTCGGGCTGCTGATGTGATGCCCTTTGGTAAGCACAAGAAGAGGTAGGGGAGGCCAGAGCTTAGGAGGACTGATAAACATCAGCACATACTAGAAAGAGTCAGGAGGGACTGGGGAGATGACTCAGTCAGTGAAGTGCTTCTGTACTACGATTTTATATATATATAGAGAGAGAGAGAGAGAGCGAGAGAGAGAGAGAGAGAGCGAGAGAGAGGGGGAGAGAGAGAGCAGAGCGCGCGAGCACTGGGTACAATGTTACGTGATCATATCCCAGTGCTAGAGAAGCAGAGACAGGTGGATGCCTGGGACTCATGGCCAGCCAGCCCACCCTACTCAGCCAGCTCCAGGCCACTGCAAGACCCTTTCTCACAGGAGCTTGTTGTCCGGCCTCCACACACACACATGCAAAAGATACTTTGAGTTAGTCGTGGGAAAGTCAGAGATGCTCTCCCAGAGACGCAGTTAAGTAGATGATTAATTGGGCTGGATTTCCCCACCAGGGACAGAAAGGTTTGTATTAAAAACTAGAAACCCAAAAGGGGCATCTAGAAAGAACCACCATACCCTTGTCTGAAGCATTATGCTCCAAAAGCCTTAGCACACATCTGGAAGAGAGCCCGGCACGATTAGTGATTTCTATCATGGGCAGGAGGAGAACTGAGTGTCACCCCTGAGTTTCTATGGGCTGGCCCTCCTCCAGAAGCTATTTTAAAGTGTATAGTGCTTAGGAGGTTCACTATAATTAATTGTTAATTGGAATTAAACTCCAAAATCCAATCTGTTCTCCAAACCTTTCTTTTAAAGTTCTATGTTATTTACGGGTATGCACATTTCTGGGTCTGTGTGAGTGTATGCACACGTGTTCAAGTGCTCATAAGGGACAGATGATGGCACTGGATCTCTGTAAAACTGGAGTTAGAGGCGTTTGTGAGCCACCAGGGTGTATGCTAGGAACCTAACTCTGGCCCTCATGATTGAGCAGCAAGCACCCTTAACTTGGGCGCCATTCCTCCAGCCCTCTCTACACCTCTTAAAGGAGCAGGACTAAAGAAATCCTCCAGGAAAAATAAAATGGTACCTGTCTCTTTACACTGATTCTTTCTGTAAAGCCCTACCCAAAGCACACAGTCTCAGACACCCTTTCAGATAAGATGAGGTGTGAAATGGCCATTCCCAGTTATCCAGCACTTGGCATGAATTCTCAAACAGTAGGCTTCAGAGAAAAGAGGCAAAACAGCAGGGCACAATGACAGGTAGAGCCCTGCAGAAATCCACTTAGCTCTCCCTTGTTTTCTCCAGCACATTCACAGCAGGAGTTTCCAGCTGAGCACTGAGCAAGGGGCTGCCACACCCACACACTCAGTCAAGGACTACAGCTGTACAGGTCATCCTCCAGTCCCACCAAAGCAGGATGACAGACCTAGAGCAACCACCTCGCTAAAACCCAAAGCAAAGCTTCCATCAAGTTCCAGGTTCACCTAATGATCTCAGTGACCCAAGGGCTCACTGTGACCCAAGGACATGGCCATCCTCCAGAGACCAGCTGACAGGTCCAGAAAAAAGAGCGACTCCCCCCATCTCAGGCAAAATCTGGCCCCACCATGTCTTCAGATTGCCCACAGACGGCCACAGGAAATGGGGAAGGGGAGCAGAAGTATTTCAAATGCGCAAGAGGATGTGGGTTATCTTTTACACAGGGTCCTAGGGAGATGAGGTTGATCTTGTGCAATAAGAGAAAATATTTCCCTATTTTGTGTGAAAAAAAAAAAATCAAAACCAAAAACCACATCTGCAACCACAAAGGGCAGCAAATGAAACCAAAGTATGCCAGTCCCAAAAGACTCAAAGAAATCCTAAAGCTTGAGCCTGTTGGCCCTCTGAAGACAGGCCCTGGTCTCCTTCTCTCCTCTCAGTCAGAGATTAAGCATGCAAGGCCATGTGTAGCCCACTCTGGTATAAATGCCCACCATGAAACACACGTCAAGCAGAAAACATCACCCTCAAGCTGAAGCATGCCGGGGAGGGAGGCCTTGCCCCAAGTCCGTTCTGTGGCTAAGAACCCTGAGGCTCTCAGAAATTAACAAATAACCTAAGATTCTAAAAGCCAAGATCCACCAGATGCACGATCCTCCTAGCCCTTAGTCTATAAGAACCACCAAGCTGCCTCTGCTTTGTAAGCCCCACACTAGCCTTGCCCGTCCCTCACCCATGAGGTTGACAGGCTGTTCCTGAGGGATGCAGTGCATACAGGCTGAAGCCATTGCTCCCCCACCCCCACTCCCCCAGCCCCAAGCACAAACATATAGACAGCTGTTTACTGTGAACAGCTCTATACTCTCTTCTTTTCTTTTAATTAACACTATATTGCTTTGTTCATAGAAAGGGGGAGAAGTCAGTAGGAAATGTAAAACCAACATAATTAAAATATGCTTTTAGATAGTCAGCTTCTGTGCAAAGAAATGAGGTGATTAAAAGGAACATATCTGGAAAGACTACCAAAAATACGAGAGAGAAAAAAATCAAAGTTGTCACTGCCAATGTCACATCACCCGGAATGAGATAAAGGAGGCAGAAGTATGGTGGCTGAGGCCAGGAAGCCTGCCTAGGCCATCACCAGAAATTATCTATTTTTTTAAGAGCACGTTCCATTTCATCATGTTTCAGAAAAACAAAGAAGAGACCTTGAGGGGCAGACAAACAGGTCCCACAGTGACAAGCAGCGGGTGTGCTTGTGGCCACAGCAGCCACCCAGAGCCCGCCAGCAATCTTCATCTGACAAATTCAGGTCTCTCATGGCAGAAGGGACTCCAATAGCGAGTCACCATCGGCAGCGGCCCCACAAAGTGCCAATTTTCATATTTCCTAGGGCCTGCGGGGCTCCGGGCTTCTTGGCTTAAATGGAAACTGTCAGATAGGATTTTGTGCAAATGCGAAGTTTCCTTGGGGGGACAAACATTCTGAGAATACAACTTGCTCTTTCATTTTCCGGCAGCTTTTTATACATGGTGGTTACGTCAAAGATGAGACAGGCCAGTAGGGAGGACTTCCCGGATGCCAGCACAGAGCAGGCAAGGAGTGCATACAGGAAGGGCTGAATACATTGCACAGGCTGGGGGTAGGGGACACAAATATAGGGGTCACCCCTCTGCTCTTCTCCTGCTCCCACAGCCTCTCGACCTCCCCCCCCCCCACTCCACCCCCTATATTAGCATAACCTCCCTTCTGATGACCTGCAAGGTCTTACAGAAGGAACTGGGACAAAAGAATGTGAAAAACCAAACAGTGACAGAGGGACTGCAAAGGTCTTGAATAAAGAGTGTTACCAATAGGGCCAGAGAGAGCTCAGTCAGTAAAGTGCTTTCTGCACAAGCATGAGATAAGAACCCTCATTTGAACCCCAGCACCCACATAAAAAGCTAGTAGGAACAGCAGGTTCCTGTAACCCAAGTGATTGGAGAGGTGGAGACAGGAGGATCCCTGGGGCTTGTTCATGACCCAGACTAGTCAAATCAAAAAGTAATGGAGAGAGCAATTGGGGCAGATAACTAATGTTGACCTCTGGCCTCTACGTGTATAGAGAGAGACAGAGAGAGAGAGAGAGAGAGACAGAGACAGAGACAGAGACAGACAGAGATACAAAGAGGCAGAGAAGAGAGGTACAGTAAGAGACAATGAATGATTAAATCTTCACTAGAGCTTATAGCAAAGTTTGTTAATGACACCAATTCTTCTGGAACCATTTTAAAAAGCCAACTACTTCTTTCTCCTAAGACCCTCTCCTGGCTCCTCCTAAAATAGTTTCAAAAACCGTATTTTAGAAAGAGCTAATAAAAGTGATGTGCAGCAACTGTAACATCTCAGACTCTCATTGGTGAGTCAAATGATCAGGAAACCTACTTCCATGCCACCCACCACTACACTTGGAAAAAACAGATTCTACAGTGAGGATGTTGCTGAGACTCAGCCTGACTTCTTAATAAAGACCCTTCCCTCAAGTTTCACATTTTATCCTAACTAAAGTTCATCTTCAGTGTGTGTGCTTTCTGAGTGAGTAATGCTACTGCTTTAGGGGGTAACGAAGAGACTCTTTCAAGAAAGGAGAAAGCGTTGCCAAAATTGACACAGTGACTTTCCAAAAGTCTCAGCTCCTTACATTTAAGGGGACAGATTAAGCGTTTGACCAGGAAGATCCACAACCCTCAGGTTCCCCCCAGACATGGGCAAGGATGGAAACCAATGAAGGCTCTAGACAGAAATAGAAAACAGTCTTCAGTAGCAACAGAGAAAGACTGACAGTCTGAGACTCTACACCAGTATCATGGAGAAAAACAGTCTGTTCTGGGTACCTGCTCCCAGCCGGTTGCCCTAAGTGCAGACACATGGTCAAGCTGGAACACCCTCCACCTACCACAAAGGCCATTTGTTTCCCATGAGTGCCTAGAGCATTAGTGGAACCAGTTGGCCCAGTCAGGAACGGTGACCCTGGTAGATGGGTGGTAACAAGGGCGCACTGTGACCACACCAGATAATTAGTAAAGTAGTATTAAGTTACACAGTCTAGCAATTCACCTGCCAGGCAGAAGTATGGGCAGTATTCTGCTTCCAGATACCAGAAGGGGCCAGGTGGGGTTAATAACAAGCTATTGCATCTCTGCTTCTATACACTAAGCGTGGTACCATGAGACACCAGGGACACAGGAGAAGAAACTGTGGTCAAGGCTGAAGATGCAGTTCAGTGGGTAGAGTGCTTGTCTGATACACATAGAACCCTGAGTTCAGGGAGAAGAGAAAAAGAGGGGAGGGGATAGGAGGGGAGGAAAGAAGACTGGAAAGAAGGGGAGGAGGGAGGGGAAGGGAGGGAGGGGAGGGGAGGGTGAGAGAAGGGGAGGGAAGAAGACTGGAAAGAAGGGGAGGGAAGGGAAGGGAAGGGAGGAGAGGGAAGGGACTCAGACTGATACTTAGGCCCTAAGAAACAGAGAGGGGAGGGGGGAGGGGAGGGAGGGAGGGAATGGAAGGGGAAGGGAAAAGAAGGAGTGGAGGGGAGACTCTGGGACAGATACTTGGACCCTAGGGAAACACAGCAGCCCAGCACTCCATCTCAGACACTGTAAGGGTTCTCCAACAGGGCTGCAGCAGATGGGTGAGCAGGTACACACACAGCTCACCCAGCGCAGCACAGGCACATGACCTAGGAACACGACAGTGTTCCCACTGCTGACAGTATGACTGGGACCAAGTCTCCCAGCACAGCCAGGAAGGTGGATCCTGAGGAACAGAACTCCCTGCACCCCTATACCTGCCTACAGGTCAGCCCGGCACCCCCATATGGGCCCAAGTGTCCAGCTCACCCTGCCCTCCCTGTCTTTATTTATGGTGCCCCAGGTCCTGCACACATACATTCATAGGCCAGATCTCAGGGAGCAGGAGTGGCAGCAGTTTGCAAAGGATGCTCCAGCTAATGAAAGAACATTCATTCCTGCTTTGCTTACCAGCACAAGCAGCAAGCTGGCACGGGACACAGGCAGAGGCCAAGGTACACTGAGAAAAGACACGACCTGGACAGGCAAAGCAATGTAGTTGACCTACCAGAGAATGGGAGCCTGCTTAGGAACAGAGAAATGTTTAGAACACTCCCGGCTCTTCCTTCTCCTGTTTGGGAAGTACCTTCAACAGAAAACTTTAACCTACAAGGGAACACTGTCACCAGAGAGTCTCAGAGTGTTAAAACAGAAGGTCTCCAAAGACCAAATAGTGTAGTGTATGTATCTGACAGATAAAGAAACGGAACAAAACAAAAACAAAAACAAAAACAAGGCTGGGCAGTGGTGGCGCACATCTTTAATCCCAGCACTTGGGAGGCAGAGGCAGGTGGATTTCTGAGTTCGAGGCCAGCCTGGTCTACAGAGGGAGTTCTAGGACAGCCAGGGCTACACAGAGAAACCCTGTTTCAAAAAAACAAACAAAAAAACCAAAACAACAATAACAACAACAAAAACAGATCTGAGCAGGGCCAGGGGTCTGACTGCTTAACCAGGCTCTGTCACCCCAATGAGATCCTAAACATCAGGGCAGTTCTTTATTTAGCTCTATAGCTCCAGCATCTCTTGTAGGACCCTGAGCCTGCAGGTACCCAACACAAGGTTGTTGTGGTTCAAAAACAGCACGTTGTATACAATAATACACATGATCTCTTATCTGCCGGTGTCTTACAAATTAATGAAAAAGGTAAGGACTGGGAGTACAGCTCAGTGGTTCAACATGTACTTAGCAAGAATAAGATTCTGGGTTCTCTCCCTAGTGCTATATAAAGACAAGTAGAGTGCCATGTGCATGGGTGATCCAGACAGCTGGCCAGTGACACGGGGAAGCCAAGCTCAGTCTGGAGCCATGGCTCTCTCCTCCTCCTCAGCCTAAACACAGTGGGTACTAAACACAGTGAAGAAAGGACTGTGAGAGTGGCTGTGTGGCCCAGGGACCAACCCTGGCTCCCATTCTGTCTCTAACCCGAAGATGCTGATCATAGCCACCTGGGTTCAACCTCAGTGTCTTATAGTCTTCATCAGAAAATAAATGTGCCCCTTCTTGCCTGCCAGGATCAGGTCCAGAAAGGAGAAAGAAGGAAACACAAATGGTGCAGTGAGACACACACACACACACACACACACACACACACACACACACACCCCTGTGTTTCAGTCCTTCTCAGAGCCCCAGTAATGCAGCCATGTCTTCCTCTCTGATCCTGCTGAGCAGTAAGAATGGACAGACAGACACCAGACACCATCAGCCCCACTTCACTGAGGACGGGAAAGTAGGTCCCAATAGGCTTCAGAGGTATATCTGCAGTGTCCCTGGGACCTACACACTAACACTCGAAACCTGGGTCTTAGGAGGCAGCTCTGAGAGTCCCTGCCTGCAATCTGCAGTGCCCACAAGCCATGTCTGGCTCGGCATCAATGCCCACAGCCAGTTTCTAGGATGCAGCAGACATGCATGACTGTATACTGTTCCATGCTTAGAGACAAAAGGACCAGATAATCAGTGCACAGGAGCACTGATAACCACACCCTGTGGGCTGGGCCTCATACTGCTTCCTACTTCTCTTTGGAGGGAATATGAGTAACAGAGACTGCAATGAGGGGAAAATGGCTCTCCTGAGCTGAGTCCACCCATCTCACCACCCCTCCCCAACAGCAGCCATCTCAGGTCCTTCTCACACATGGAAGTCACCTTTCTGTCCCTTGGGAACTAGAGTAAATGATCAAAATCCCTTCCTAAGCATCAAGTCACTAGCTCCAGGCCTTTACAGGAAGCATGAGAAGTGTAGATCTGCCAAGTCCACCATGTACAGTGCCTGGTCCTCCACGGGCTCCACCACCTACTTGAAACCAGGACCCTTGACATGCAGGCATGCAACAAGGGTGCAAAGGTAGCCAGGATCTTGGGGTTGCTACTGGTGTGAGCTCTGGAGCCCAACTACCTGGTCAGGAATCCGGGTTCTTGAGCCAACCAGCCCTTGGCTCAGGCTCATTGTTTAACCAGTCTGTGCTTTAGTCCCCTCACCAGTAACACAGGGATGCTACAGTATCCACAGCCCAGTACTGCTGGGAAACCAAGAAAACAATTAGCATGATGCCTGGCACATGATAAGGTACCATCCTCTACAGGCACTGTGCAAACAGTTCCCTCTGGGGTTTTGTGTAGCTTTTTTTTGGGGGGGGGGGGGGAATTGTCTTACAGAAATGCTTTTTTGTTGCTTGTTGTTGAGAAGAACAAGTCAGAATCTCAAGTAACCTTTCTCTTCCAAATATGAAACCCTGTCAGTCAGTACTTATTCCTCCTGGAGGTCCCCTTTAGGCTGTAAGCTCTATAGGCAGAGGCAAGCCTGGGCTCACTGCTCCCTCACTCAGTGAGGCCTTCATCAACCCCCACCCCACCCCACCCTCCACAGAGACTCCAGATCCCCTCTTCAAGGAGCTCTCCTAGCTAGCCTGGCAGCTTTCTTCCTCTTGGTGGACACAATTCCAACTTGCCCCTGCTCCTCCTGTATGTGTTCACCCCCCTAGAAGTCATGTCCCCTCTCTGCTCTTTCCCACCCAAGGAGCAAGGCCACCATTCTATCTCTGTATTTAAAACATACTGGCTCCACTTCTCTTCGTGGGTTCTCCTCAAGGTAGCCTCTCAGAGAAGTGACCATGGGTTTGGGGAAGGGAAGGGAGACATCAAGACAGCATCCAGAATGACCTAGTCCTATGATGCTCACTCCACATGGCTTTTCCAGGAGTGGCACAGGGCAGGTTCTGATCAACAGACCTGATTCAATGCAGCAGGTCAAGTAGGCTAAGGTCCCCCCTTCCCTCCCCCCGCCCCCAATCCAGTCCTTCCTCTACCTTAGGCTGTGTCAAGGACCAAGCAAGATAACCAGAGACTAAGACTCACTACCGGAGGCCAAAGGCAGAAGAAAGCTCTCAGATCCCTGAAAGATGCTTCTGGCTTTTCTGTCCTAGGTTATGTGACCTGTAATCCTCATGTCCTAGGTTACGTGACCTGTAACCCTCAAGGCAACGGGGTATGTCAGCCCTGGGTACTTGAAAGTTCAATGTGATAGTTAAACTGCCCAGGCGTATACTTGTAAATGGGAGAGATTCAGAACACAGAAACCAACCTCATGCAGGCATATTAAAGTCTGACAATAAACTCTCTAGAGAGAGGAGAGTTAATCTCTGGGGAACCTTGCAAGTTTTGAGGATAAGACTGCCTGGGGGGACATCAATCATGTATAAAAATCAGTATCATAACAATGTATTCTAACAAAGACATGGCAGTCACTGGCAGTCAACTTTGGGGTGTTTACTTGGGTGGGATTTTTGCTTTTGATATTATTGTTTTGGTTTGGAGTTTTTTGTTTGTTTGCTTGCTCACTTGCTTGCTTGCTTGCTTTTTTGAGACAGCATTTCTCTGTGTGGCCCTGACTGTCCTGTATCTTGCTCTGTAGACCAGGTTAGCCTTCAACTCAGAGATCAACCAGTCTCTACCTCCCCAGTGCTGGGATTAAAGGAGTGCACCACCACACCAGGTCGACTTTGTTTTTTTCAAATGTAATACTAGCACAGCAAGCAAATGCAACATGTTTATTAGAGGCTCAATTAGAAGAAAAATTATAAAAGGCATGCATAGAAAATCAGGGCCAAGAGGTGAAAAAAAGTAAGACTAGGGGTGTGTAGCCCAAAAGAGAAGCACAGGCGATAAAAACAAAGGGGAGCGCCTAGAGGATATGGCTGCACCGGGGCTGAATTTCTTGGACATGACTATAAGGATGTGTCACTCAAACAGGGACAGTGGCCTCTTTCAAGCATGCCTCAGTGTGACATATTTTGTCAGGATTTAGAGTTAAATGTCTTGAGGACTACAGGTCTGACTTAATGAAGGGGTGGGGTGGGGGAGGCTGATGCATGTAGAGAAAAGGAAAAGCAAGAAAGTGATGGAAGGGCCCCAGCAGGCGCTAAGCCTGGTGAGCTCCATGTGGCCTACACAAGTGCTTTTTCTAGATCCTTCTGGCCTTTCTGGGGGGTCTGCAAATTTTCAAAACAAAATGCCACTTGCAATCTCAGTGTTTGGGGGGGGAGGGGGACTGAGGCAGGAGGATCATGTGTTTAAGGCCAGCCTGCTCTGCAATACCTTAACTTAAGAGGGGTGGGGGGAAGGGTGGGAGGAAGGGGACAGGGGGAGAGGGAGGGCAAAAGGGGGAGGGGAAGAGGGGGAAGGGGAAGAATGAATATTCTAGAGAGAACAGTGTCATTAACAGAAGGTCAGCCCAGAAAACACGCATACAAGTAACAGTATACAGGCCGATTAGGTTATATTTAGGAATACATATGTGTATACGTGTACCTATAAGCATAGACAACAATGAAATAAAGAGGCCATGAGTTTGAAAGAGGGTTATGAGAAAGTTTCAAAGAAGGAAAGGGAAGGGGGAAATTAAATAATTATAATCATCTCAAAAACAGGAGAAATTTTAAACGCTTAAGAACTGGGTATATGCCTTTAATCCCAGCACTCAAGAGAGCGCTGGCAGGTGAATCACTGTGAGTTCAAGGCCAACCTGGTCTGCATAACAGGTTATATGTCTCAATAGTAACAACAACAGAAAGTCCCAGTTACATGTGGTGACATGGGTATGACCATGGCGAGGTCCAAGGGAAGCTTAACAAGACAAAGCAAGAAAGAAAAGGAGATGGGAGGGAGGTGGAGAGGGAAGACCTGAAGCAAACCCTCCACAGCCTGCGTGAGGGTCACTGTGTTTTGTGTGCCCAGATGGAAAACTACTGTGTAAAGAAAAGCTTACAGTGCTGTGTCTTTCTTTTTTTTGGTTTTCCGAGACAGGGTTTCTCTGTGTAGCCCTGGCTGTCCTGGAACTCACTCTGTAGACCAGGCTGGCCTCGAACTCAGAAATCCGCCTGCCTCTGTCTCCCAAGAGCTGGGATTAAAGGCGTGTGCCACCACTGCCTGGCCAGTGCTGTGTCTTAATCACAGAATAGGAAAGGTACCAAAAGGAGCATGGTTTCCAGAATACTCTGTCCCCTTTCCCCCAGGCACCTGATAATGGTCGAACTCCAGGCAGAACCCCACCCCCATCCCAGTTCCACTGCCCTCCAAAGTCCTGACTGCCCACTGAAGCTCTAAGAGTCACCTACACACCCCTGCAAGCCGGCTGCTCAGTAGCTGCTGAGACAAGCACCTTCCTCCCTATGACAGGAGAGCCTCCTCCATCACAGACATTTGGCCATCAGTCCCGACCTGGCCTAGGTGAGGTGGCCTAGCACTTCTCTGCAGCCTGCCCTCCCCAAAAACTTGGGTTCACACTGCCATTCCCCACCACACTTGAAAGGTAGTACCCTGCTGCCTTTGCTTTACCTGGAATGAAGCAGGATAGGATGCCAGTCCTGCTGGAAGTGCTCCCTCGGATTAAAGAACTCCTCCACAAAGAGGCCGGGGGACCAAAAAAAAAAAATATCTACGAGGGAGACAGGTTGCAACAGCATCTGAAGATGGGCTAGCTGACTGGCTTCTAGGTGGAGCATGGGCGGGGAGAAAGGAAGGAGCCAGAGGGAGGAGGAGCAGAGGGACTGGACAGGGCTGCACTCTAGAGAGCTGCCCAGGGCTTGCTTACTAAAGCTCGCTTCAGTCCTCTGACAGTTATCTTTTAATCCGACCCCGGAAGACACCAGCTGGCATCAGTGCAGAAGCAACTCCCCAGGGCACATGAGTCACCAGGCTGGACTCCAGTAAGGGCTGGGGACCTTACTGTGTGTGCCTGAGGAAGTGGTCCCTGGCCCTCTAAGGCTTCTGGGCCATGCAGGATTACTGGAGGCTGAATACCAAGATCTGAGGATGGAAACCCAGAAAGGGTCTGAGTAGCAGTCCTAAGATCTTCCTCTTGGAGGTCTACTGGCTGCTTGGTTTTATAGGCAGACAAGCTTGGCTGGGTGGAGAATCCTGACTGACTAGAGAGAAGGAAGCAGAATGGTCTGGGTGGTCACTCCTCCACACTGCCTGCTGACCAGACGCCAGCCTGGAGGACACTGTCCCACTTATCCAGGAAACAACAGCAACCATCTCTTTGGCTCACTGAGATACCCCTGTTCACATCAGTGGGCTACCACACAGTACCAAGGACTTTGACAGGGGGCGTGCACACACACATGAACACATATGGGAGAATGGGGAAGTCTTGAGATTAGCAAGGATGAGGTCAGATGTAATCCGTCTCCTTAGCAACACAGAGGCTGGCTCCCTCTCTTGTAACAGCTAGGACAGGTCAGGAAGCCACCCAGGCCTTTCAAGCTGAGGAGCACGAAACCTCCAGAGGTAGCAGTCCTACCAACAACCAGCTAGCTCCATCATATGTCTCTGCTTTGCAGGTGACAGAAATCTGCCAGCAGAAACTGGTAGCTAAAAACTCCAAACCCTGGCTGGGCATGTGGTTCACTCCTATAATTCCAACACTGGAGGGATGACACAGGAGAACTCATGAGAGTTTGAGGTCAACCTGAGATAAGCCACATAGTTAATTCCAAACCCACCAAAGCTACGAAGTGAGACACCATCTCAAACAAAAGAAGACAGAGGGAAAAAAAAAAAAATCAACCACCTCCAAGTAGTTAAATTTCCACTCCAGCTCAATGGGGTGCTCTTGAACCCCAGGAGCCAGGAGACAAAGCATGACTCCATTAGCGTGGAGGAGCAAATGCCTTGGACTCTGTACCTCAGTCCCGTCTGTAAGGCTGGAACAGGGCAGATTTTTGTCTAGCAATGCTAGAGGATTTAGTAAAGGATCCAAATGAGTTCTCTGGCAGCATAGTGAGTGTTGGCCATGGTCCAATCACACCAGCATGCCCTATGTGCACAGGCTCTGGCCCAGCTTTCTACCCACTGATGACACTCGCCTTTCTTTGTCATGGCTGGATTCCCACTCAGCAAGTATCCAGCTCTGTGGGCTACTTCAAGAGTAGCTGGCTTACCAGGGATACATATCTACCCAGGCTTTCTCACTAAAACCTCTGCCAGGGCTCCAGCACTTCCCAGCAGCCAGCAGAGTCAAGGGAGACAGAGACCAACCTGATGTTGGTCTTCAGCCTGCCCTCTTAGGATTGCCATTATTATGATAAAATGGTATGACCAAAGCAGCTTGGGGAGGAGAGCGTTTATTTGGCTTATGATTCCACATCACTGTTCATCATCAAAGGAAGTCAGGACAGGAACTCAAGCAGGTCAGGAACCTGGAGGCAAGAGCTGATGCACAGGCCATGGAGGGGTGCTGCCTACTGGCTTGCTTCTCACAGCTTCCTCAGCCTGCTTTCTTACAGAACCCAGAACTACCAGGCCAGGGATTGCACCACTCACAATGGGCTGGGCCCTTCTCCATCAATCCCTGATTAAGAAAATGCTCTACAGGCCTCTGCCTACAAACAGCCAGATCTTATGGAGACATTTTCTTAATTGAGGTTCCCTCGTCTCAGATGACTTTAGCTTGTGTCAAGTTGACATAAACTAGCCAGCACAGCCCCAAGACCCTATGCCCCCAGATCACACACACACACACACCTGAGCACAATACAAAAGAGATGGGAAACTATCAAAACTCCTCTTCCACAACCTCCCATGGCTCCCTCTGGAATACTAGGTAGGGTAAAGTTAGCAAGTCTCACCAAGCACTTGAAGGCAGAAGCACATGATGAGTATCTGACTGTCTGCTGTGTATTATCTACTACATCCTTTGACACTCCCTCTAAAGTCTGTCTTGCCGCCTGCACCTTACAGGTGAGAGCAATGTGCCTGAGCCATGCAGTCCAGAAGCGGCAGAAGCAGATGTGGAGGCCAGGTCCAAGGCAAGGCCCCTACCTCCTACTCCAATTCACCCCCTCTCTGATCAGGCCATTGTTCTGTCACCTCCCCAGTACCCATTGTACACTCAGAAATCTTCCTCTCTACCTGGAAGCACCTACCTGTCACGTGACGACCTTTAACTCAGTCCTCCAAGGCCAGCTCTCAAGTTACCTCCTCTGTGAGATTGAACCTCACCCGACTGTGTCTTAAAACAAAATTAAAAAAAAAAAAAAAAAACAAATAAAAACCTTCTTTCTCACAGGTGTCTTGTCTCTACCCTCAAGAGAGCACAACTCAGTCCCCAGTTGCCTGGTTGTCATCTGCTTCCTGCTCTGGATAGACCTTCCAAACACCACCCCTGAGGCTGCCTGTATTCTAATGCTAATACTGGTTCCTCCAGACCAGGTTGCCCCAGAGACAAGAGAAACTGCACGTAGACCCAAGTGACGTTATATGACCTTGACCCTAAGTTATTTCTGATTGGTAAATAAAGATGTTGGCCAGGCCTGGGACGTTAGAGGGGACCCACCAGGGAGAGGAGAAGAATGGAAGAGAAAGTCGACATGGGTTAGGGGTTCAAGAAAACATGGCCACATGAGGATAGCCAATTGGAGTTAAGAGCAGCTTAGATGAAACCTAGCAAGTAATAACTCAGGGTTATCGAGAGAAAATAGATTTTATAGCATAGCGGGCAGATATCTGCCCAGCTCTAGTGCTGATAAAGGCTTACTGTAAATAATATAAGTTGTGTGTCTTTTATCTGGGAACTAAATGGTCAAAGGTGGGGTAGAAACCCTAGATTGGGATTAAAGTTTTCTACACCATCACCACCAGGCATTCTGCTGTAGTGAATAAGCAAATAAACATATGCTACCCCTCTAGACTTACAAACCCCAACACAAAGGGCAGGCACAACAGACCTCACACTCACCCAGACAAGCATTAAACAGAGTGGCTGGTCTCCCAGAAGTTCTGCTGGCAGAGCTCAGCACTGGCTGGCTAAACCTTTGTATAGCAACGGCAGGGTCCATGTGATGAAGCTATAGCCAAGGAAATCCCTACACACCAGGAGAAAAGTGGTCCCAGTGAGCTGGGCCTGAAAGGGGCTTCAGAAGGGCCTCTTCTGCATCATCCTACTCTGGTTCCCTACCAACCTCATTCCTAGACAGGATGTGACACGGTGTAGATGTGGCTACTCTTGACGCTGGAGGGACAGAGGCCAGGGTGGGATAGCCTGGGCACGGTGCCTGGCTCCAGTGGTGTATAAGCCAGAGATCCCTGTGGGGAAAGAGATAGAAAGACGAGCCCTCTGTCCTGACCCACTTCTCTCTGAGCTCAGTTCCCAGAGCTGGCAGCACAGCCCCAAAGCCAACTGTGACATCCTTTTCACCAGGTGATGTCAATGAGAGAAACTGGTGTTTACATGAGAGCACTCAAACTGATCAAAGCCACTCTGAAACTTCCAGTTCATAGATGGGTGAGCTGTGTCCCCAAACTGGGCAGGCCTCATCCACCTAGCCTGGGACCCGCACTCAAACCAAGACTCTCATGAGGATGACAGAACACATAAAACTCTGCATCCCTTCTTAGATGGGGGCAGGCACTGAGCAGATCTTTCTCCAAATCCCAACCAGGCCTAGAGACTAGGGGTGTGGCTCAGTAGTAGAGCACTTGTTTAGCATACTGAGACCTAGGTTCCATCGCCAACATCAATGCAAATAAATAATCAAATAAGCAAAATGACCTCCTGAGGACCAGCCCACCCCTGGGTTCTGATTCAGGAAAGCTTGACAGGATGACTTTCAGAAGTTCCCAAGTGATTCTGAAGGAGTTAGTCCAAAGACTAAGCCTGGAGAAGCTCAGAATAAAATGAGTTCCCGGCTCAGCAAACTAGTCCTACATCCTTGAAAACGTGCATACAAATTGACCTCACAGATTGGCTTCCAGGGCTTATCAGAGGAGGAAATATGGGTAAGGACCCGTGTGGAAGGAGCTGAGCTCTCGCTTCCTGGGAGAAAGAGGAACTTCTAGTCAAAGACATTGTTTGATGCAATCTATTGTTTTTTCATCTTGGGGAGGGGGGGGTGTTTGTTTTAAAGATTTTATTTTATGTATGTGAGTACACCCTCACTGTCCTCAGACACACCAGAAGAGGGCATCAGATCCCATTACAGATGGCTATGAGCCACCATGTGTTTGCTGGGAATTGAATTCAGGACCTCTGGAACAGCAGTCAGTGCTTTTAATGACTGAGCCATCTCTCCAGCAGTCCTTTTGGTTGTTTTGTTTTGTTTTTCTTTTAAGAATTTATTATAATTTGTTTCAGTTTTTTGTTTTGTTTTGATGAGATATGTATGTGATACATAGGCCAAGCTAGCCTCTAACCCACTATGTAGTCAAAGATGCCTTCAAACTACTGAGCTGTTACCTTCCAAGTGCTGGGGCTACAGGAATGGACCAGCCCACTTCACCCTGTTTCATTTAACAACAACAACAAAAAAAGACAGTGGGTTTTTTGGGGGGCTGGGGGGCGGGAGATAAGACTGTCCGCCTCATTCCTCTTTTGGCCCCTCCTGTCTTCCAAATTCTCTAGAAAACCATTGTTAATTACATACTATTTGAGCATCCTGACTCCAAAATTTTAGATACTGGAGCATTTTTGATTAAAAATTTGAGATTTTCAACCAGTAAAGCCTACATCGATATTCCCAAATCAGGAAAACTCTACAATCTGAAACACTCCTGATCCCAGACATTTCAGTCCAAGGTTATCTAGCCTATAATTTTTTTTAAACAAGAAATCTTTTCATTTTAATTACTAGCATCAGATGACAGAAAGCCCGAAATCTAGTTCAGTTGGTGATGGAGGATCTGGAAGAATCACAAATGGTATCTACTTTACTCAGGACCATGGCAGGACACCTTCCCTGCCATGTCTGGGGTTCTGTTTGAGTAGGCCCAGCCAAGAAGCTCCCTCCCTCCCCAGAAGCACTAGGTACTAGGTTCTGAAGACTGAAAAGGCTGCTCCTGGTCCTGAGGAGGATTTTTATCATCCTGAAGCTAAAATTTCTCAAGGTGTTATGCACCTTGCAGTAGCTAGCATGTGACATGAGCTTGACCAGCATGTGACTGTGATCAGTTGCTTTTCCAATGAACTATCTTAAAGGGTGAGCACCATACTTCTCCATTATGGCCTTCATGAGAACAGGGGTTTTGCAAGACCAGCTGACACATGTTCACACAGGTGATGCTGGTTCACTTCTCGCTCTATAGTCACCTGGACGATTATCTAAAATGCTTCTGTTGCCACTGCATCTAATGTCCTGTAAACCACAGCCACTCCACCCATCTTCTGGGTGGCTTAATCAGCATGACCAGCATGCTACAGTAAGGTCCCTTTGGTGTGAGCAATCTGTCTGAGGTTACCAGCCAACCCAGCCCTACAGACACCACAGGGTCAGAGGCTAGTAACAGGGCAAAGCAGAGGCTCTCTCTTGAAGACAGCAACAAGAAAGCAATGTGTTTCTTTCCCCTAGTCTTGTATTTCCTCTTCAGCCCAGTTCCCTGCCTACAGCACAGATGTGAGGATAGCCTGTGTTCTTGCAAGGTAGGCGGTGTTTGTCATCAGCCATCTCACCCTATGCTTACGGAGTCACCCATCTTCTGGGTTGCTTACACTTCTGACAGGCATTAAGATTTTGTTTGTAAGTTGCTACTGCGGTTTTTTTTGTTTGGTTGGTTGGGGTTTTTTTTGGTTTTTCGAGACAGGGTTTCTCTGTGTAGCCCCGGCTGTCCCGGAACTCACTCTGTAGACCAGGTTGGCCTCGAGCTACAGCTGTTTTAAGACAGGGCTCACTGCGTAGCCTTAGCTTGCCTGAACTGTATACACTAAGCTGGACTCAAACTCAGGGATCTGCCTGTCTCTGCCTCCTACATGCTGCGATTAAATGTGTGCACTACCACACTCAGCAAGCATTAATTTTAAGGGATACACTGTCACCTATCATGTGTGCATCTCACCTGTCCCAAGGTACTACCGCCTTGATGACTAGAAGCTCAAACTCACCCATCTGCATATTCTATTCTGCAGGGATGGACACCCACCCTGCCTCCTCTCCAACCCAGGACATAGCAATGTATCCCAGATCTTCCCCTCCAGACTTGTAGGAGAACTGGATGGGGGCATTAACACTCAGGACAGAAACCTTGGGGCAAGGCTTTGGTGAAGGCATTCTGGGGCATTTTGAAGTAGTTCTGGATCAGCCCCAGCAGCTGAGGCAGGAGAGCTACTGACAATTTCTACCTATTCCCTGCCAGTCTCAGTGACAGGAAAGGGCCAGAGCTCAAGGCTTAGTTCAGTGTTGTTCCTCACCACACCTGCCAGAGAAGAACAAGAGAGGCATCTGTCATGGAGAAGCACAGGCAGCACAGAATGGAAGCAACAGAAGCCTCCATTGTTGGAGCTGTGTCTTAGTTAGGGTTTTACTGCTGTGAAGAGACACCATGACCAAGACAACTCTTACAAAGGACAACCTTTAATTGGGGCTGGCTTACAGGTTCAGAGGTTCAGCCCATTATCATCAAGGAAGGAACATGGCGGTGTCTAGACAGGCATGATGCAAGAGGAGTTGAGTTCTCCACCTTCATCCCAAGGAAGCCAGGAGTAGACTGGCTCCCATGTGGTTAGGAGGAAGGTCTCATTGCCCACCCCACAGTGACATACTTCCTCCAACAAAGCCACATCTACTTCAACAAGAACACACTTCCTAATAGTGCCAGTCCCTGAGCCAAGCATATTCCAACCACCACAGGCTGGAAAGATGGCTCAGTGGATAAAGCATTTTCTGCTCTTACAGAGGGCCCAGATTCAGTTCTTAGCACTACATTATGGCTCACAACCACCTGTAACTCCAACTCTCAGCAATCTGACATTCTTGTAGCCTCCACGGGCACTGCATGTGGTATACATACATGCAGGCAAAACACTCACACATAAAGTAAGAATAAACCTAAAAAAGAAGTCTCCACTGTGAGACCTGTTTTGTGGCCTTGAGTTGCCACCAGCAGCTGGAGCACAACATCACATACTGACTGACCCACAAGCAGCCTCTGATTACATCTGCTCCAAGAGACCAGGCCCCTCCCAAGGAGGCCAACTGCTGAGCCCAGCAGCATGGCTCAACTCTTATTTACAATCATCTTGTCCTACTACCAATGCCTATGGCGTGAAACCGGTATCACATGCCACTCACCACATGACCTGCCAACACCTAAAGTAGTGTACACCTGTTCAATGCATCCCCACAAGGTCAGATCCTGCTAAAGATCACAAAACACGCATAATCTCTATGCTTACTTCTGACAGATTGTGAATGTATGGGGGAGGGGGACACAAGTACTTTAACCATTATCTGGGTGAACAATTCATTTTAAATGTGACATTATAGACACATGTGTCCCCAGGGTGGCACTGAGCCACAGGCTTGTGGCAATAACAAAGATAAAAGCTGGACTTGCCCAGTATTTACGTTTGTCAGGCACAGCTTGCAAAACCTCACGGACAGGAACTCTTCTAAGTCTCACAATATCAAATTCCATCACTCTCTCCACTTCACCAATACAGGAACAGAGAAGGGAAACGGTTTACACTTGTACCAGACCCTCTGCTCAAACCCATCAACCTACCTCCGGAGTACCTGGGGCATCCCTCATCTGTGATCCCACTTCTAAGTTTGGGTAAAGAATCCTGCTGGGTTGCTGAAGGGACTAAATGAGGAAAAAGGAATGCAAAAATAACTGAGTAGGCACCCATGCTGCACTAATGCATACCTGCTCAGCACCCAGCCACCCCATGCTGCACTAATGCATGCCTGCT